>CM022670.1:23944254-24426754 GCA_012295275.1 Chrysomallon squamiferum
AACTTATATTTGTTGGTATTTTGTCTTTTTTAGTTACTGAACGACCGAAGCAGGCGCAAGAACTTCTTCAACACGTTCACCTGACCAGTATTGATGCGTAAGTTTTTCTTAACCTATCTTAATTTCTTATAACTTAAATATATACTGCCCTATATAAAAAATATAAAAAGACAGAGAATACTTTAAAAACGGTATTTTGATACACTTGCTTGTTATTATAGTTTATTTAATAATTATTTTGTTGTTTTTCAGTATTGTTACCGTTGGTGGAGATGGGATATTTTGTGAATGTTTAAGCGGCTTGATAATGAGAACGCAAACGGATGCCGGGATAGATTTTAATGATCCGGACGTTGAAGCAATTCCATCACAAATTCCTATTGGAATTATACCAGCAGGTACATTTACTTTATCCGAAACTTGTTTCTTCAAATGTAACTGACTAAAAAAAAAAAAATTTAACACTTATGACATATGGATATCATGATATTACTAGTTTTCAATATTCTTCATAATAAATACAGTTAAAAAAAAACATATATATTGTTTACTATAATTTAGTGTATTTATTTCAAAGGATCAGGTGATGTTACTGTTCAGTATCTTCATGGAAATCGAGACCCGTTGACAGCTGCCATCCATATTGCATTAGGTATGGTGTTGTTTCTTTTTCTTCTTCTTCTTCATGCCAAAAGAAACAGTTCCCTAGACTACTGAAGAACAGACATCATAAATGTTTTACAGTACTATAAAAGTATTCGTTTCTCTTGCTGACGCTGGAAAATCCGTTTTGATTTATTCTGTAAAAATAGACAAGCACTTTACTGACAGTTTTAATGTCATTCTGTACGTATATTTAAAAAATGTGTTTATTCTACAGGCAAAACGCGCAAAGCGAGCGCTGCCAGTGTTCACGAAGGCAGGAGGTTGTGCCTTTACTCCGGTCTTCTAGTTGGATTTGGTTTTTTCGGTGACATCATGAACGACTGTGATAAATTCAGATGGATGGGAACAACCCGCTTCAGCAGTAAGTCGTCCACCGTTTACAAGTTTATTACCTTCTTTAACGTTCAACATTATTTTCAATTTTTACTTCTGATCCCAGTCGCCTTTTGACATCTTTGGCGGTCACGAAACCTTCTGTAATACTGAATTACGGGTTGTAATGTTTGCGCAGTTAACTATTATTATATAGCAAATTCACCACATCTATCGTAATTATTAATTTTAGTAATATCTCGTTTGGTACCACGATTTTTAAACTTTATTTCATTTTATTATTATTATTATTATTATTTAAAAAAAAATTTAGGAGTATATTCCATACATTTTGAAAATAAAGTTTTATGTGTATATATATATATATATATATATGAAATTTATGTTTTAGTAATTCCGCTTGCCACCATTCTTCGACGTCGTCTTTTCAACGCTAACGTTGAGTATCTGCCGCTGGATTCCTCTGAATGGCAAAACGTCAACGTGAAGGGCAAACTGTACGGCGTCGACACCTACACGATAACACGGAAGGCTAAACACGGTCGCAGCGTACTGACGCAGTGCTTCGGCGACGATGCTCTTACGATGTATCTCACAAGCAAGTGCACGTTCTCCCAGCACTTGAAACAGCTGTATAAAACCAAGAACTACAAAAGTGATTGTGTAAGTATAAAATGTTATCTACTTGTACATCAGCCGTGTGTGGAAACTGGTGTTGTTATTATTATTATTATTTATTTATTTATTTATTATTTTTTTTGAATTTTTACTTTTTTACTTATTATATTAACTTTTGTTGTTGTTCTTTTTCTTTATATTTTAAATTATTTAATTTAATTTTTATATTTATAAAATATAAAATCATAACATTATAATAATGGAAATCCTAAAAGACATTTATATATATAATTTTAAATCATCATTATTTGTTTATTTTATTTATTTATTTATTATTATTATTATTATTTGATTATTATTATTATTATTATTATTATTATTATTATTATTATTATTATTATTTCAGTTCGACTATGATTTCATTGACCAATACAGAGTTAAAGCGTACAGGGTCAAAATTAATGGTGCTGCATCAGTAACGACCAGTGAAGGAGAAACTGTTTTGACTGACAAATACTACATCAACTGCGACGGCGAAGTCATAACGCTGTCAAAACCAGAATTCCAAGTCCGCATGCACAAACAAATAGTCCCGCTATATGGAAGTGAAATACAAACTGAGCCATCTTTAAGATTTCTCCCTAAATGAGACTGATTCAAGAAGAATTTCCCCGTTCGAAAATGCGTTGCCTAATGGAATGTGTTGTCTCCCTTTTAGCAAGCGATCGTAAAAAAAAATATAGGGTTTGCTGGACGTCGGACATTCTGAGAACAAACAAGATGGACAAAAACAGTGTGAAAACAAAATGATCTGTAAGCGCGAGAAATAAATGTAAAGAAAAGAGGAAACGAAAGAAAGGAGATCATTTATGACAGTATATTCCACTGACAGTCTTACAACACATGCAGTCAGTCACTCGATGTACCTCTTTATATTACAATAATCAATGCAAAGATGTTTAAGGTATCTTCAGAACGCCATAATGATCTTACGTATGTTTCATAGGTATTGTCAGGGTTTTATTTTATATTTTATTTTATTTTATTTTTTTTATAAATTGTTATATTGTGATAATGCATAACAAACGAAAATATTGTATTGTTTAATTATCATAAATCCAACAAATTATTTTTAACTTTGCTTTATTTATTATGTAAAAATGGAGAATAAGATGAGATCGTATTTTTCATTAATAAACATCAGATTATTTAAATCGTTTAGTTTGTTTTTATTTCATTATATTTCTGTATGTATGAGTGTTTGAGTGAATGTATATATTTCTTCTTTTCTCTTTTTCTTTTTTAAATTTTGCTTCACTTTTTAACAAAATTAACAAAAACATTTTTAAATAGTGTTCAGGATAGCTTAAAGAGTAACAACAACAACAATAACAATTATTATTATTATTATTATTATTATTACTATACAACTGTATCTTTTCATCAGGCAATTTTTCTTTCTCTATGAATTATGTTGACTAAATATAAAAGACCTCTGGTTGAAACGATAAAAATACGTATTCTCCTCCCGCTGTGTTCGTGATATTTCGTTACTTTCCGTCAAGTAAACACTTGAATACCTTTTTTCTTCCAGATGATTTAACACATTAAGTTTTTATGACAACAACAATAAGTTTACGATAAAGACAAAAATAGAAAAAAGAAAACAGATGAGTTTGTCTGAGAGAGAGAGAGAGAGAGAGAGAGAGAGAGAGAGAGAGAGAGAGAGAGAGAGAGAGAGAGAGAGAGAGAGAGAGAGAGAGACTGTCAGAAAGAAATACCAAATTTAATTCTTCATAAATACTAATTTTATCAATAAACTTTATATATTATCCATTGATATCTCTCTCTCTCAACCTCTCTGCAGTTTTTTTCTTTTTGGTTTGCTCTTCTCTCCCTCTTTCTAATCCACCATCTACATCTAAACAAATAAAAATGATGATAATGAAATGCATAATAATACTCAAATTTGTTCCGCCATTTAATTATCTACTGTTTATGAAATAATGTATATCCCTAGTAATAATAAATCTTGTTTTTACAAGTACTTTATAACACCGGGTTATTTGAAAGATTTTAAACAGACGATCCTTTCTTATCGATTGCATGTCTTTGTCTTTTGTGAAATGATCAATAGAATCAGACTTGGTAATATATTCTTACGTTCTCGTTTGCAACAAAAACATATTCTATATAATTTGTTTACAGCAACTGTTGCAAACTTCTTCCTGTGGACTTCCAAATAAACTGGGGGCCCAAGTTTTGATGTCATATCTTTCAGGTTTACTTGGAATGAACCTTCTTCAGCAATCGTCACCTAATGAGTGAGCCGGAGTAGAAACGCGTTGGGTAAAAGCAGTTTGCTCGAATCTGTTGCATGTAATCTAATCATAAATTAATTTTTGACCACATTTTTTAACGCTCCAGAATTCTCGAACATTCATATTCGTGCCTTTGAGAATGCCAATTAAAATTACCAAAGCAAGACATTTCTTTCGGTCAGATTCAGTAATTGGCTTTAGATTTGTCCTCTGGTTCTGAAAATGGTCATTTGTGCACTCCAGAATTCTGTGCATCATTGAATTTTTGGAAAGCTGATGACGCTCTACCGGTCTGCTGTAAACACGTCATTAGTGTGACTCCAGATCGTTGCTTGAATGTGTTTTCAGCACTCAGCACGATTCTTCTAAACGAGACGGTATCCCATTGTATCCCCATTTTTATCTTAAAACGTCGTTTCATCAAATGGATTTGGGTTTGCATCATCACCGCTGGTAAACTCTCTTTGTTAATTATTGTCGTTGTTACTGATTTCCTTTCACAACTAAAACTGATGTAACTGCTATTACTATTACTATTTTTTTTTATTACATTTGTATTGCTTTTTTATTACATGTATTATAGTTAAGCTTGGATAGCTCCAGATTTTTTGTCATTTGAGATTTGGTCTGGTCGCGACTTCAGTTACTAATAATTAGTAATAATGACCTTCGAATAATACAAGTTATATGATAAAATCTTTATTTATAATAGTTGTAAACCTCTATTTACTGGAAGTTGTTCACGGTCACAGACTACTGATTTAATTGAAATTATACTTCGAAAAGACAAAGTGCTGAAATGGTGAAGCTATTGATTCCCTTGGTAAATACAGAATAATGGGTCGTTGATTAACCGGAACGAAATATGACCGCCTGCATTGTCTGTTTATTTTGTGTTGTTTTTTGTTTTTTCATAAATGGTATTCTTTTTTTTTTTTTTTTTTTTTTTTTTTTTATGTTTGTTTATTTATTTATTATTATTATTATTATTATTATTATTTTATTGTGTCTTTATGTAATACATAACTGCGAGACAGACTTCAAAAGAACTTTTGTTAACGATTTCTTTAAGATTTCTTTAAGAACACAGCCAGTTTCATAAATAACTTTTATTGATAATGTTATTTTGAATTGGTGATTTTATTTGATAATCATCATACTTATAAGTATTCTTGTTTTAATAACTAATTTAGTTATAGTGCTTTTTTGTACAATATTTGCGACTTAAAACAGTTTTGTCGTATATGTGCAAAATTTTTAATAATTGTTCAGTACATCTATTAATACTTCAGTACGGATTGATTACGTTCCGCAAAGTTTATCAATCCGAAAATGCATAAACGTGATAATTATTATCGGTTGTGGGTTTCAATTTGTTTTCGCTAATGTATGTACATGCATGTATAGTCTGTTGTTGTTGTTTTTTGCCTTGTTACATATCAGTAAACGTATTTTCTTATACATATATGTGTATGAGCACATTTATGTCCAAATCATATTTGATTTATTTTGTTATTTACTTAGATTACCGTCGGGTCCGCAGTAAACATTTCTCCAGTAGTTTTTGCTGACCTCTTCCGTTTCGACTTAAAAGTTGACCGTGTTTATATCGTCTACCCGGTAAGTAAGTAAATAAATAAATAATATAAATAGACGTTCTTCTAGGTTTTAAATATAAACACATACTGTGTGTGAATGTACAAACCTGTACCTTTACAATATCATGGCTCATTAAAGAATGAAATATTCATTTTTATCACCATATTATTGTACGGTTACCGTATGAAAAATCATTATTTATTTACTAGTATCCAGATGTACATAAACAGTTTCGTTATTTTTATTTTTCACTTCCTTATAGTTTTGCCTTGAGGCCTGACCTTGAAGTAAGGAAGACTTGCTGTTTTGCTGGAAAAGAAAAGTATCAGTGACCTTTGATTAAATGTATTCTTTTGTTAATTTAATGTAACTTTTTCAGGCAACCGATAATTATCAACTTTCTGATTATTTTTGTCGTTTATAAAGTTATATAACCATAGTTTAATAAGATATAACACGTGTTTTTTTTTGTTGTTTTTTTACATTTTCCGCGAATTACTATGAACTTCACTGCATGAGTACATCGAAATAAACTGGAAAACAACATAAGCAAAAATAGACAATTTGTTTATAAATTAGGTATTTTTGGAAGCGTTATTCTACGTTAACATTAAATAAATAAATACATTTCCACTGAATGCTTCGTGAACATGGAATTCTTTAAATGCTTATGGCCGACTGCTTGCGCCTGTAGTAGGCATATGGCGTTTTATTATATATACAAGATTTATTCATACGTTTATTTGTAGAGATAAACCCAAAGGAATTTTCCTTCAAATGTTATTACCTTTACTATGATAATGAACAGAATAGGCTAAACTAACCCTTCTGTAGTTAGTAATTTTCTCGTAAAACCAATGATTATCCTCAATGGCCTTTATTTACTTACATTAGATATATAGTTATTAAATTATGCAATATCTTCATCGGTTATTTTAAAAAGTAATTTAAAAAGAAAAAACAAGAAATAAAAATATAACTGAAAAACAAAGAAAAATCATATATCTATATATATATATACTGAAGCTAAATATTTTAATATTTATATATATCTATTTTTATTAGTTAAATAGAACTTTTGAATACAAATACACAACAAAAAACAACAACAACAAAAAGTATATATTTTGATATCGTGCTTACTTTTTGAGATACGACATTCTGAATACTGACAAAATGTGACAACATCAGCAAACGTCAGCCATTTTCGGCAGCTCATAACACACATTAACTTGATTAATTAACAAAAGACTGTGACCATATATATTGAGATATATATATATATTGTTTTAATAACCACAAGAAACACCTCCCAAATATTCAAGGCGGAGTGTGCCGAATAAAAAAAACAAATTAAAAAAAAAAAAAAACAAGATGACAAATCATAAAAATTTAAAAAAAAAAAAAATATTTGAAATGACAAATGTGTAAAAAATATGACTAATAATAACAACACCATTTTTGCCAGTGTCTCATTCCATGTTTGATGATCAGTGGTGCCTGGGATTTAAAAGCCTGAAAGTACTGCACCTAGAGAGCACCTGTAATTTTGTTTTGGACAATGACCATTGTATTCTGCTTGATTATACAGTCCTCCAAGTGTGAGTCACCAGTTACCATCAGATAATTCAACTGAAAACAAGTATTAAAATTCCAACACCAATGTTTACACCTATATGCATTTGCTTTTAAAATTGTTATCTAGTTTTAATGAATGATCATAATTATTTTTGTATTTTACTTAATATTCTTTTGTCAGTGTGTCAGATATGATATAATAATAATATTTTTTTTTTTTTTAAATTATCATATCAGTTGTATGAACATACAACACACAGATAGAGTGGTACCTGTCTTGTACGGACACCCCTTAGGGCCGAGCAAAAGTGCTTACTACATTGTAGGGGTCCTTTCATAATAGGAACAAAAATCATAGACAATTTTTTTTTTTTTAACATATTTATAATCTTTACTCACATCCATCACACCAGTCCCCACAACAAACATAAATCATCGTGGCCGGGCATTGCCATAGCAAGCATCGAGGCTTTTCTCATAAAACACAATTGCAAACGTTGCACGTCATAAAATTCATAATAAGCTTAAAGTATATATTTGTTTGAAACTCAAATAGAGCTCCGATTTGTATTGTCGAAAAACTCCAGTAAGACGCGGTGTTTATAAAGTATAAATATGCATGGAATGTTGTTGAATGTTTGAATTATCAAAATTATATGCCATATGATTTGAACTCGCACGGTTTGTCGGGCAATTGCAGTTCGCGGGCTCTTTGTGATTCAACAAAAACAACACTACCTGCAAGCACTATACAATGCAGGAAAGAGGCGACGCCCAGAGGCGTATCCATGTTTTAAAGTTGAGGCGAGCGAGAGCATTGAAAAAGGCACATGACACGTACAGAATATCTTTTAAACTCATTGGACCTTCTTATTTTATATTTAAAACCAAATACAGTAAAAAAAAAAAAAAAAAAAAATTAAGATAATAATAAAGAAGAATAAGAATAAAAACATAATAATACATTTGTATTTTTTTATTTATTTTAATTTTAAATTGTGAAAGGAAAACAAAAGGAAGCAGCATGTAAAATATATGAGTCTGTTTTGTCTAAGCCTGATTCCAGCAATATATATTACTTTATTATAATCTACAAAGGTAGCTGACTGTTATTCATTTGCAGAGCAAAGATATCGTATAAAGCTGCCGAAGAATATTATTATTTATTTTGGAGAAAACACATCCAGATTGGCATGACTATCCGCTTTGGCAGT
Organism: Chrysomallon squamiferum; assembly: GCA_012295275.1. Taxonomy (NCBI): domain Eukaryota; kingdom Metazoa; phylum Mollusca; class Gastropoda; order Neomphalida; family Peltospiridae; genus Chrysomallon; species Chrysomallon squamiferum. The sequence goes on from CM022670.1 coordinate 23,952,584, forward strand.
GGAATAATAATAAAAAATACTGCCCGCGTCCGCGATGAGCAGGTGTCCGCTGGTCTACGGGACATATCTACTGAAAAACAGTCGTGACACCTAAAAATGCCCGTATAATGTAGGTGTCCGTACATCGTAGGTGTCCGCTCATCTCGGGGGCCGCTAAAGTCAGGTATCACAGTATATGATCCACATTCTGGAAGTTTGGATCTTGCTTAACATTTTACAGTTTCCAAATTTCTTCACAGCTTTTTCCTTAATATTCATCCAGCAGAGCTGTAGCTAATTGTGTCTCAAAATTGTATTTATAGCAGTGACTTCTTAAAATTCAGTTTTTATGATAATTTTTCAAGAGATGTAACTACTAAGTCACTTTAGTAAGATAAAAATGTATCACATTTATAATGTTTATAAAACCTTCAATATTTGGATGGATATTTTTTATTATAAGCCTATCGCAATAAATAGTACCAACATTTACCTTCCCTTAAAAAGGCATCATAAAGCTAAAAATATAATTCGATTTCGTGGTCACAGATAGAAATACCACCTTAAAGTAATATGATAAATAATGGTTATTGAAGTGCAGTGAAGTTTCTCCCTACCACTTCTTGTTTTAAGTATGTTACAATGGTAAACAGATACAAAGTGTATGGCTGCTTTAAAAGGTGCTAGAACTCCAAGAATTTCGAAAATATTCGCCAATATAGCAATCATGGAAGCCTTTGGTTAAATGTACAATTTAAAATAATGATCGTTTCCCAAACTGTCATAAACCTTTTTGTTTCTGTTTGTATAATAAAAATAAAATTAAAAAAATAAAATTAAAAAAATAAAATTAAAAAAATCTTTAAAATGGCACTTATCTACTAATTAATTGGTGTTTTTTTTAAGTATTTTGTTTGTTTGTTATGGTGTTTCTTTTGACATGGTGAAATCTTTTTTTGTTCAAGATGGCTGTTGAATGTGTGGAGTTCTGACCAATATGATTTTGTACACACAGACAACATATTAAAGTAACACTCCGAAATAAAACTAATGATACAATGGGAATAAAACTTTAGTACTAGTAATACTAACTGTGTTATTTTTGTGAACTAATCTATTATTTAAGAATTTATAATGACTATACAGTTAGCTGTTGACATTTCTTACAGTTTATCCAAATAACGTTGAACTTAAAATAATTACAGTTATTATGTATAATTAATTTAAGGCTGATAATTAAATAAAACAACAAACTGTAACAAAGTGCCTACTAATAAGATCAAGATCTAAACCATAACAATATTAACAAATGACATGAAATCATAAAATTTAATTCTATTTCCAGTGACTGAATTTTTTCTGTTTACTTCTAACCATCTTGAAAATGACTGTTTAAACATAACATTACGTTCAATGCAGTCATCGTTAGTCTAAATTGTAGAATAATAATAATAATACAATTTTGCTTCCAAATAAGATTTTTAAATTATAAGTTAAGGAAAAACAGAAAACCCGAACATATTAAAAGCAATACTAATAAATAAAACATCTCTCTCCTGCACAAAAAGAACTGCGTTAATATCAGCAACTTCTTTGTTTACCTTTAACCTCGAGGGATCCCATCTTCAACTATTGGAAGTCCTTCGCAAACACCTCGAAGAGCCAGGAGAAGAGGAAGTAAAGTTATTATCAACATAATGCACTAGAATGCTGAGGGAGTTTCAAACAAGAAACCAGAGCTTCAGCACTTTATGCAAGTTACTGTGGTTACAACAAGACTGATAGAAGATGAAAGAAGTTAGAAGTATATGACTCTTATTTGAATGAAAAACGTAAAACTGCACACAATGAACTGACCCCGAGTAAGGGGAGAAGTAGAGTCTAATCCAAGCCAAAACAACAACCTAAACATTCAGCATCCTAAAGTCATATAGCCGAGAACCAAGTTTAGATCCAAGCAAAAAAACTGGCGAGACAAAACTTCTGCACTGAACCTTGAAAAGGATTGAACCAAATTATGGAAACTTACAAAAAACTAAATGAGGAAAAATCCCATGGACAGAAGATCACTCTAATGGAGGATGGAAATGTACTCACTGATAAGAAGTCTGCTAACCTTTTAGCAAACACCTCTGCCAAGCACAGTGACATTACCATCACAACAACTTTTTTTATTTTTATCTTTATTAACCATCACAACAACTCAGATGAAAAACGTACAAAAGAAACAAAAAGAAACGGTTTCGAACACTGCACAAACCATGCTGGAGAGGTTGAGGCTCTCATTCACGCTGCCAAAATCATCAGCACCAGAGAGAACTGCACACATTTCATCTTCTTCACAGACGCTCTCTCTGACTTCCAGGCTCTTGAAAACAAGTTAGAAACATTCAGAAGCCTACATCCTATCATAGTATCAAGCAAGTATTACAATGGATCCCAGCATGACTCTAAATGAGAATACAGACAGACTGACAGAACTAGGTGCAGGTACTGAACAAGAGGATAACTGGGTGACATACGAAGAGATGAAATCAATTATTAAATCTCTTTATGATAACAGGAAATTATGTTCTGCTTCTGTTTTTTGACGAGCTAGTATTAATCACTATCCGTTATGTTATAGATCGACCGGATATTTATATACATGCATTTAAAGCGCACGAAGCTGATGATATTTCAAAACAGTTTTTATTTTCAAGAAATCTGAAAATGAATGGTTTAGAAACCATTTTTATAATATCCATTTCTATAAACAAGTCAGTCAACAATATTTAATTTGGATTACGATTTAAAATTAGAGAAAGAGATATTTTTGGAATTTACGTTTGAATTTATGAAGAAGAAGAATCTACCGGTCACTCAGACAGACAACATTCTTCACCTTGACTATTTAGAGCTCCAAGGTACTGATAATTAGAACATTTAATCATGTTATGTTTTTGTTTGTTTGTTCTTTTTTCCCCCTTGTTTTTCAGGGTTTTTTTAATTTTATAATTTATTTATTTATTTATTTTTGGTTGTTGTATTATTAAATGTAAATGACTTTGTTTTGTCATCTTTACGATTTTATAAATAAATTTTGCATATCTTCATCCGATCTATAGCTGCTTTGATTTCTGTTTTGTGGAAAATAAATGTGCAGATACAAAGAATTAAAGATCATATGTGAATATGTACTTTTTAAAACGCATTCCCCCCATATTCTTTATTTAATATACCTCCAGTACTAATCATGGTAGGGAAATAATTTAAAGTTTTAAAGAGTTTTGAAAATCTAAATTAGTAATAAGAATATCTTGAAAAATTAGTATTTGAATTTAATGTTGAATCTCCAATCCAGTATTTTTCAGATTTGCTTTGTTTCAGTTTCAAGCATCACATAGTGATACTAACACAGAATAATTAAACACCAGACACACGTATACGGTGCGAAAGTTTGTAATGTATTTACTAACATTCGAGTCATTTCGTTTGAATTTCTAGAATGTGTGGTACCATAAACACCGACTGCCGTACAGTCTACATCGCTAGCAGTATTTAATACTCGCACAAACATGCTAAGTGTGCCACTGGTAGCAAAATAATAGTCAGACTCCCTTTAATTAACCCAGATGCAATTTTAATCAATTGTGGAGACGACAGTGTTTACCGGAACAAAGATTCCGCCACGTTTGTTATGTCAAGCAATCGAAAGTGACATTCAATTCTTTAACCGCAAACTGAACCAGTTTAATGACGATGTCAGACTTTCGAAAAATGTAACATTATACACCCTAACACACTGGAACACTACTTTGTATTATCCAAAATGTACGATGGCGACAAAGATGATGTTTATTTTACGCCTTATAGTTGCTTTAAAATAAAATGTTAGATCTTCACCTTTCTGCTCGTTGGTCACGGCTATTTTGGTTTCTACTTATGTCATTTTTCATATTCTGAAGACACTCGGAAATAGAATAGGAATATTACATCCATATAGCTGTTTGCAGACGTGAATTAAACAAAACGAAAACATTTTAAACATATGTATTTATTGTTGTTATTATTATTTAAAAGTTTTACACCTCCATTGCTAGGTATGCGACTGTGAAAGCCTGAATAAGCGTGTTCGTGGATACAGAGGCTTTTAAAACGTTTGATAGAGTGCCATTTTTCTTCCTCTCTTTGTGTGTTTGTATGCTATGATGTTTTAATAATTATGATATTATGATGTTTTAATAATTGTTTCCCATAATTGTTTTCCAAAAAATGGGTATATAGGTAAGCTTTAGGCGGGATTAAAATATATTCAACGTGTTATTCATGTAATAGTTTCTAAATGCATTTAGTATTTGCCATTCCAAGGTTAATTAATTAATTAATTATTGTTTTAGTAGTTTTTAAGACCAATCTTTGCTTATAATAAAGCATGGCAACAGACTAGAGTTATTGTCTGGACGAGTAGGATGAACCTGGCACCTGTATTAGAATATAAAGAGATTACCACTATCGATACTACCATTCTCTGGTGGTCTTGTAATTAATTACCTGAACAATACTGTTAAACAACAAAGTCAATTCCGCAAAGAATATATTTATTTGATTATTTTTTAAATTAATCTAAACATATCTAGTTCCCCCCCCCCATTCCTAATGATGAAACACTTAGTAGGTCAACATAAACCACGCGAAACGTAATTGCATCATGCAAGGATATACTATATCGAACAAAACGTTATCTTTTCTTTTTATAATATCTGAAATGCTGTTTTACATCTTGATAGTTTAATCATTCATATCCAGTTTGAAAAGGTATGTTTTGTAGTTTTTTCCGTTGTAATGGCAATAATGCCAATATACATGTGGCGATAAGCTTTAATGTTCAGATCATAAACGTCACTAATGTAAATATATATTCTACAATGTGATTTTAGAATAAACTTTGTTTGTGTTTTGAAAAAGCGAAAAAGTATCCACATTTCATTAAATATTATTTTAGATATATGGGCAAATAAATTAAATGTATAATACAACAAAATTTGTATTATCGTTTAGTACCGTAGTCTCGATAATTTAGAAAGTAAATCAGGACTGTAACACTGGTTATCGTATGGTATGTTATCGTCAATAAACTGCAGGGTTTCAGTTCAATAAATGATGGATAGGGGAATTTGAGGAATAAAAATAAATAAAATCGTGACGATTAATTGTAATTTGGTGGAGAATTATAATTTAACCATTAAGAAATAAAATCAACAACTTAGTTCACAGAGTACGGGTACTTTAATACAGCTGTACTCAACAGTACTGAACTTTTTATTTTATTTTAAAATACACGTTGTGTGTGTGTGTGTGTGTGTGTGTGTGTGTGTGAAAATAAACTTTCTTCTGTTTTTGTTACGAGTAACAGGCTCTTGCTGAGTGCCATATGTAGATGGGTAACCATTACTACTATTTTTAGGGCAACAGTGATCCTATTAGGCCATTTGCTGTGCTGCGTGCGTACGCATATTGAAACTAATGATTGTTTTAATGTTAACTTTGTCATAGTTTGTGGATTTTAGCATGCTATGTCTGTGGTGAATTCGAAATTGAGATGCTTATTCACAAAAAAAAAAACAATAATAATAAAGTTTTAAAAAGTCACAAGGTAATTATCAATCTAAAACTTGCTGATGCCCATTATTTTTAGTCCAGTTTAAAGGCAGTTTGAATGTAGAACTGAAGAGGTGAGATTGTCAGTTCCTTCTGTTACCAAAAAGAAGAGACAGTGAAATTAATTTCTAAAATCAGTCATAACCTTTTTTCCAATTCTCATAAACGAAATAACTTTACATCATACACACCTAGTGTATACTTAAATGTCAAATAAAAATTCAATTTTATCTGGGATGGAGATTGCTATATTGTTTTTATATCTTTTCAGATTCATGCATGGCAATAAAAGTTTATGAAAGCAGTTGTTTTATGTGACATATATTTAGATTATAATACTACTTAGAGCTGTCTAAGTACAAAGTACATAAGTTTAGTGGATGTTACAATTATTCATGTCAGTATTTTCTTTTAACTTCAAACTTTAAAAATATGGGTTCTCAGTTTCTCATATATTGCTACAAAATTTCTTTCTTATATGATACTAAAAGATGATTGAAAATACTTTATCCTTAACAGACAGTTCAGTTTTATAATAAAGCTTTCAGGGTAAACAAAGGATACTTTAAAGGAAATATTCAGTCTACATGCGAAAAGTATAGTTTAGAATTAAGATTAATTAAGACTGCTATCAAATGTATATCAAAACTTTTCATTAGTAATATTTTCTTATTGTACTAATGTGCCAAATGCTAATGTTTGGTGGAAATTCAAAGGTATAGGCCTATTGTCTGAAAATACAATTGGTTGATCATACATGCAAACTGCTTAATTTTAGATGGATATGTAGGATTATAAAAGTTGTTGAAAATGTAATTTGCAAGAGATATGAAATGTAATTTTTTTACTCATCTTATTTCATTTCTAGGTTTTTGTGTTATCTATGTGTGTTTATATTGGAGTTAGTTTGTGTGAAAGTTCATACTAGTATTTTTACTCTTTAAGAAATACATTTTCCTTTATTTAAAATGTAATGTATATTCATTTTCTGTCATACACTATCATCTAAAGGATAGATATATGTAAAAACTCTGATGTGTGTGTATATATATATATATATATACACACACACACATATATAAACACATAACACACATATAGGTATATGTTATTTTCTTTTAACAGATGTCTGGACGTAACAACCTGAAATTAGGCTTTACTGATAACTTCATAATAAGTGGTCTGGCTGCTACTATTTCCAAGACAGTAGCTGCTCCAGTTGAACGTGTGAAACTCCTAATTCAGAACCAGTATGAACTGATAAAGGCTGGTCGTCTTTCTGAACCTTATAAAGGCATTGCAGACTGCACATGGCGTACTTACAAGACTGAAGGGATACTGCCATTCTGGAGAGGAAATTTGGCCAACTGCATTCGCTATTTTCCAACACAGGCTATGAATTTTGCCTTTAAAAACAAATTTCAAGCAATATTTAAAAATAGCAGCAAAGATTCACAGACTAAAATTTTTTATAAGAATATGCTTTCTGGTGGTATAGCTGGAGGGATATCCTTGCCTTTTGTTTACTCCCTTGACTATGTCCGGACTCGCCTAGCTAATGACACTATGGTAGCAGGCAGACATGGAGCTGAAAGACAGTTTAAAGGCCTAATTGACGTCTACCGAAAAACTCTGAAATCAGATGGTATTGTTGGTCTTTACAGAGGATTTCTAATTTCCTGCTTTGCCATGGTGGTGTACAGATCTTGTTATTTTGGTTTCTATGATACTTTCAAGCCAGTTCTTCTGGGAGAACAATCCAACATAGTGCTATCTTTCATGCTTGGATATGCTGTGACAATATCAGCTGGGTTAATAGTGTATCCACTTGATACAGTTCGCAGGCGAATGATGATGATGTCAGGAGAGGCAGTAAAATATAAAGGAGCCATTGATTGTGCTTTACAAATTATGAAAAAAGAAGGATATAAATCCTTCATGAAGGGAGCAGGGGTGAATATTCTCAGAGGAATTGCAGGTGCTGGTGTTTTGGCAGGTTTTGACAAATTACAGGAGCTATATATTAACTTCAAGGTTTTGCTTTAATTCTGTGTGTTTGTGCATGTAGCTCAATTACTAGCCAATTTGAAGTTAGGTTTGATTTTACTTAATTTTATATCTATCCATTATCATCACAGCATTATGGGTTGTTGTTTTTTTGTTTGTTTGTTAAAGAGACATTATTAATATAATTTATTTTCTTTTTCTTTGCCAAGATTTGAAAATCACTGTCTTATTATGTGACAATGACACAGTGTTAAGCATAAAAGTGTCCAAATTGTTGTGCACATTTCTTATTTTATTTGTTTTCTGTAGGTGAAATTTTAAATAATCTGTATTTACTAATTGTTTTTATATATAGAATGTTTTTTTACTAAATAGATGATAAATAAATATCCATTTGTATGCGTGTATGTATGCTGTATAAATGTGCAAGAAATGATTCACAATTGTAAATTACATTAAAATTACCTTTACATCATAATTGTTAAATTGTTTATATACTTGTTTGTGCAAAGGAGTTTATAACTGATCTATTTATGAAAGGAACCTCTTCCTTTGTAATTTTATATAATAATAATAAATAAAACAACAGTTGTTCAATGTTTTGCAGAATTAAAATGAACTATTGTTTACAGTAAGTTTTTACAGTAATTTCAGCTATGTAATTTCACAAAACAATCAATCTCTAGAAACTACTATTTAACAGAATAGTATGACTCTGTGTGTTCTCATTTTTAAAGGGAAAGTAAATCTGATTGCAAACTAAAAAGACAGACATAAATATACTGCTTTAACTTAGTTCTCAACTAGCATCATAGTTCCCAATGCAACAAATACTTTTATATGAGTCAGTGAAAAGATTAACCCAGAATTACAGAAGAATAAAAAAAAAATCAACATTTTATATTATAAAATTAGAATTATTTATATTCTGATATGAAATCAAAAATACAAATTAGATTTCTACAACAGGCAACAGATTTCTAAGTGAATAAAGAGAATAAACTGTTGCATTAATAGCTCAGTAACTGCAGTTTCAAATATGTTTAGTGCAATACAGATTTGAATTTGTACTTAGCATTAACTGATTGCTATGAAATAGAATACTACCTTAGTAATTGATTAGCAAAGTGCATATATTGTATATCTGCTCTGCATATTTCATTCTATTTTATTATTATCTGTATAGACAATACTAATTTATTTAGTTCTTCCTACATCGATATGTCTTCTCATTCTGGACACATTTATGTTTTGTAGTTGGATGTGATAACACGTCTGAGTATATTTCTTGACTTCCATTTTATTTCTTGGATCATCTGAATTGAAACAAAATAATGTGCTTCAATAATTATTATTAGAAGTGATGCAAGAAGCAGAAGCTGTAGCTTATAGGCTAATATTTAATAATTATGCAAGTAATGAATTATGAATTATAGAGCAAAGTTAAATATCGCGACGGAAACCTTCCCCACAACTAAAACTAAACTTCAAAAATTATTTGAAAATATAAAGCATAATAGCAAATAAATGTCAACAGATAATAAAACAAACCGCTTCAGCAATAAATACGATAGAAATTTTTTTGCTTTTTTTTTAAATCGGGCTGTAGATTTGTAACGCTTTTACGCTTCGGTGATGCCAGTTCATTTCAAAGCATAATATATTTTATAAAATTAAATTATTTCGTTGAATAAATTTATAAGCAACATTAATTAAGTGATCGTAATAAATGACTTACTTAGAAGGTGCTGAATACGATCATGAGCCGATATAAAATTCGCCAATAAATGTTAACGGACGCCATTTTGTACACAGAAGTCGTCAACTACTCGGACGATAGCGGTGTTTTTATCGGAATAGGCTGCAATCCCTGTGGGCGTTATGCCCACTTTAAAATTTAAAAAAAAAAAAAAAAAAAGTGTGAAGAAATTGAACCCGCTTTCGAATGATACCAGAGTATATTGAATAATATTGTAATTAGTGTTGATAGAAGAAGACCATAAAAAAAAAAAAAAAAATCGGTTATTTTTAGTCATTATTATTATTATTATTATTATTATTATTATTATAATATTTATTTATTTATTTATTTCCGCCTGGTTATAATTATATTTCATCATGCAAAGGCGCAAATTGCATTCACTCATATTTTTCTTCTTGGTTCTGACATCAGCACATAATTTCAAAACTCCAAATTACCCAAAAATATAGAAATACTGTTTTTGAACTCACCAAACCCAAACTGGCTTTGACACCTTATTTCACTCAGTTTATAATGTCAGTAGCATCAGCTTAAAGAATATGGAAGCATAAAATATTTTCTGAAAGCCAAAAATTGGATTTTGAACTTGGTCAGTGTAACATCCATCTAAACATTTATTTGAGAAGAAAATCAGAATGTACATATAATCAGGTTTTTTTTTCCTTCTAATTCTCCAAGTTCTGTGTCTGTCAGTCTTTAAATTATATGATGTATATTTGAAAGAAAATTAACATCCTTTACATGTAACATCCACCATTTGAAAAAGTGGGTGCATTAACATTCCTTACATTCCTATTAAGTCTCTTCTGTTGTCACTGAAAATCTTTATCACAAAAGGTAGTTACACTAGATGACAGATGCAGATTATTTTACCCACAGTTCTTCAGTAGGCCCACTCCCTCTTTCATTTCTTGAGCAATTTTCAAGAAAGCTCATTCCTAATTCATGACGCAACACCTCAAAAAATTAAGATAAGTATTCAGGTTTTCCTGCTGTTCGGAAACAATATTTCCAGATCCATGAAAAAAAAAAAAAACAGTTGTCAGATGTAATCACAAATTTTATGATGAAATATCAGTTAATGAAAGATAAAAAACACATTTGTACTAGATTGATGGGGGCAACAAATGCAGAAAAAAGAAATAAATTCCACAAATTGAAAGAGGTGTTTGCCACTGTCCCAGTCATCAAAGCAATTGCTCATTTCCACTACCTCATCACTGAGGATGGTTGCTGTGTCCATGTCAATCTGACAAATGTTGAGGTCGAAACTTCTGAAGACATTATTCATCTACCAATCCAAGTTAATATACCATCTGGAAATGACCATCCAAAAAGGACAAAATCATCTAAATTAAAGAGAAGATAAAGAAAAAGTTTCCACCACCCAGCATGACCAGTGAAATGGATCCCTGAGAGGGGCAAGTTTCCCCCTTTTTGATAGAAGGCCACATGAATCCTAAATATAAAAGAAGATTGTGAATGAATCAGTACCACATGAAATCAGCTACATTTTTGTTATTATTTTTATTTACTTGTATGAAAGGTTTCCATGTCTTAGTTATCTACAAACTCTCCTGGTGATGATTTGGACTGTTTTTGTTTTATGAAAATATTCTTTAGAATAATTACAGGTTGCTGCATGACAACAGAAAAATTAGATAATGTGGTAGAATAATTAATGCAGGTTTAATAAGCCACATCATTATCTTGATCATGAATTAAAATGCATGACAACAGAAAAATAAGATTCAATGACAGCAGACAAAATGCAATATCTGGTAAATTATAACTGATATTCTTTAAGTTCTACAGCTATCTTCAATCTTAGGGGCAAGTATTTATTTGCATATTTAAAGGTTTCAAACAATTTTGAAGTGAAGTTAGTTTGTTTTTGCCCATGTTCTTTTGAAGTAACAACTATCAAACATTTCTGATAACCCATCAAGCTGTAGATATCTTTAGGCTCTTTTCCATGTGACACCAAATAGATTTGGATATAGATAAGTCTTACTTGTGCCAATTTCCTGGGACTACAATTAGCAGTCAGGGCAGCTGGAGTAACCTCCAACCATTGTAAAGTTAACATCCATCACTGTATAATTGCCCATATCATTAGAAAGCTCATTATGCTAAAAACAGATGTTTAATGAGTTCATAGCCAGAGTCTGCCATTGTACAACATGGGGTACAGTTTTCCCTCTCAGAAGCATTTAAAATGTTGTGTTCTTCAAATGCACAGGTTACAAATTTACTGAGTAAATCAGGGTCTTCTTCTTTATTTTCATTCAAAGCAGAGTTAAATGTGGTTAAAACTTGCACATTTTGAACAGTGACTGGCCAAATCATTATTGTTTGGCACTACCTACTTTTACTAAAACTTTTAATTGTTATTCTTTATTATTAATAGACTGAAAATAGAAAAAGGAACATTAGTAGAAAATAAAATTGTTCTCTAAAAAAATTATTTCAGTAAAATCCTGATAAATAGAAACATTCAACTCTAGATAATCAGATAACACATACACAAAAGGAGAAGGTGAAATAATTTAATTAACAATGTTGTGTCTCACTGTCACTATCAGAATATGTACATTTCAGTGACATTAAAGCATTGTTTGCTTTAACATCAACTGTCACCCGATTCTTTACATTTTCATCATCACTGATATTAGTGTTTTTTCATCTTCTCCGTTAATAACAACACAACTGTCATTGTTCTGATTTGGTTCCCCCTTTTTATTTTTATCTTTTGGTGTTTCTTTTTTCTTGATTCCTAACTTTCTTTTATCACTGACTGTCCACTTTGCAGGACTATCAAAAGGATTTCCTTTACAAATACTTTTTGCCAGCTCTAAAACTTTGGAATTTGACTTAACATCTTTCTGTGTATTATACTGTGACGGTTTCATGGCTGTTTCAAATAAAAGTCTTTTCTCAATTGCTTTTCTTTTTTCTTTCTGTTTTTCTTCAAATGCTACAAAACAAAAACAAAAACAGATCATTTTTAGCTCCTAATTTTTTGTGCAGTGTGATATATTCATAGGTCAAGTTGTATAGTTTTTAAAACTACACATAAATTGCTAATCCTTATTATTATTATTTTGTGTATTTTTTATAAAGAAAGTTAATTTCTTATATATCATCTTTTATTAAAATTAGTTTCCAAAGATTATTTAAAAATTAATCAACATGATTTTTTGTTGATAAAACTCACATTCAGTAACAGAATATTTCATGAGACTAGCTATTCGCTTATCTTCTTCTGTTTCACTGACCAGTGAAATGTCAAGTGAGGATTTCTGTAACAGAGCTTTATTAGCAGCCTCTGTTGCCTGCAGAGATTTTTTCTCTTCCTGAACAAAATAAAGATTATATATTAAATATTTTAATACTGACTGTCAGTGATAATGTGCCACATAATACATTTATGAAAGGAAAATATTAAAAAAGTTATAAAGGATGGAATGGGTAGAAACTTCTTCTATGCTGGAAATTAAATAGGATATCATCACAAGCACAGAACCACAATCAAATAAATAACAGAATATGGCATCATTATTAAAGCAGGTCTTAATATGTACCTGCTGGATAATCCTAAAACCATACATGTAATGGTAAATAAAATACCATAATAATAAACTGTACATTATAACAATCGTACAATTATTTTTCTATATGGTAATGATATTTTCTGGGACATGAAAATAATGTCTATTTACAAGTTTACCCTAAATTTGTTTCTTGCAAGTTTATTCAAAAGATAGTCGTCCTTGTGAACTTCCATCTTGTCTTCTATTTCTGCCAGATTTGGTAATCTTGATTTACTCTTCTGACTGTCATCTGAACCATGCTCCAGTTTATACATGGCATCAGTAACAAGCTTCTTCTGAGTAGCCTTGTCTATAAAACAAGCAGAAAAAGCATCAGAAAATATGTTTGTAATTCAAAATAGAAGACAGTAAAGACTCACTGGAATTAATGTTTGAATTAAAAATACAGATTTGCTGTACACAGTCAAATTCAAATATGTAAGAATATGTAGCATTTAATAATTCTGAAATTCTGACAAACTGTTCTACCGTCTGTAACAATCTGTTCATTTTCTTTAGGATCCCATCTCTGTTCTTTTCTGCGGGCACCAGAGAGGATAACATAGTCATGATTCTGAAAGGTAAAAGAAAAATTATTATTTTATTGCTAATAAAATTCATTTGATTTTATATAAACATTATATGCAGCCAATAAACTCTCCTGATCTTAAGTGTTAAATTTATAGAAATGATGGTTATAATTAAGTGTATTATGATTTCACTTTCATAATGTTTTTTCAGTGATAGAAATAATTATTAAGAAACAAAAATATCAATTTAAATACTAAAATTCTAAATCAGTAAATGACCTGTGTACCAGAAATCCTTGACAAGCATTACCTGTGGATCTGTTTGAATCTCTATATAGTTAGGGCAGAGATGACATTTCATTCGAAATTTGTAGATAGGAGTGCTATAGTAGTTTCCAACTTTCTTCTTTTCTGCATTATATCGCACACCCATTCCAACATGGTTATTACACCCTTCACACCAAATGTTGTACGGCAGTTCAAATCTGAAATTACGTCAAACCAATCACAGTGGATGATATTAGTGTGGAATAAACAGATCTTTTATTCTATACTTAAAAAAAATATATATAATTTTTTCCAAACATACTTCTATATGTTGCAAGAACCATCTATTGTTAGATCAAAATAAACAAAACAAGACTAGGAAAATGTTCAGACAGATCTATTTTCCCTTATTTCATAATCTTACATAAAATCTAGAAATGTGTGAAACCATGTTAGATTGTAAGCAAAATTGACATATTTTGTCTATCTGGAATTTTTCTCAGCTGACTATATGCTCAAAGTGTTTTTAAGAAACAATGAAAATAACAAATTCTACACATCCTCAACAGTCTGTTATAATCTGGTAAAATCATTTGGTTGTACAAACATTCCTTTACATTATCTCTTACATTAGGTACTAAAGTGTATTTACCTGATAACAAGGATTCCCTGAGAAAGTTTCTTAGCTCTTTCTCGTAATGGATGTTGACCAACATATTTATTAATAGAACCTTTTGAAGGATTCCAGTCAGGTGGATAATATTTATTTACAGCCTTTCTCTCTGCCTGAAAATAAAAATGTAAGAAGTTTCTAAAAAAATAAACAAATTATATTGCCTTTTGACATATAAAATATTGATAATACTATGTATTTAACATAAAGAGTTGTTATTAACATTTTGGCAGGTCTAAAATCATGTGCTACTGATGTCTATAAAATTTTAAATAATTTTAAAACACAACTGTAATACATCGTATATATTCAAATAACCTAATGATGACTAATCATATTAATAACAAATTCCTACCGACTATTAATATTTCTGTAATATATATATATATAAAAAAAAATAATTTCTAAATAAGTTGGAAAAATATGTCACAATCTGAGTTATCCTGTTACTCAAAATGTCTGTCATTAGTAATGTACTAAGTTATGTAAGAAGTACCTTAAATCCAATAAAGTTGAAACAAAACAGAGTAAAATAATAATCCCTGAATATAGTTTATTATATCTTGAGTATCATGTCATCCACACTGGAAGTTCATAACACATAATGTTACTTTAATTGAACTTTATTCATAACTCATCATATACACTTGCATAGAACATAAATAATTATCATTATAAAATAACAACACAGTAGAAAGTAACTTTGCTATTTGTTATTTTGACACCAACCATTACAAAGTCTCTTTGCTTTATAACTGTGGAGGATGGCTAGGGCACCAGAGGAGGAAGATATCCAACTGAAAAGCAACTTCAGCGGCTCTCATGGAAAACAGTGGCATAGGATACTAAACTTTTGTGACTGTAATACACATGAACTTGTCTTATGGCTGTGCTCCATGTCAACAAAATCAACTTGAGCATGGGAGCTGAATTTTATTTATAATTTTTTTTTTTTTTTTTTTTTTTTTTTGTATTTGTATTTGTTTTTTTTTTTTTTTTTTTTTTTTTTTATTTTTTTTTTTTTGTTGTTTTTGTTGTTTTTTGAAAGTTTCTCAACATCACCAAAATTCATACAAATTTAAAAGGTTGCAATGTGGCTTTGTAGGTGAAACTTTTGAAACTTCATTTACTATATTCATATTTGTATGGCCTTTAATCTCTTTAGGAATAACTACTTGATTAAAAGATTCACTGAAGGCTCTGAACTGGAGTCTTGGAGCAGCTTTTAATACCTTCTTTATTTTATATTTTATGGATTTTCCCTTTAAGTAACTGCAACAGCAAATGTAAAAGTACTCATTAATTTATTAGTATAAAGCTATGGGCTTTATTCCATTTTTCTTCAGATTAATTTTAATTGAATAGTAGTAGTAGTAATAATAATAACAATAGGGAAGTTAAGGGTAAATATTCTCCATTACATTTAAAACTGAGTTCCTATTGTTAATTTAATTTTTTCTCCAAATATATAGCAAACAAATGAAAAAATTAAATAAAAAAAAATATTAAAAAAAATTATCATGGAATAAACCCACTGAAGAAAAACACTACCATGTAATGGCAATTCTAAAACAATTACATAAAGAATACAATCAGTGAGATCAAATGCTTATTAGAAGAATCATTATATGTCACAATTTTCCTAAAATGTGTCTAGTAAAACTGTATGATGTAACAAGTTTTCAGTAATTACAGAAAATTACTCAAGATTTTAAAGATTTATGAATTACTTAGGTGACACATGATTTCATGTATTCCTTATAATGTTTTGAGATTATGTGAACTTCCAGTTTCACAATCATACTATTACAATAACATATACACACATTTTGACAGGTATATGACAAAATCTGATAAAATATAAAATATTTTAATTAAAAAATCAAAATTACACCAAGTGATCAAGTTCTCTTCAATACAACTGATATGAAAGAAATAAAATAAAAATTTGTCTGGAAAAAAATGTTTCTGGTATTTTTTCAAATGGAGGTATTGTGATTCATTTCAGTCATCTGTCAACATAAGGTCTGAGTATTTCACATAATGTCAAACCTGTATACAAAATGAAACTTTTGGTGAGTTCTTGAGCTATGTAGTATTTTAAAGCATGTTTGTAACATTTATGGATTTTAAATAATTAATTAATTACACTAATTAGATCATTTATACTTTCTGCCTTAATTATATACGCCTCAAAAACTCCATAGAAATAAAACAAGTATACAAAAAGATCATTTTTCAAGATGACATTTTTGAAGAGCTGTTTAGGACTTCAATTTTTCAAGCATTTTGCTAAATACTTTTTAATCAATAAAGGTGTCATAAAAACGAATTTGAAAATGAAGCTGAATACATATAAGACATTATATTCGTTGTTTTGGAAAATGCATGAAAATAATGACGAAACAAACAGAAACTCGAATAACTTAGTAATTTTAGTTAATAAAATTATAAGGGAACTACTTCAAGGAAAGCGGTTAGGCGTCACAAAAATTGTATTTCCAAATGAACTTTATGGATATATTAAAAAATGTTTTGATTTCAAAATGGTTAAAATTAAATGAATGGATTACCATTTGAAACAATCAAAAGTCAATATTTCGTAGATTCCTCTTAATGAAAGGATCCGCTATAGAACAATAATAAACAATTTATATTTTCTCTTTCATGTTAGAGTTATTGCCCTTGAAAAGATATATAACTGAACCGTGTTGTAAAATCGGAAAAAACATTTTGAATAATGAAAAATTGATTTTATAAAGGATAGTATTTCAAGTAAATAAATTAAAAGATAATGATAAAAAAAATAGCAATAAACCGAGTTATATGTGTTGGATTATATTTTAGTAATCTGGTTTTCATGAAGAAAATAATAACGACAACATACAACACCAATAAATCAGTTTGGAAATAATTTTAATACGAGAACAACATATATCTAACATTATATATAAACAAAATATTGTAAAAATTAATATAACATTTAAAAAAAAATTACAGCATAAAACAAATGCAAAAGAAAGTGCTAGGAGAGAATGAAATCTTTGGTTATGTTCATTTTTCTTTACCTCATTCGTATAAATCAAGTTACAGAATTGTTTTACTGTAATTCTTACAAATCAAGTTACAGAATTGTTTTACTGTAATTCTTACAATGACTATGCATTTAAAATAAATATATAAATAATACAATATCATAAATTAATAAATTAATTTATTATTCTTATTTAATATGTTAAATAATTCGACCACATTAAAATAAAAAATAAAACAATGAAGAAAGAAACAAAAAAGTTGCTTTCACCAGTCTTGGTATTTTTGCGATGTCTTGACCTAATGCCTAAAGGCTTTATCTCTACTCTTTTATTAGCACATATCCGCCATTCAGAATGTAATAAGAAATTTCAGTTTTAAATACTAATTTATCAAATGGCATGCTAAACCAAACTGGTTTAACCAATGACGTAGACTAAAATAAACTACGTGAAGTTTCGGAGTCTATGCTAATTTTGGTCAACGTAACGGCACTTGAAGTTAATTACCATGCGTCATCAAGGTAGAACGTTTAAAAGGGGGAACCGACAAAAACACTTTGATTTATTTTCTCCAGTAATTGTTTGTTTCCAACCATTAAAATATTCAATGAGTATCGTTTTGAAAAGAAACATTAATTTACCATAAAACTGATAAGGTAAGAATGTAAGGCTTGTTGTTTTTCTGAAATTTAAAGTATTCTTGTCATCCAAGAAATCCGATAATTTATAATTTTTATTGCTTCTGTTGCAACTTCATCAAATTATTTAATTTTATTTTTAACTTCTTATTCATTAAAAAATAAAATCATTCTGGAATATTATTATATAAATCAATGATGTTTGAAAAGTTAATTTAAAACATGAATTTCCTCATAAAACATTCTTTGAATGGATAGGAAATATTAAAATAAAAATTAATCTTCTCGATGCCCCATTTTCAAACCATTACTTCCACCACCACTCTTGTTTTTCTCTCCAAATAATGCGAGTGATGCCAGGAAAAATGTTTTGTATTTTAGCAAAAAAGGTTACCAGAATAAATATCTGGAAAACATACTTACATATATAAATTGAAAATTTATTATAATTTATTAAATTAGTAAAGTACACACATTTTATTTCAGGACTATACCCGTATAATTTCGGTCACATTAACTTACGTCACGTTGTACCATTACCACGAAAATTTATTTTTAATACAATGAAACAAAATTATATTTTATTTTGCTTTATTTCTGTATAATTGTGTTAAATAAATTGGTATTTTGTTGATTATGTCGTTTGATTTATTTTATTTAACAGATAAATCAATATAATGTAATTCATAGTTAAAATAATGACTGTCAGAATATAAAGGTGCTTCTAACTGTCCACTGTGTATTATTCTCTCCTCACAAATGACACACACATTTAATCCGATGAATTATATTTTATTGGTCCGTGTGCTTGTTCTTGTCTCTGTTTTACATTGGTCTGACAAGTGACATTGAAAGGTCAGATTCTGACAGGTCAGACGGTTGGTTAGGTTCTTGTATTTGCAGAGGTGATGAAGTAATGCATGCTTGCACTTTTGATTGTTATCATTTAAATTTGCAGTTTTGAAGGTGCACTCTCCTTAAAAACTAAAATATTTCATTTGAGAGGACAAATATTTGTTTTCCCATCGATATCCAGAGTGAAAGTAAAGTAAGTCCTGTCAAACTTGAAGAGGCCGTTCGTTTAACTAGTTTTTCATATTTTGTTTATTTAATGATCTCAGAGCAGTCTTTCATAGTAATAATTAAATTAAATGCAAAAACAAAAAACAACAAAAAAAAACCTAATAATTGTTTCACCTATATAGTTATTAACGATTATTATTATTATTATCATCATTTTGTTGTTGTTGTTGTTGTTGTTGTTGTTGTTGTTGTTGTTGTTGTTGTTGTTGTTGTTGTTGTTGTTGTTGTTATTATTATTATTATAAACACTTATTTTAATTAATTGTATGCCATTTGTTTCTGACTGAATTGATTGATGTGTGAAAATGAGTTTATATATACAAGTTTTGTACCTAATACTGACCTACTCTGTGTCAGGTAAATGTTTCAGAAGTGGTATGTGTAAATTTGCTGTATTTGAAAAATAAATTCATTTTATTAATAAAAATAGTAGTAATTATTATTAACAGTAACATAGGCAATCTGTATATATGGTATACACTGTATACAATTTCAAATATCATTTCAAATAAAGAAGCCTTTTTCAATGCAGATATATCAGAAAACTTTAATACCCCATACTATATTTCTGTATAATAAAATATCAGAAAAAAAACCACATTATTTTTTATTTTCATGAAGAATTAATAGGATTAATTGAATTAATATCAATCTATAAAGAAGTTACAGAAATTAAAAGGAATAACAATAAATCAGATATCAGGAAGAAGGTGGTTAGATTATCAAGCAAATGTTAGCTCAATTTCCAGATAGGCCTAAATGCACATCAAGGATTTGAAGAAGTTGTGGCATCAGATTAAAACTGAAGCCAAGGGAGTAGTGAGGGTGAAAAATTTTGACTTACTTGAAACAAAAGGAAGAAAATCAGTTATTGGTGATCTTATACTATAGATGAATTATTGGCCTTTTTAAACATGATAGTAAAAGATTTAGAGCAATACCAAAATAAATGGAATGATGATAACTCAGGTGCCAAAGAATCAAATGATTTTGTATTACATCATATGTTCTTGCTTCTGTTACATGTTATTCAACATTTATTGATAATAACAGCAGCTCTGTTTCCATAACAGCATAAAATATTTTCTAATTTTACAATCTCATGATATGTCATGTGTCTAAATTATACTATATGTGCCAAATTTTAAAATGATCAGTGATATCAAACAAAAAATCCCCTCTTTTATAAAGATTTAATAATGTCAGAGGACAGATAAACAAATATTAACATGTTTGAATTTATTATTTTTCAGTTTCCAGGTTTGAATGTTAAGTACTTAAGTAAAATGTAATACATGTGACAAATAGTATGTGGGATTATGTAAAATATTCCATAATTTATTTCAGTTTGTTTTAATTTATGAAGAACAGGATATAGCTAAGGATCATCAGCATGACACTATTTAATGTCATTTAATGAATTCCTAAATGACTGTTTGGAAATTCTGTATCATTTTAGAAACTTGATAACAGTAAATTCTTCCAAGGGATTACACCTGTCTTTTAAAATTTGTATCTTCTTTTTGGACATAATATCTGTGCTCTTCCACCTCTTCCTGATCTGTTTAAAGAATTTATAATTCATCCATTAGCATCTTTCAGCACAAGTGTTGATTACTCTGACTTAAACAGCCTCTTTCATGCATTTAAGCATGTAAGTGTATTTTAAACACATGTTTAAGTTGGTGATCTTGTTTAAATGTGTGTGTAACTCGGACATCTTTTGAAATTCTGTTACTAAAATAGACATTAAATTTTTTTTTTTTTTTCATGCAAGTAAGGGATAAATGGCTTTCATAAAAATACAACCTAATAATGGGAATATATTTTCTTGTACTTGAAACAGGCTTTAGCAGTTGTGCACAACTTTACATATTTAGTTTGCAAGGGCTGAAGTCTGGATTTGTAATATAATAAGGGGTAAAAAAGACACTAGAGCTCTAAGCAAACAGTTGGCAGATAACCTAAGGGAAAAAATTTGTTGGTGGCAAACTATTCAATTTTTTATTTTAAATTTTATTTTGGTTCAGTTAGTCCCAAATGAAATAAAAAAAGAATATATTTAAAGGAACTAAAATAGGTGTCATAACCATACCACTATTACCATAATGACCATATAAAAATAATGACAACCATAAAATATATTTAATGGCCTAATTTAACAGTAAGTGTTCATTAAAAATTCACATTGATTTTTAAAAAATGTTTTTTTTTATGATGCTGTTTAGCAACTATTTACATCATATGAAAATTGGGCACATCAGATAATATTAGCAGTATTAGTGTTTATATTGAACTCTCTTATTGAATATGTAATCCTGTTGTTTCGCCCTATTTTTTTTTTTTTTTATGACATCACTCTATGATCTTTATGACTTTTCTGAAACAAATTGTTTTGGAAATTATTATTATTAATTTTTTTTTTTTAAATACCTATTCCTAAATATGAAACAAAGAAAAGAAAGTAAAAACATACCTGTCATTTTCTTATTTTTAATCATACATTTTATTTTTATTTATATTATTTTTTTTAATTTAATTAAAATCCATATTATAGAGATATGATAAATCTGAAGACTAGCTTTAAAAATACCAGTATTTAATAAAATGTATATAATTTTCTAGATGGTTCTGTAGTTATTAAAACAATTATTTGTGAAATCAAGTATATATCTAGTTTTGGTAATAATTAATATTTTTGCATATTTCACTTGTGAGCAGAAAATCTTTCTTCATAGTATGTGTTAATTATGAATAAGATTTATAAATACAATGATAAAGATAATTTTAAACAAGTTTATATTTAATTAAGCATTTTGCTTTTTATCTCATAATAATATAAGTATTTGAAAGTAGATATAATTTGGATGTAAAAATTAAAATGTACAAATAATTCTCAGATTAACTGTATAAAAGTATACTGCAATAGGAAAATATAGTCTAAATATATTCTGCATTTTTCCAAGTTTTGATATTTTCTTTTTCTTACTGCATTCCAATCTTAATAAGAAAGTGTAACAAAAACAGTGCAGTTTTAAAATATCTGGGTGCAGCCATTTTTCTATGATCTTGCTGTCATGTAAGGGTATATGTTATTTGCTTTAAAGTTTCTTCTAGCTTCAGAAAAATACAGATACTGGATCTTCCATGTACATGAAAATGGCACATTTCAAATTATAAAAAGATAATATGGTGCTGTTTAAATATATTTTTTTAACAATATTATTTTATTGACAGTTTCTTATGAGTGATGATGTCATCCAAAATAATAAGTGGGAAGTAAAAATATTTTTATTAAACCATTTATTCATACCACAATAGCTACACTTTAATAACAAAAAATATTATTCTCTGTATTTAAACAAAATAGATATGTGGGAAAAAAAATTCTGACAACAATTCCATACATGACTTTGAATTGAGTGAATTATATTCTTTCAAGAGTAAACTGGACTAATTAAATTAAAAGTTATTTTATGTTTTTTATCTTAAAAAGTTGCAAGGTAGACAATAAGAAATGATTATTTACCTAAGACATGGATAGCATCAAATTTTCAGAATAGTCTAATTAGATACATGGTAAATGCAAAAAGTTGTGTTGGAAGAAGGAAAAGTTTCTTTTAATATGTTGTGAAATGGAAACAATAATATCTGGATAAAATACCAGACATTAATTTAACTGAAGGATGCATGAATGGCAGTAACATTGGACAAAAGTTGAATAAATAAATAAATAATGTAATAAATTAAAATAAATTAATAGTTCAAAAATCCATTGTTTCAAATAATTGATATTAATATTGTACCTTTCATTTTGACTGATGTATTTATTTACTGTATAAATTTATTTCCATTTTTAATAATTATTATTATTTAATTTTGTTTGTTTTTATTTGTTTTTTTTTTATTATTTTTTTTTTCTTTATTTGAGTTCATATTTACTTTAATTTTTATATGTGTGCTTATTTCATTGTATTAGGTTAGCTGAATAATTTCAACATCTTTATTATTATAATTATTGTTATTATTATTATTATTATTATTTGCAATGCTTTTAAGTTGAAATTTTTGGTGAACAATACAATGTTTAAATATAACTTTAACCTATTTTTTTAGAATCACATACTGCAGCACTTTAGTGACTTATATTTAACCCAGATGTCAAAATGATATATATTTTAATGTGTACACATAGCCAGTTTTTTAGAGTAACTGAAATGTCTGTATAAAGCCTATAATTTGTGCAAATATATTTACAATTCAGAAATATATTACTGGATCTGTTTGAAATGATATAATAATCAAGATATCAAATTAAGTGATTTTAAAAATAAGTTTGTGAGTGTAAGTTTGACATACATAATCTGTATTAAACCTTGTGTACACAATGTAATTTATTTTGACCTGTACTACAACAGTTTAATCTTATAATCTTACAAACATAAACTAAGCTTAGTTATAGAATTTCCCATAGTATAAATATATGTTACTTGGGAAAAAGAGTAATACTAAAATTTTGTGGATTTTGTATTTACTGCATTTAGCTATGTGACAGTGTATTTAAATTTTTTTTTTTTTTTTTGGTTTTCATTATTTACTGTGACCTTGGTCTGGTTACACTCTTTAAATCATCTGGGGCTGGTTAAATAAGTAATTGTTTGCATTCATTCTCAGAGGTGACACTGTTTACAACTGGTAGATGTTTTTAGATTTTGCTGACCTCAGCAAAACTGTACAACTGTATCCTTATACTGTTTATTGGAATTTCACTCTCTGAACATGTAGGCCTACATACAGGTTATGATTATGTATGTGTGTTTGTATGTTTGTCTGGCTATTTGTATTTGTGTGCATATGGGCTTGTATTTGAGAAAAAAAGAGATTGTGAGACTTTATTCAATGATTTGGACATACTGCTAAACTGGATTTTATTTTTACTGATATAACATTTTTATCATTTTATCATTTTCTTTTCTTAATTTTAGGTAATAGCTTATTATTTTATACAGTTTTATATTAAAAATGAAATATGAATGTGTCTAAAAAAATATATTTAACATTTTTTCTCTATCAGCTTCAGAACTGAATAAAGAAAAATGGCTATCCGACAGATTCGAGTTTTGTCACTTAATGCTGGCGAAAACAGAGAAACAACATTATACAGACTACAGAAAGGTATTTGTGTTAATGAAAACAATTTTTCTTTAATTATCAGTCAAATGTTAAATCCTGTACCAAATTAGGTAAGCAGTTACTTTATTCAAACTTTATCGATGTGTGTGTGTGTGTCTGTGCACGCACATGAATGTGTATATATGTAAGTAAGTTTGAATATAACTTTTTATGTTTGGGTTTATATATGTATAAGTATGTGTTTATTTTTTAGGTATCCCTCTTCAGAAAGAATAATCATTGTACATTTTCAGGAATCAAATATTTAAAATTACCTCATATATCTGTAATGATTATTTACTTGATTGCACCAGTTAAAATGAGTACAATTTTTATCTAATTTTTTCTTTTTTAATTTTTTTGTTTGTTTACTTTTCTTTCTTTTACTTTCTTTTTTTTTTTTTTTTTTTTTTTTTTTTTTTTTTTTTTTTTTTTTTTTCTAATTTTAGGTTGGAATTTACGGTTCATTTTGGGACCATCTCTTCATACAACTTCAGTAAGATTGTTTTGTAATCATCCTTCAAGTCCAGACAAAACATTTGACCGGAATACCTATTATGAACTGGTGTGGCATAATCCCAATGCTATGAAAAATGACCATCATGACATTTATTCTGATGTAACTCTGGTAGTCCCAGGATCATTCAATTATTACTTCACAACTGATCGAAGGTTTGAACATATTTAAATCTTATTTGTTTACCTCCATGATTAGTATACAGTGTATAATACAAATATATTTCTTAATGTGAAGTCACATAATGAGGACACTATTTAAACTGGCTACCAGCTGGCTATTTTATCAGCTTGTTGCATTAACATAGGAGGGAACTGTAGTTCTAAGGTTTAGAGTTCTTGCATGAAACAGTGAATTACAGAGCCTGTGTAAGTCCTCTAATGTGATATATTCTTTATAATCTAAAAGATTATGCATGTTTATGATTACTGATTAAAGTAGCCTTGGATAGGCAAAAGAATTTTTCTTCAGATCAGTTTTATATAAAGCATGAAATATTCTGTTTATTCTTTAATACATAATTATCCAGTATAAGTAATTATTACTTTAAATACTAAAACTTCACGTTTTCTTTTCCCCAGTGACAAACAAAAACATGCAAATGGCCAGGGCTACTTTTTAGTAGACCCGTCTGTATATGTTGGACCAAATAATGAGGAAATTAATTTGGATAGTCTACAGTGTCAGACAGTTGTAACGAAACTGCTTGGCCAGTTTCCAGAATGGGAAGGCAGGCTTCTTGTTGCAAAGGAAACCGGGTATAATCTTATCCATTTCACTCCAGTGCAAGAACTTGGAATATCCAATTCAGCCTACTCCATCCGTGATCAGCGGCAGCTGAGCCCCAGATATGGAGAGGAATATTCATACAAAGACATTGACAGACTTGTCCAAAAAATGAAAAATGAATGGGAGGTATTGTCGATGACTGATCTTGTCTATAACCATTCAGCTATTGACAGCCCATGGCTCCACCAGCATCCTGAATGTGCCTATAATCTGGAGAACTCACCTCATCTTCGACCAGCTTATATCCTGGATCGGACACTGTTGGAATTCAGTGACCAAGTGGCTGAAGGAAAATGGGAGCACAAAGGGGTTCCTGCCAAAATAGAGAATGAAGCTCATCTTCAGGTAATAATTTAGAACTTTACTTTGATCTGTGGTTACTGTACATACTGTAAAATAATTTGTCTAAGCATTTAAGAAAAAGAAATGGTGTGATTTATTTTTTAATTCCGGCTACTAATTTTGTTGAATATCTTGTTTTCTGTTTCAGAATATATTTGATGTTCTCTTAAGTGAAGTATTGCCCAAAAAAAAATTACATGAATTCTGGTGTGTTGATGTTGACGTTAGCATTAAATTGTTTAAAAGACATATTGAAGGTACAGTATTTTAAATCTTTATTTTATTTGTTTAGTCATTTATCATGTCCATTTCAGTTAATTTAATTTGAATACAAGTTTCCAAGAATTGTGTTTAATTAATCTAATAATGACTGTAAAACGATGCATTTTTTCTGCTATATATTTAATGCATTTATAAAACTATAAGTAACAGATATAGAGCAGCAGTGAAATATTTTTCCCCCAGTGATTTATTAATAAATATAATTTAATGGAAATGACTGAAGTCGAATAGCCAGTCACAAAATGTGGTTACATCATTGTTGAAAAAAATGGAAGTAAAATTTACTTCCAAGTGATCGTTTAAAAAATATATTAAAAAAATGAAGGCAACTTAGAACCTTGCCATGGGTTAGAAGTTAGACAAAGTTCAGAAAAAAAAAGTGTGTGATTATTTCAGCCATGTCATCTCCTTGCATGAACCCTGTATGTGAGATAAAAGTAGGAGATTGATTTCAAATGAGGCAGGGTTCAATGATTTTTTTTTTTTAGCATCATTCCTTACTGAATACTTTTAACTTAAACTTTGAAAATAGTTTGCTTAAAAAAAGTACAATGCTAATAATATTTATCCCTTATCACATCTAAAACAAATTCTTGTGTAATAAATAAATTCATGTGATGTTTTTCCTTTTTAATTTTTGTTTTGTTTAGCAAATACAATATCAACAACACGTGATGAAGAGTTGGTTATAAAGCAGGACAGCAGATTCCGCCGGTTGCGTTCATTTATAGATATGAATACAGCAATACGTCTTTACAACACTGACCAGTATGTTACAAACATGATGCATGGTTATAAAATAATGATTTATATTTTTAAATTTGTTAATAGTTCTTATTACTGTGAAAAACTTGAAAAATTAAAAGTGTTTCAGTATAATCTTTTCATTTGAGTTTTTTTTTAAGAGTAATTTTAAATAATTTTGCAAGATATCATGTTAATTTTATAACTTGATAACAAATTGCTGTTCAGTTATAATTTATTTTTAAAGATTTTTAGTGAAGAATTTAACTTTCAGTGTGAAGCTATAGTGACTATTTTTAGCACAGATAAATTGTAAATGGTTCATTGCTAAAAGTTACATTAATTGTGACAGATACCTTGTTTTATGTTAATTATTCAGTTTCAAAATAAGGAGGAATTAAAAAATTTAATCTGACATTTTATTAATTAAGGCAGTAACCTCATAAAAAGTTTTATTCTCAGTAATAAATAAGTATATAACAATAAAAAAAGAAAAATAATCAAAAAAATTAATGAAAATAGATATAGTGTATGTTTTGTTTTAATGAGATAATACCGTTGATTAATATTTATTGCCAGAACTCACACTTACTTATTATTACCTTACAGGGAAGATAATTTGAATAGCGACGGGTATTTATCACTGTGTTTTGCTTTAGGTTTCAGTGCCACCAAATTTACATGGGCTTTTTTTTTTTTTTTTCAAAATAGCTGTACTTTGTTTGTAAATTTCCTTTCTTTAATTATTCAATTTTAAAAGTGTAAAATAATTTTTGTAAGCAACAAATAAATTAGTTATGTTGTTTTTTAGACTGTTTATATCCATTGGCAGGATTTCTTTGATTTTTTATTTTCTAAACCTTCCACTGGCAAGAAAGATGCACAGACTGCTAAGTGTCTGCACCATTAAATTTATTGGCACTGATAACCTTGAACTGTTCAAATTGGTTTCTGTTGGTTGCAGTTCTAGCTTTTGTAGAAAATTTTTGTTCATATATTTTTATTTTATTTTAATACTATCATAATTGTTTGTTTTACATAAAAAATTGCATTTGTTGGGGTTTTAAATTTAATTATGTTATAAATTGCAGTTAGAGCAAAAATCCTTGAACCCATGAACCCCTTAAATCCATAAACCTTTCTCTCCAAGTTGATGTTTGCCTTGAGAGAGATCATGTTTGTGTGTGTGTGTGCATGTGAGTGTGTGAAAGAAGTGTTAATATTAACTGAGTATCTTTGAATATATCTTACTTACATTGCCTTTTAAATAGATTTATGGATAACAATCTGTTTTATGAAAAAAAAATTAATGATGTTTGCTTCATTTTTTTATATTATTGAAAAGCACTATTTTCTTTGTTTAAATAGTTAAAATTATTTGCACATGCTATAATGCACAAACATTTAATTAGAAATTAAACCAGCATATAGGATAATCTTGTCAGATAACTACAGATTTTTTTATGATTGCTAGTACTTGGGAATATACTTAAAATAAACTATGGTGTTCAGACACTTTATTTTTTTGTAAGTAATTAATTTAGTAAGTAAAAACAAACAAATGAAATAAATAATCAGTGATACAAGAATAACTCAGTCTTGCATGCAAAAAGCACAAAAAAAGAAATCATTTGATGCTGATAGAAAAGATAATTTGTTTTAATAATAGGTTATTTTGTTATTTTATTTAATTATTGTTATTATTTTTAACAGGAATGGGTTTCTCATTAATATGCTTGCCTCTTAAATTTATTCCCAGTTATTAATACATGCAATGATAAATTAGAAATAAATTTAACAACAGCTCCATAATAAAACAAGCAGATGCCTCAATCAGGTAAAGTAAAAGTATTATAAAAATTTTACAGAAAGTAAATACCATTTTACATGATGCAGAACATAAAATAATGCTGATATGAGATTTGTGGATGTCGTTCAGCTTGAAAGTTATCTTGACTGTGTTAAAGATATTACAGATATGTGCTACCATAGCAAAAAAAAAAAAAAAATGTATCTGTCATATGTTTCCTTGTAAGAAGACATATTTATTTCTCTTCTATTTACTTTACTTTGCTGGTTTTTGTTTTTAAAAAGAATTGATTTAATTCAGTAATTGTATTAAAAAGAATATCTTTTTAAAAGCATTTTTATTTGTTCCACTTATACATTCATTTAGTACAAAGACATTATTTATGATTTAAATTAATTTTAATTAAAATCTGCTAAATTTAGTCACATGCTATTGGATAAAAAAACAAAAACAATGTAATTTGTAATTTCTGTGTTTGATCTGTGATAAATAGAATTAATTTTTATTGTCTGTTTTAGCTAAATTAAAACATTTTGTTCCTGTTTCAAGGCCTGGTGTATTCAGTCGACAAGAACGTATCAAAAAAAATGCTGCGATGCCTTTAAAGAAAAGCTTTTGGAACTCAATGAAGCTAAAGTCAATGAAATGAATGGTCATCTTTATCAGGCAGTTACAAATTATATTGCCAATGGACGTTGGAGATTTTTGGCAGAGCATGGACCTTTGTTGGGAATCGTCTCCAAGGATCATCCTATAATGCATGAGTAAGTAAAGATAATTAAAAGTGTCTGTTGTTAGTTTTTATGTTTTGTTATTTTTTGTTTGTCTTCTCTATGATAAAAAAAGTTGGTAAAGTATGACTTGAAGACACTTTGTAATTCAAAACAGGAAATATTTAATAATTTCAGTGGACAGGTAACTGTTTTTAAACAAACATCTCTAAATAAAACCCAGTATAAATACATACATCAAAGACAAATATGTAATTATGATCTATTAGTTTAAATTTAATGCTCGTTTCTTAGATCCAGGATTCTATATTCAACCATGAACCAAACCAGCTTGCATTTGTTTTGGGTTGTTTTCTTTTTGTTTTCTTTTTCCTTTTTTTTTTTTGTTTTTACAAAACCCAGTGTGAGATTTAGAAAGGAATGGTACAAACAGAGAAAGAAAAATTACCTAGTTCAGCAATAATATTGAAAAGAAAATAAATAGTAGCTCAGTGCTAAGAATTTACTAATTTTGTTCTAGATATTTTGTTTGGCCTGTAAAACATAATGGTGGTGTTGAGACTGCAGAAAAGATGTTAGACGGTGATGAAAAATATGTCATGGCTGTCAATGGTTGGGTGATGGGAGATGATCCTCTGAAAAGTTTTGCTGAAGAAGGTATCAGTAGTTTATATCAGGCTGTATAAACATAATAGTATACAAATCACACATACAGCCACAATTACTCTTTTGTTTGCATTTTTTTCTCTCTTTCATTGCAGTATATTTATCTTTACCTGTGAAATCTTGAATGGTTATTTGCAAGGAACAAGGAAAACAGAAGAAAAAACAAATAGAAAATATACTTGTGTTTTTGTTACAATTTATTTACCTGGATATTATAGGTTCATTTTAATGCAAGAGTGACTGTTTGGATAACAGTACTTGCTTCATTCTGGCTTGTGATCATATCATGAAAGATGTTATAGGAGTTAAAAAGTAATGTTTAAGAAAGAAAAAAAGAAGAACCCTGGTTATTTTTTTTTTTTGGTTTTTTATGCATAAATCTTAACCAAATTATTTTTTTTTGTCAGAGATTATATTACAAATTTTGACTACTACATATATATTTTTTTTCATTTTTGAAAATAAATAACAACATGTATAATATTTAATTTTAGGTTCACATGTCTACTTGAGGCGTGAACTCATTGAGTGGGGTGACAGTGTGAAGTTGCGTTATGGCAAATCACCATCTGATTGTCCCTATCTGTGGAAACACATGACAGAATACACGGAAACCACTGCTAAAATATTTCATGGCATTCGCCTCGACAACTGCCACAGTACACCAATACATGTAGCTGAAGTAAGAGTGAAAATAAAATTTCAAATATATAACTTTTAATATGGGCAGAATTTTTTGCTGTTAATGGGTTTTACTGAATAACATTTGCAGATTTAGTCTCTCATGTCATTGTTGTGAAATGTCATGTTTTTCAAAACTTTTATTTTCTTGTATGATCTTAATGTCAGTTGAAGACACCCCTGGTAAAACGAATAAAATTGTTCAGATTTAATTATGTTAGTGTATCCTTTAATCATTATTTTTTTTTTTTTTTATATTATTATAATTGATGACTTTGATAATTTGTTAATTAACTTTAATAATTTGGTCTCATTGTAGGGCAAATAGTTTTCTTCAATTTTCTTTTGGTTAGCACAAGATGAAATGAGTAAATACGTTAAATTGTATATATCTGATTTTTCATTTTCAGTACATGTTGGATAAAGCCAGGAAGATTCGTCCAGATCTGTATGTTGTGGCAGAGTTGTTTACTGGAGCAGAACATGTAGACAACATTTTTATCAACCGTCTGGGAATTAATTCTCTCATTAGAGGTATTTACTTTCCTTAGTACTTTAATTTGTTCTTACTAAACAGTTTCAGTTATAAATTACCAGTAGTGTAAATCAGGACATGGATCCTCATTTCATATTCTGTGAATTTTGTTTACTGTCTAGTGTGGCATGATTGAGATATAAAAAAAAACATATGTTTATCTGTTCAGGTTTTGTTTTGACATTATTATGTTGATTTAAATGAAAAAAGATTAACACATTCATATTGCAGCATAAAAGTGAATTCACAAAGCTTAAAATATATTCAGTTTTTATTTTAAAAAAAATATATTTTTATTTCTATTTTTAAGCTGTAATATTGATGCTGTTTTTCAGAGAGTTTATCAGCTTGGGATGCCCATGA
Organism: Chrysomallon squamiferum; assembly: GCA_012295275.1. NCBI lineage: Eukaryota > Metazoa > Mollusca > Gastropoda > Neomphalida > Peltospiridae > Chrysomallon > Chrysomallon squamiferum. Next base: position 23,984,423 of record CM022670.1, read on the forward strand.
AGAAGTTCGACTTGTCCACCGATATGGAGGAATCCCAGTCGGATCTTTTGTGCAGCCTCGTGTTCGTCCACTTGTCCCTTCAGTGGCACACGCTTTATTCTTTGATCAGACACATGACAACCCATCAGCAATTCAGGTAAAAAAACAGCTAAATAAAATAAACATAGGATGGCCATTGCTCTATTTTCTTGCATACATCATTTTATTCTGTTTTATATCCCAAATTTCTTTTTCTTTCATTAAACAGATAGAAATGTAGATTTCAATAAATTTTTCGTTAATCTTTTTTCTTTCAAGAAGGAATAGCTGTCAAATGTTAACAGATGGACAGTTATTAGCAGTTATCATCTTGAGATTAATGCAATACTATTGCAGATTTAAAAATAAAAAATAACCTCCCAAAAGGAAGATGTATATTAAAGTTTATATCAGTTCTTAATTATAAAAAATAAACACCAAACTTTTTCAACTTCTAAATGCTGTCTATCTTTGTAATTGTATATATGAAACAATTGTAGGTGAAATGAAATTTTAATTAATTTTTCAGAAAAGGTCTGCATATGATCTTTGGCCAAGTACAGCTCTGATATCCATGGCTTGCTGTGCATCTGGAAGTAACCGAGGCTTTGATCAGTTGGTACCACATCACGTATGTGAATATAATTTACTGTTTTTTTATTTTACTGATTCAAAATGTGCAGATAAAGAATAAAATTATTAATAAATAATATATTTAAAAAGGTCTGATGTAATCATTTAAATAAGAAATGCTTGCTAATTATTATTTATTTATTTGTATATATTTTAATTTCTTTAGTATCTGTTATAGTAAACCTACTACCATTTGATTTCTGAAAATGTGGTTTGAAGTTATTTGTAAATAACAAAGTGTATAACATTATTTCAAGGTAAATTGTACACATTTGTAAAAATGCATTTCGTAACATTTTAATTATAGATTCATATTGTTAAAGAAGAAAGAATGTATCCATCGTGGAACAGCCAGGAGAATCCAGGTGAAGCTTACATCAATGGGTCATTTGGAATCACAAATGGCAAGAAAGTATTGAACCAACTTCACTATGAAATGGGGAAGCATGGTTTTAACCAGGTACTTAAGAAGTTAAAATTTTGGGAAGTGGGCATTATTAATGGTTCAGAATAGATCAGAAAATACATTTGTAACTGTCTTAAATATCGTTATTATTGAACTGACATTTATCACATGTACTGTTGATTTTGAAACCATTTTACATGGGTTATATGATTAAAGTCATGGATATTGTCTGTTATTGGTAAAAGTTTCAAGTTACTGTTTTTGGATAATTTTTACAGTAATCTAAAAATGGAATGTGTTTTTGGAGATGTTAGTTGTTAAACTTCAGTGTTAGTTTTGTCAGTACTTTAGTTCTTTCTTTTTTTTTTTTGGATTGTTTATTTGTGGCCCACCTGGAGAAAAATATGTACTGGGAGAAAAAAAGGTTATGCAACATAATATATTCCCCTCTAGGAAAACAATAAATAATTATTTCTGTGATTGGCAGTAAAATTACTTGTTAAATGGTTTAGGTCTATGTGGACCAGCTAGACATGAATGTTGTGTCTGTGACACGCCATAATCCCCATACACACCAGTCAATAGTCCTTGTGGCAAGAACATCGTTTCAGCATCCAGCCGATGAAGATGACAAAGGTCAAACTAAACCAATGACTGTGCAGGGTATGTTTTCACAAATTTTTGTCTGATCTAATACTTGTTTTATCTTCACAAGGACAGTTCTTTTTGATTATTAGTTATTTTTTTATATCAGTTTTACCAATCTGTCTTCTGATCCTCTTGATTTCATAATTTACATTATGTTTAATATTTTTTGTGTTTTTAAGGATAGATATTTAATTACATTTTTATAATCATTATTAAACATTTTTAAGAATCATTTCATAAATTGAAATAAGTTGTTTATTTTTAAGTGTTAGTAATGTTTAAAAAATTGGAAACATTTCATTATGTAGTTTGTTAATGTCAGATTTTTCTTTTAATACTAAGCCTTTTAAAGAAAAAACAAGCTTTCTTAAATTAAGGACTTTTTACTTATTTTGTTTGAATAACTTCCGATGATTAAACAAAAATATTTAATATTTCAGGACTGATAGATGAGGTTATATTGCAGGGGCGCATGCGTTATTCTAAAGCATACTCATATGAAAGAAATCCAAACTACATCAATGGATTACCAGACTATTACCTTGAACTTAAAACACATTTTCCTGTAGAACAAAGTGACATGGTCAGTGTGACTAAAAAAGACAAATTTGTGGAAGTTACATTTGAGAACTTGACACCAGGAAGTGTCATTGCGTTCAGGTATTATAAGTATAAGTGAACTTCTGTGCCAAAAACATTAATAATCGTGTTGATATTTTTAAATAAAATGCCTGTCTCCCAAAACATCCTGATAGCTGATTTACTTGCTGAATTGTATGCACTTGAATGCTGCTAAAGAGTTTGTAAAGATGATTAAATACAGAATTAACAAAAGCCTTACATCAAAATGCATTGTCTTTTATTGGACTAAATGTGACATAGACTAATAGTGAGAAAAATTGCTGAGAATTGTTATTTACTGTAAGTAAATCATTGGAAAAGTTACTTGACAGTTTTGATAATTATTAACAAAATATTTTGACCTTTATGAACAATATAATCAATTTGGAATGGACACAACAATATGTATAAAAAAAAATATATTATAAAAGGTTATCCTGTAATTTTATTTGTATATGTCTAACGTTAATTATCTTTATTTATTAACAAAGAATTATTCAGTTTGTTATACAAGTTTTTTAAAATTATCTTTGATATGGGAGAACATTAAAAATGATTTCAGTTATTTTAAATATATTTATGAGATTTAGCATTTAAATTAAAAAATAACAAAGAATAATGTCAGAATGATATTTAAACTGATCTGTTTTCACACTTTGTTTTTCCGTTCAGGACAAGTATGCCAAGAGACGCACGCACTGCAGTGTTAGAAATCCGCCGTGGTGTTGGTCAGTTTGGATATCTGATGAGATCTTACAGTGGCAGCACTATGTTTGATGACACATGGGATAAATCTAATTTCCGTGCCATTGTGTCTGCTTTGACTTTAGCTGATTTGAATGAGGTGTTGTACAGAGCAAGCCCTGAAGAAGAGGCAGATGGTTTTGGAATCTCAGCTTATGATGTGCCTGGATTAGGCCCTATTGTTTATTGTGGCATTAGAGGTTATATTAATATATATTTTTTTTTTTACATTAATTTTTATTTTATTTATTTACTTATTTACTTATTTTTATTTGTTTTTGTATGTATATAGATCCAAAGAATCAATATATATTTACAATACACTCTGTGAAAACTGGCACCATTACCAAGTCCATCCAGCTACCGTTAATCTTTTATGAACAAAACTTTGACCAATCCAGATGTTGTCTACTTCAGAAACCAGGTGTAAATTCCAGAACAAATTAACAATTTGTATAATAATTAGCATAGTCAACAACTTAACACAATTTTGCAAGTACAATCACTTCTTAAACAATGGTGGCAATTTGCACATAATTAGGCTACACTTTTTAAATTCTTAATAAACAAAAGTGCCATGCTTTTTGTAATTACTACATGCAGCTAAATGAACAAGATTATTATTAGTGTGTTGATAGCTAAGTGAATTTAGATTTAGTATCAAAAGCAGAAGGCTGCATAAATACGTATGGCACATGTTTTGCTTTGTTTTGAATTCATTGTAATGGCTTTGCAGCCTAAAAAACAGCAAAATATTGAACTTTCAGAAGCCAAACTATTGTCATAAACATAAAATTAAACATCTACATGTATACAGACTCATTCGAGAAGTGATAAAATTATTTAAAAAAAACTTATTTTTATGTTTATGAATACTTGCAGCCTGTTTTCTCAGGTCTTGGACCTCTACTTATGTTGGTTTGTTAATTGTAATTATGTCATTTATCATCACATCTGTAAAACAATGCATTTGATGGAAATAACGGAAGTCTGCTGACTGATCACAGAATGTTTCACAAAATTGTTGGACAAAATGGATGCAAAATGTATTGATAATATCAACTTCCAAGTGATGTATTTAAAATAATAATAATAATAATAATAATAATAATAATAATAATAATAATAAATAATAAAATAAAATAATAAAATTAAAAATAAATAAATAAATAAAAGAAAATTAAAAATAAAAGGAAGAAGAAGGTGACTTGGACTTTGCCATTGGTTAATAGGCAAAGTTTCGTACAAAAGAACAATTGTTTCGCTCATCTTGACCTCTGACTTGAATCCTGGCAATGCAAATTAAAATATAAAGACAGGCAATATTTGACATTTTAAAAACGTAGTGACCATTACTGACAATTGTACAAAACTAATATTTCGGTAGAGTAATGACCCACAAATTCAAAAATCTGATTGGATTCACAATACACACAATGATCCAATGACCGAACTTTCGTACACTGACGTTCTTAACATGATAAAACAAATTAAAAATTTTGCTGCTGCTGCTATCAAAAGCATTTTAAATGTGGAGGCTGTGAAAGAAATATGAAAAAAAAAGGTAAAAAAAAAGTGTAGTTGTTGATGAGTTTTTCATATGACACCTGATAAACATGTAACAATAATATTTGTAATTAAACATTCCAATTTCATGTCATTTTCATCTTTATAGACCATCACTCTGTCTGAAATGGCATACATGGTTGGTCCCAAGTTAATCCAGTTTTGTCATAGTCCATATATAAATAAATATATATATATATTTGAAAAAAAATTTAAAAAAAAAAAGATATTTGGACAGTTGCTCTTTAGGAGTTGGTGGATAATTTTTATATTTTAATATTGTATTTTAAATTTTAGTCTTCAAGTACATAAATTAATTTGTTTACAACATTATCCATTTTTTTTTTTTTTTTGATATTGATTATTATTTTTCAAAAAGGTTTCAGAAACTGATAACTTTCAAAAAAAGGTTATTTCTTTATTTAACATCTTTCTTTTTAACATCTTACTAAAATAAACTGTTTTACTAGATTGCTAAAGAATTTCTGAACTGAAAGGTACAAAATAGCATCAGTCTTTATATTTCAGTCAGCTATGAACCTGAGAGTTAAAAAGAAAAAAAATGTCAAAAGATTTTTAAATGACCTTTTGAATTTAAATTTAAATGTTTTAAATGGTGATTGCCATCATCAGTATTTAAATGCTGTAACAGAGTATAATGGATGATTCATTTGATACCATAATTATGATCTATAACTATATCTTCCACTTATTCCACAAAACTGAAAAGAATATTGATATACATATCAAACTGAATAAAAGTAGAAACTGAAAATTACTTCTGTTTATTAACCTTAAGAAACAACAGTTGCCCACTGATTGATAACTAGGAGCCAAAAGTTTTTATTAAACAGCTTCTGCAACAGTGTATCATGTATAAAAAAAAAAAAAAAAATAGACAGAGGAGGAAATGAAAAAAATTACCTTGCATTTTTCATTTTAGGTATAATATCAGTGCTAAATGACCTCCGACCTACAAATGATCTGGGTCATCCTCTGTGTGTGAATCTGCGGGCTGGTCATTGGCTGCCTGATTATGTGGCCAGCAGGCTCCTGCTTCATGAAGGGACTGTAGATGTGAGTAACAGTTCATACTTTCATGTTAAATGTAGAGAGATCTGAAGAGAACAGTAATACTTCAGTGTTGGTCTTGTCCACCAGAAAAGTTTCATCAAAGTAGTACTGTAGTAGAAACCTGTTTCCACTATGACCATGCATGCATCTAAAGTTATGGTATTTGCTGCCTGTCCAAGTGTTAGAGTTGCAGTTTACCCATAAAGCATTAGATAGCTTCTTTCATTCTTTATCACTGAAAATGTTTGCCATATTATTAGCAAAAAAATTAGTTACTGTTGTGGATTTTTAGACAATACATTTAACTGCTATCAGTGCTTTAACCTTTCTGTGGATTAGTTGTTTTGTTAGAGTACAAAACAGAAAATCAGATATAATGCAAGGATAATCTTTTTACTGTGCATTTCTAAAACAGAAAACAATTGAATAAAGAATTAATAAATACCATTCAACTTTTACAGCTAGGCAACTGGTTTAAAGGAATCTTTGATCATTTAAAGAATGTGCCACCTTACCTGGTTCCTTGTTATTTTGATGCTATTGTCACAGGTGCATATGTTGTTCTCCGAGAAATGGCTGTGCAGCAAATGGCAGAGTAAGCTTTTGTTTTAATTGTTTCCTTTTTAGATGTTTGTCTATTATGTCTCTCTGGAACTGTAAAATCATTTTTTTTCGGATATAACTGCCTCCAATTGTAAATTTATGTTTTTCAAATAAATCTGTCTGCAATTGTAAAGTTTTGAATTTTGTTTTCAATATTTATATCTGGATTTGTAATGGGAATGTGATAAACTGATTCTGTTGAAAGTATTTAATAATGTCTGATGGCCTGTAATAGTTTTTCACAACACATTCACCAAGACTTCTTTGGCTGGATTTACATTCTTATTTGTTTGAATATAATAAAAGTCTGAGGTTTGGCTGAATTTGTTAGTTTCTGAAAGTAATTTTTGTTGAAGGAAGAAACTAAAGTAAATTTTTAAGAATGAGAGAGATAAAAGTCAAAATTAACATTGTTTTTATTTACAGATTTGTGAAGAATGGGTCAACTTTTGTTCAAGCTCTTTCCATGGGTTCTGTTCAGTTCTGTGGCTATGTTAAAAATTCAAAGTTGCCACCATTGCCCACTGACATGGAGCCTCCCATCAGAGTAGAAATGGACATGAAGACAGAAGAGGAATTTTATGCACCATTATCCCTGGCAGCAGGTTTGCTCCGTTTGCTGTTGTTGTTGTTGTTATGATTATTTCATAATCACTTGGCTATGTGAGTATCTGAAGAACACATGTTACTGTTAACATATGTGAATTTGTTTCAGGGTTTCCACATTTCTGTAGTGGTTACATGAGAAACTGGGGACGGGATACATTCATCTCAGCCCGTGGCCTGCTGCTGATACCAGGACGATTTGAAGAAGCAAGGTTAAAAACTAAAAAAGTATTTAAGAGAGGAATTTTTTTTTTTTTTTTAATCATTGTACTTTTAGAATATTTCAGTTGTTTAAAAAGAGTTAGATAAACAAACTTTCTGGTTTTTGCTTAATTTTAAACTGCTATGAATCATCCGTTTATTAGAGAACTACATTTCTTAGCAATTTACTGATACAGGTTTGAAAGACATTTTATCAGTTATGTAGCATTTTATTAATTTTAAGTTAATTTAAACAGATTAATAAATATAGATTTTATTCTATTTGTATTCGTAGATAGTAAAATGTAAGGCATTACCTGTAACATCCTTTTTTTTTTTCTTACATTTTCCATTTGGTACTAATATAATTTGATTTTTATTTCATCAACAGGTGCATTATCCTTGCTTTTGGTGGCTGTTTAAGGCATGGGCTGATTCCTAACCTGCTGAATGAAGGAACTGGAGCTCGGTACAACTGTCGAGATGCTGTCTGGTGGTGGATGCAGTGTATCAAAGATTACTGTCAAATGGCACCAGATGGATTACAATTGTTGAATGATCAGGTCTGCCGAATGTATCCTACAGATGACAGTCCACCACAAGTTGGAGAACATCATGTTAGAATATACTTTAAATAATTAACATGAATACAAACACACACATGCACACACACAAACACACAAACTAAATCTTGGTGATGAAAATCCATTTGAATGATATTAAAATATTCTTTTAGAAACAACCACTTCATGATGTTATGCATGAAGCTCTGCAGAGACATGCCCAAGGCATTAAGTTTGTTGAGAGAAATGCTGGACCCCAGATTGACAGTGAAATGACAGAACAAGGTAGAGATTTTTCTGTATCATTGAACATGGATGATTTTTTTTTTTTTTTTTTTTTTTTTTTTTTTTGTTGTTGTTGTTTTTTTTTTTTTTTCTAATAGGTATTGTTTAAAAATCTTTATTTTTTTCAAAAAAATAGAGACAGTCATAAATTGTTTTGTTTGTTTTTGTTTCATTTTTTTTTAGAATTAAATTAATTAAAATTTAGGCTCCCCCACTAAATATTTTAAAAACACATCTAAAATTCAAACATATGAAACTGTAATATAAATCAAAATAGAATTTAAAAATTAAATTCAGTGACAGGCAAAATTGAAGATCTGCTGTTCTTTAAACTAAGAAGAAGAACAAACAAATGTTGTGGAAATTGATAAATTCTAATACATTCTTGCTGAAACTCTACCCAGTTTTTTCAGAGTTTTATGGCTTAAGATGCCAAACAATGAATGGTCTGCCTCCAGTTGGCTAATTTCAACTGCTTTTTATGATGATTTCTTTGCATTTGCAATAGTAAATACTAAAAATGTCATAATTTTGTCAGTTATTGTCTAATTTCCATAAATGTTTTATGATTTATTTATTTATTTATTTATTTATTTTTTTTTTAAAATATATTTAAGCGCTCCTTTAAGAACTATGTATATCTCATTTTTGTTTTGGGTTCCCAGGTGTTTCTATTTGCCTAAGTGCCTCAGAAATCATATCTCATTAATTCATTTGTGTTCTTTCTGAAGGTTTTACAGTAGAAGCTGGTGTGGACTGGAACACTGGGTTTGTATATGGTGGTAATGAATTCAACTGTGGAACATGGATGGATAAGATGGGAAGCTCTCAAAAAGCAGGAAACAAGGGCAAACCTGCCACCCCAAGGTAATCATATCCCTACATTTCTCAGTATGTCTTGATTAAACAAACAAATGGAATTTGTTGGAAAATCCTTTTATTTCTTAAAATACTTAGCTTTAAAAGTTTATTTTCATCAGTGCTCACTAAACAGGAATAGATTATGGGAAATGTGTCTTGTTTTGATTTTTAATAGTCCATAAAGTAGTCTTGATTTATAATATATGTTAATGTGTAGAGATGGGTCAGCTGTGGAGTTGGTTGGGTTGAGCATGTCCATTATCAACTGGCTTGACAGTCTCCAGAAAGAAGGACAGTTTCCATACCAAGCAGTTACAGCTAGAAAAGATGGTTAGTTTCTCCAGTTATTTTTTAATATTTCTCTGGGGGTTTTTATTTATAGAATAGCAGAGAGAAGATTGATTATGTTATAACATCTAATTAAATATTAACTGGTGGTTCTACATAATAAATGGGGAAAAAAATAATACTGTTCAGTAAGCTAAATTTTTTATTTCTTACTTTATATTTTTCTTCATCTTCATTTTTTTGTATATTTTATGCATAATTCTTCCAGCATGAAATTAACATTCATAAATAAAAATATCGCCAGTACAAAATTAGAAAATTAACTACATAATTATTATATTCTGTTATAATCCTCCAAATTTTGTAAAGAATTCATATAATTAAAATAATTTTGTAAGTACATAGTGTTGGAAACACATTGGCATTTGATCCCACTTAATTGTCTGCACTTACACATTTTCTAGGTAAAAATGTGGAAGTCACATACAAAGACTGGGCTCACTTAATAGTATCTAACTTTGAGAAGCATTTCTGGATCAATACAGTTCCCGATCCAGACACTGAAACTAATCCAGATCTCATCTTTAGACGAGGCATGTACAAAGATACCTGTAATGGATCCAGACCCTGGGCAGACTACCAGTTACGACCAAACTATCCCATTGCTATGGTTGTGGTCAGCTGATTTCATTCTTGTTAATTAATTAAAAATAAGAGATTAAATTGTTACTTTAGTGCAAGTATGGATAATGTAACAAATGCTTAGTTGTGACCAAACTTTTCTGCTAATACTGTTGTCATCTGTTCACATTTTACTTTATCTGTTTAAATTGTTGTTGTTGATGTGGGGAAGGTTTACTTACTACCAGACTCTTTCATTGCTATATTTGTAGTCATTTGATTGTAGTTTTATTTAATTTTCCTTTTTCCTTTTTTTCTTTATTTACAATTGTTTTATTAATTTTGTTGCCTGAATTTTGAACAGCTGTTAAAGGTTGTTTTATTTAAATTCTTTATAGTGTTTTTTATGATTAATATTGCTTTTTATTTTAATTTAAACATTTCAGTACTATGAGTTTTTTTTTTTTCAACTGTAAAAGGGTGAAAAATAATTTCTAATAAAGTTCATATTGTCATAAAAATAATTTCTTTTCATAAAATTTCATATTGTTTTAAATAAAAATATTCTGTTTATAATGTGTAATTAAAATTGGTTAGTACATATTTTGAAATAATTAAACACTCTTCAGGCTCCAGAACTCTTCTTAGCAAACCATGCATGGATTGCTCTTGATCTGGCTCAGGAGATTCTTCTTGGTCCTCTTGGCATGAAAACTCTGGATCCCAAGTAACTTATTTCTATTTATTTATTTTTTATTTTTAAAAATTTAAATTCATATTGTCATTATCTAGAATAAATTGTTTAATATTTACAAGTATTCTAGTCCCGGCTAAACTACTGTTTAATCTATGGAGTTTTGAATTATTATTGACATCAGAGCATCTAAAAATGATGTAGGTTTTTGAATATATTTTAGTTAAATAAAAATGTTTCTGCATTACAGAGATTGGGCATACCGGCCATATTATGACAATGCAAATGACACAAATGATGAGAAATCATCTTTGGGATTCAGCTATCATCAAGGGCCAGTAAGTTTATTTTAAAATTAAACATTCTCACCTTCACACAGATAAAAAAAAATAAAAGATAGGTAACATTTGATTAACATAAAAGTAAATTCAAAGAATTTTCATTATGGACGATGGATATGTGTGATAGACAAATTTTAGTGTTTTCAAACATAAAATTGTCTTTAACTGTATAATAGATTTCTAACATTTATTGCTCTGTAGGAATGGCTGTGGCCCATTGGTTTCTTCATGAGAGCCAAACTGCATTATGCAAACTTAATAGAACAGTCAAAAACAGGCACTTTGAAGAAAACTGTACAGTTTGTTGAATCACATTTGGCAAAACATTACAAAGAAATCATGGATTCACCATGGCAGTCTCTACCTGAAATGACAAATGCTGATGGCATGGTGAGTGATATATAAGATATTTTGTCTGTAAATAAAACCAGTTTGGTTTTTAAACTTTATTATGTCGTACTATTTGTATATATTTGTTAAGTGTTGGAGCACAAGTTGAAGATTACAGAATTAGTTATGACAGCTAGTTGTCAAATAGGTAGAACAATGAAATTGAAAAATATATATTTGATTAATGATCAGTATTACCATGATTTTATTGGCATTTAGACTCGGCCTAAATTTGATGAAGAATTCAAAAATATTTATTTAAACTTTTTATAAACTGAATTCTGACAGGCTATTTATTAACATTTAATGTTCATTTTTCTTCTAAATCACAGTATTGTCCATTCAGTTGTCGAGCCCAGGCATGGAGTGTTAGCTGTGTACTGGATGTTTTGTATGATCTGGAGCAGATACAAAAGTGAACAGCATCCATTTTGTAATCTGATTTTAATGAAAGCCATTTTTCTCAATTATTCAAAAACAGCCATCTGTTTTACAGTCAGTTATAAAGATCTGCAGCTTAATTTTTATCTTTCTTTTTTTCTGTTGCAAATAAAGATTAAAAATAATTTTGTGCAAAATTACTTTTGTATAATTTGTGGTGAAGTCAGTAAATAATAATTTTTAAACTGCAAAGTAACACAGTTGAGCTGCTTTTAAAAAAAAAAAATCATTAATAGACTATCAGCTCATAAATTTTTTCACTTACAAATATAGTCTGGATTTTTTCCTTATTACTGTTGCAAATGAAACAGTGTCAAATTAACTTACTGTCCAATTTTTCAAAGCGACATCTAAATGAGAAATAAATATTTAAGATCATAAAAAAATGGTTTCATTTTTATGACAGATTGTGCCGAAACTTTAACCACTGCCATAACCACAAGTTAAATAACAAGACAGAAAAACCAAAAATGTTCATTAAATAAATCTCAGTGAACCAGATAGTATTATATTCAATATTATTCTAACAATTGATATATAAACTGATATTAACCATGTTAATTTGTTAATTTGTAAATCTCGTGTGTGTTCAGTAATCAGAATATTTTCATTTATTTTTCTTTGTAATTGTTTTTTTTTTTACTTTGCTGTTATTTTAATAAAATACTCATCTTTGCCAGTTTCTGATTGCAGTATTATCTAATGACAAATCACTTCATGCTATACCGTCAAATATAATAATATAGCTTTTATTTCTGTTTGATGAAACATGTTTTCATCACCTTGCAGAAACAGGATTTTATTTGTTTAAATCATCTGTAGTCATTATCTGGGATAAATTGCATATCTTGTTGCATAATGAAATGAAATAAATAAATAATATGAATATCATTTTTTTTAATATTAATTTTTTTTTTTTTATTCATTTATTCATTTTTTTTTAGTTATTATTACTATTATTATTATGTTTTATTATTATTATTTTTTTGTAAGGTATTACAATGGTGATGAATCTTAATCTTAATAAAATAAAAAATTATGCACGTTTGCAATTTGCTTTTTTTATAATTTTATTTATTTATTTATTTATTTATTTACTTATTTTGCTAATTTTATTATTATTAATAATTTTGTTGAAACCATTGGTTTTGCTATCTAAATAACTCCAGTTTTCAAATTAAAAAATAATGAAGTTTTAAAACCATCTGACATTTTTATTATTTTAGTCCAATATTGTTTATTATAAATGTATTGAACATGAAAAAAAAAAAAAAAAAAAAAAATGTTAAATACTGCATTAGAACTATTGCCCATTCCTGATTATGAAAAAGCTTTACATGGTTATTGTTGTGAATAAAGAAATGAATATGTATGTTCTTGCTAATATTTATTACGTTTTAACCGACAGAACAAATAAAGCATGTTTGTGTAGGACTGCTAGTGTATCTGCAGTGGTTTTAGAAAGGAGTGTATTATTTGAATAAGAGTGTGATTTTTAAAATTAATTAGCGTTTTTAACATAGTTATAAATTGTTGCCATTCAAAAACAAAATTGTGATAATTATAAATAACTGTTTTATGTCAAGTTTAAAATTGTTATATATTAATATAGGTAACTGTTTCTGGAATAAATATTTCTTTCCATCTTTTTTTGTAGGTTTTGAGATTATGTCATCAAAACCAATCAAATGAAATTATTAATACGTATGTTATTGCAAAGATAATAGAAACACACCTGGACTAAATACATAATAGAAGTTTTTACTTTGTACAGTTTTAAAAGTTTAAAAAGAAATTGTATTTAAAAAATTTACATATTAAAATTGCTTTGTTTTTCTTGTTGTTTTGTTTTTATTTGGGGTTTTTTAATTTAATTTTTTTGTCAAAAGATTTCATATTTGAACTATCAAACGAAAAAAATATATATATGCTTTTATTTAATTTTTTTTGTTTTACCATTTCAAAAATTAATAATTTTATTCTTTGTAATATGTTTTTCAAATATTTTATTCTATCTCTTAGCTAACAATTATACAGGTACTGGACCAATTATCCAGCATCCTGAAATCCAGAAGTTTTTCCCAATGCTATTTTCATAGCTTGCTGTTGTGGGTGTTGTCCTCATCAGACTGGAATTACTCTTTTAAGCCATGTGGCATTCATTCACTTGCCGCAATGTTTATGTGTCATCAAGTCACCACAGTTGTGTATTGTCAATTCTTTGTTTTTAATTTTAAAATGTTTATGCCTAATTATTTACCAATTTAGATGTCTTGGTACCAGAAAACCGGAAAATCCAGAAATCTGGAATGCCTCAGGCCCCAAGAAGTCTGGATAATTGGTCCGGTACCTGTACCAGTTTTAAAATAGACCTCAACATTCTGTTAATAAAATATAGCTGTGTATTTCTTATTGTTAATGTTAATTCTGCTATATTGAGTCAATCTTAGTAAGACTACAAGCTGAATGTGATATTAAACTATTGTTTTTCAAAATTAATATTTTAATTATTCTCTCATCAGACTAACAGAATGTTGACTTAAAATAAATTTTTGGGAGAAAAATGAAGCCACAGAAACAGATGTTCACAGTATTTTTTTGTTTCCATTTCCTTTTTTTGTGTCCACTGATTTAATAATAAAAACTTAACATTTAAAAAAGAAAGAAAAACATTTCACAACCAATTCGGTTTATTGCACATAATTGTAAGTTTTATATCTATAAATTGCAAAACCTTGACGTCTCTAGCAAAACTAGTACATTTAATTTTGCTAATATATATATTTAACATTTACGCTGAAACAGTATTACTAATTAAAAAATATATATATATAACTGTTGACCTTTTCCTCATTTGAGTACGTCGTCCCAGATATTTCCCTAATTATAACCCAAGTCATTTTCCCCCCATTCATATAGGACTGAGAGAATTGAGCAAATGACTTTATAGGGCTATCAAATCAGACTGGATTTCCTGTGTAATGGTGCTCAGTGCATTCACATACAAAATAAGCAAATTTATGCAAATGATAAAAATATTAATTATATATTCTAATGTGGGAAATGACTTGAACAAAGGTTGAGGGGGGAAAATGTCCTAGAATGGTTGTCATTTAGTGGCAAATGTGCCCATTTCTAAAGGAAATGTGACGTAGAAAGCATGCCCACTAAATATGCTGTCTTCTGAATTAGAACAGTTCATGATGAGTTTAGATGCTAGAATTTGTTTTATTTGATATCACGTAAATCATGTTATTTCATGCTATAGCAATGTATAGAAACAAGACAACTAACAGTAGTACTGTTTGGTGTAACTCATTAGCAGCATCAGTGATCCTTTCTGGGAACAGTTACATTTTCAAAAAGGATGCAAGCCTATCTATTTTGGTTCAATAGTGGATTACCATTAAACTTTTCAAATCTACTTATATGTATCTGTTTACGGTGGCTGAAGACTCAAACAACAATACTAAATAAATCAAAAGCTAAGTATAAACGTCAAATGATACGTTGGCAAACGTTAACAGCTTTGGGATGGTCTCTTGTCATTACTAATACAAATTTTACAAAGCATTTCATATAAAGTCTTAACAGTTTCCACTGGGAGACATTGTTTTAAAGTGCACTTACTCCCACATTTATTGAGAAATAATAAAATAAAACTCATTAAATATACATTTCAAATTACAGTGGATTAATATTTGAATTCTTGTTAAAAAAAAATAATAATAATAAAAATGACAATAGTACATGCATAAAACAACAGAAATATGTAAAGTTAACAAGCTCCAGAGTATTACAACAAACAAATATTTGTCTGCTTAACAGTAAAAATAAAATGAAACAAAATTTTTAACATACTCTTTAATTATTATGTGAACAAAATATATTAAACTGGCAAAAGAAACCATATCAGATTATAATTTCAATAATTAGTAAAGAAGGCTGTACCATTTGAAAAACAGTTTTTCTATTTCTTTGTAAATGAATATAACAGTTCTACCATCTCCTAATTTTTTTAATCTCTTTTGTATCGGTATAGAACCTTTAGTATTTTAATATGCTGATGTATTGTACCAGTATGATGCCTGGTATTCTTTCTACCTATACCATAGTTCAGATTGTTTCCATTGGGTGACAATCACCACCTAAGTCAAAATATTTTCTAATGCTTCATGGTTTTCTGGTATTATCTACTAAAACTGAAATTATAGTTTGATAAAATAACTTGTGAACTTTAGCTTGGATACTTACTGCATCAGTCAATGTCAAAAAAAAGTAATATGTATTCCAGCTGGCAGTTCACTTTTTGTTAAAATGTAACTGAAATGCTCAAACAACAATAATTTAGGACATTAATTATTTTGCCTACATCATCCCTCCATTTCAAAAAGAAGCAATTATACAGTGTTTTAAATTTTAATTAACAATCTCTAAGCTACACTGTTACTATTCTGAAAAAGTCATATGTACAAATGTTAAAATTTAACAATTTAGCATAATTTGTAAAATTTTGACCAACCTGATTATTTTGCTCAAAATGTCAAGCATGCACAACATGTATTTAAAATCTATAATATTGTTACAACACAGAGTGGAATGGTTATTTTTAATAATAATAAATCTTTTAATTCAGGCACAGCCATATAAATAAAATAAAAATAATGCCCACAGTACTAACTTCAATATATACACAGATTACTTTCCAGAAGCATTATTATTATTTTTTTAAATTAAGCACAGTAGATAACAAGTGTGAAAATAAACACAGTCTACTAATATGTGGAAATATCTAAGAAATGTGAACTATTAATATATGTAAGACACCACTATTAATTTAATCAATACATTTATGTATAAATGCTCCCACAATAATCATTTTAAAACAATTCTAATACCATAAAATATTAAATACAACAACTTCATTATATAATAATCTGACAGAAAAATAAATAAAAATAAATACACACCTTGCACAATAAAATTATCAATATATTAATTTATAAATCCAATATTATATAAAGAGTTGAATTGTTCAATAAATACAAATTGCCATTTATAATTTAATTTATTCTGTCTGTTAGTCCTCTTTATTTTATTTAGAAGACCAAATATTATCAACAGAGTATTACTTTATTTAAGGTCATAGTCATTTACATTTGACATCATCATGAAAATCAATATATATTTCCTAAAATCAGACTGCTGCAAATAATTATCATATAAATAACCCATTATGAAAACTAAAGTATTAATGTGAAAATCCTGTTAAAATAAAATTTTCAGTTTTGCTAAAATCCCAGAATCTAATTATACAGTATTTTAAAATATAGTAATCCAATTGTTTATAATACTATTTTTATTTATTTTTTCTTCAATCGTTTCATTTTGTTTGTTTGTTTGTTTTATAAAAACTGAAACAGATTTAGAAATATATTTATTTTTACTCAGTTTTGGTGCGAAGTTTTAGAGAAATAAATTGTATTCTTATTTAATAAGCTTTTATGAAACTTTAAAATTACTATTTTGATAGATACAATTCATAGAATACAGAAAAAAGACCTTGCTCTCAAATCAGGAGCTTACAATCTAAATTGTAAAAAGTTGCCACTTGAAAAAAGAAACAAAATAAAATTGTGTAAACTGAAAAAAGGAAAACAAAATACAAATGTTTTTAACATAAAGATGTAAACAATTCAATAACAAAAATAAATTAATTATCCTCTCAAATTTGTGTCACTAATACCATTATATTTTTCAAATAAATCTGTCTATCTAATTTAAGAAATATCTCAGTTAATTTTGTTATTATCTGAATGGTGTATAACAGGATAAGTATTTACTGAAATATTGATTTCATTTATAGAAACAACAAAACACAAAAAAAAAAAAAAAAGCTTTAAAAAAGAGGTAGACAATATAAGCTATACTATATAACAAAACATATTTTGGTAGATAAAATACCTCTAAAGAAAGTAAAATATTTTAATAAAAGAAACTTTAAAGAAATATATTAATTAACAATAACAAATAAGCACACCAATAACAAAACATTATGGAATATATGGAATTAGTTGAATTTTAATCATGATCAGATATCATCAAAGATTCCTTTGGGGGGCAGGGCTGATGAACGGACTGAAGAAAACTGTGATG
Organism: Chrysomallon squamiferum; assembly: GCA_012295275.1. Lineage (NCBI taxonomy): Eukaryota > Metazoa > Mollusca > Gastropoda > Neomphalida > Peltospiridae > Chrysomallon > Chrysomallon squamiferum. Next base: position 24,002,183 of record CM022670.1, read on the forward strand.
GCTGGGTTCTTGACTGGTAGCCACCTAAATCTGATCTGTCCTCAGTATAATCAACAGGCTCAGCCTGTCGTAGAAGTTCAGTGCGATCATTGTCATCAGGGCTTCTTGGAACCATGTATTTACCTGCAAATTCACCAGAATGATAATTTTATTTAAAAAAACAACAACAAAATAAAATCAAAAACATAAAAGAATCTTCCATATTTTTAACCTTATTATTCTATGGTTAAAGAGATGAAGAAAATAATATGAAACAATAATCATTTGAAAAAACAAATAATAAAATAAAAAGTTTTATCGATGTTAACTTTTTTATTCCTTCTTTCAGACAGAAATATTATTCACAAGAAATGAATTGAGAAATTTTTCAAAGAGAGAGTTTATCTGTTAGATGAGGTAAACCAAGAATGAGAAATTAATCTCTGTTGGTTTTTAATCTCAACCAATTCTGAGGGATATTCTCAAACCCTATAAACATTTATTTATGAAACCATAAGATCTGTGAAATGTAGAATTTTAATATGTGTAACATTTATAAAACTTTATGGTAGGAAAGATTTAGTACTTTTGATATCAGTACTGCGTGGAATGTCTTTAACTGTACCAGCAGACGTAGTTCTGTCACCAAATCTCTCAGTCCACAATCTTCTACGAGCCTCTCCATCAGCTTTACGTTCCTTCCGACGCTTTTCTGAAACAAAACAAAAATAGAAATAAAAAACTAGAATAAATTAATTTGTTCAAGAAAGAAGCAGATGTAAATCTTATAATATTCACACATAAAACACATTAGCCAACATCTTAATGATAAAAAAATAATTTAAAAATTTTTTTATTTAAAGGTTTTAATATTTAATCTATATCTCTGCTAAAACAAGTTTTCCAAATAACTGATAATCTAATTATAAAAAAGTTCTCCATAAAACAAATTTTAATGTATTAGAATACATTTACTTTATAACAATCTGTTATACATTCATTACATAAATTCAAGATAGCTTTGATGTAATCTTTTTTATTAGTTAATCTTTCTTGTGCTTTTGTTTATAATGAAAATCACAAGAGGCATTCCCTATCCTTATTTGACATATCATCATGCATTCTTATTACAATTATTTCAAAACCCAAAGATTTCAAAACTGGGAAACACAACCTGCAAGGTATTTGCTGTAAAATCTTCAATGTTCAGACTCACCTCTTCTGACCAGTTCAGCTCCCTCATCCATGAGCTCCTGTGTCATTTCATCATCGCCAATGAACTGCTGGAAACCCAGAAAACAAAGGATTCTGCTGCCCAGACTGAAGTAGGTGCAGAAGCACAGCAGAACAATCAAGATAGGGAAGTAGATGTTAAAACCATTAGCAATAAATGAAATCACATCCATATGTCCCATGATCTGAAAGCATGTTGTTGAGTATTTTATTTAGGTTATTATTCTATTTTTAATTTTTATTATTATTATTATTATTTATTTATTTATTTATTTATTTATTTATTTTTTATTTATTTAAAAAGAATTAACTATTAGAAAATTGGCTAAACGATTAACAATAAGCAGAATTCCCAAACAATTACCAATACAAAAACATCTGCTAAAGAGTTAACAATAACAAACAGATTTGTTACCTTGGTGTATGAAGTTTCTTCTTTGTTATTTACAGAAGTCACGTGACTGTCGAGATGAATTAAACCCAGAAAATTCAAACACATCGGTGGAGTCAGCCGACATAACATCCTGCATAAAAAAATTTTAAAGGGTAATAATGAAATCATTTTCATTTTCACCAGTCATCAGTTTAAATTAATACATTATGCAGACAGACCATCCAAGGACGTTATTCCAAAAATGTGTTAATACTTCTGTTGTCTTTGAACAAAGCAATTAACTGTAAAAGTAAGTACCGTAAAATGTGAGCTAATAGTCATTTGAGTGAGGTGGTAACTGAATTCAGTCTGTTACTGTAACCCTATACTTTAATCAAATATATTTATATAACTTCAAATTCTGTTTATTCAACCTTCGTCTTGTACGGTGTAGATTCAGTAGCATTTTCAGTTAACAAATAAAATAAAACATTTACTATTTTTTTCTTTTCCAATAGTGTTTAATATCTCTTTAAAAACAATAATAATAAAAGAAAGTACTGCGAACTATTTGATGAACTGAATTACACAGAAGATGACAACATTTATTTAATGAATTATTTGTCAAGTATACCGAAGTTATAATATTATATTATCATGTTTTGCTTACATTCCTGTAAATATCAAACTGTATTCATCAGTCTGGTGGTGTGGTGCTATGTAATAATAGTTGAGGATGCGAATTTGGAACACACTGTAGTATGCACAGAAACACAAGTAGGCAATAGTCAGAATAGAGGCAAACTGAAAAGATATCATAAAAACTGAAATACAATCAGGTAATTTCAATGGCTTTTTTTTTCTTTAAAATTAATCAACACTGGCTTATAATTAAATAAAGTAATAACCTCTTTAATTACGACAATAAAGTTCTTCTCCTATTATTTAATCATATAAACAATGTAACCTGAAGAATTTTTTTTAATAATTTCTACCTCAATGTAAACATAGTCATCGTGTTGCTTGGCAATGTCAATGAATACAGCAAACAGGGAGAGGACAGGCTTCTTTACAAAGAATAGACACTCAGACCACACAACCATGAAGGAAAAAATCATCAGGACAACAGATGAGATCAGCATCACCCATGTACGCATTCGACACTTCCAGTACCATTCTAAAATGACAGTTGTTGAAGTTCGTCAATGATTTCCACATTTTTTACACCACTGAGAAACAATGAACAAGTTTTTAAATAAGAAATACATTTACGTTATTCCTTTTTTTTTTTTTTTTTAAATATATTTATAATAAATCTTTTTTATTTTTATTTTAAAGGTAAAATTTTAATGGGAACCAATTTGTGTGTACTTGTTGTGAAAAAAAAGATTTCATAAATCTGTTAACAGTTTTTTGCTAAAAAATTAATACTAACCAACTGTAGGAGTGTATATGGCTCTAAAGATGCCAGAATAAGAGCCGTAAGTACGATGAAAATATCTGTTAGGATTGTTCTCATTAGCTTCAATGTCCTCTAAATCTAATGCTTTTTGTATGAGATTGTTCCACTGTATCTGAGTGCGGTTAGCAATCTGCAGACAACGGATCAGCTTCTTGTGCAGTTTGACAAGAGACTTCTCAGTAGGAGTATCATGTGGTTTGTCATACTCCTCAAAATCGTCGGTGTTACGAACTGAATGTCTCATACTTTCAGGGCACTAAAAAAAGTAATATGGAACTGCTTATGCTTATAAGGAAAAAGCTCTAGTATTTTTCAAAAATAATTGTGATAATAAAAATAAATTACAGTTTTTACATCAAGGAGACAAAGTCAATCACATGCTGATGAAAAGTCCAATCACTATGCTACATATTATAAATTTCACCCATTTCCTGGTGGATTTTGTTATTATTTTTATTTGATTAATTATTACAATGTCAAATGTCTTCTGTTATGTTTATTACAAACTGCTTACATAATTCTGCAATATTCTCACAGCTACACTAACAACTGAGTATATTTAACTGCAAATTTTTAAACTTTTAAAATATGATTTATTTTCAAGACCTTCTCAAATCATTTGCACATAACATTTAGATGTAATGCAATCCTTAGAATGATTATAACCAAATACCTTTGCCAGAATTTTATCCACATATTCTCTAAGAGGGTGGTTGTAGCGTATACTTTCAACAGTTCTTTTAATTTCCTAAAATATATTAATTAAAATGAAAAACATGAATTATAAACAAATATAAATCCACAATAACTTAAATCATTTTTCTCTGTGTATATATTTTTACTAACACACATGCAAACACACACTTACCAAAGCCGTTAATAAAAATTTTTTTACAGATTTAAAGCTGATCCTAATTATTAACAGGGAATTATACGATATTAATTTAAGAGTGATTATGGTCAAATATTCCAATGTTATTTGTTGAAGTTTCCCTAACTAATAATTAACAGAAGATCCATTCTAAAGTTACCTCTAAAACATCTTCCAGATTTTCTTCTGCTTCTGTTTTCTCTGTACTCAGTTTAGCAATTTTAAAGTGAGTTTTTGAAAGCTGATGGCCACGTTTAGCATTGTTCCAAAGACTTCTGGGAACATCCACTAAACCATATCCAAGCATTAGAACAAGTACAAACAATCCCCATGTATTACTAGCTGTTACTCCAATCACCTTTAATTTATCACTGTTTGACCAAAAAAAAAGAAAACATTTTAAAAACTAAAATATAAGAACAATGCTATTGAAGTTTTCAGTATTAAAAGATCTATTTAGAAGATATTCAATGTCATCTTGTCTAAATTCCTAAAGAGTGGGGAAAAAAATAAAAGAGTCAAAGTAAAGAAGGAAAATATTTGCTGATTATGTTATCTTACGCATCAATATGAAGATCTGGTCTTGCAGCAACATAAATTAAACAGACACCAAAAATAAGTAAGTATGTTCCATAATAAATAGCATTTTCAATCAAAGCTGACTTCATTTTGCCCATAATAGTAAAGTCTCCAGCATTTGAATATGACTGCATTAAAGGTAATATCAACCTGAAATGAAAGAGAAAATATTTTAAATATTATTCTGTGCAATTAACACTTTTTATAAATAGAGTTATAAAAATCAGAATATACAGTGGTACCTTGACTTAATTCATTCTGTGACTGCGATCATATCTCAATTTACTATATCAAATGAATTTTCCCAACTGAAATTAACTGAAATACCATTAATCCGTTCCAAAAACCACCCCATTTTTTTGTTTTTTAGTAACATGTATTTAAATAAGAAAAATGTATTTATAATCGACAAATGTTGTATAAAACAATCTAAAAGATAATGCAAAGAAATAAATTGGTTTTGTAAAGTGTATTTATGTTGGAGATTAGACAAAATATTTTAATGCCTTTGGCTGCAGTTACAGCCTTCATTGACTCCTTCAGCTTCAGTATGGTACATATTGTAGAAGTATTGCGCTTGTACTGCCTAGCCAAGTTGACTCCATACACCTCGTACAAGTTTTTCTATGAATTCAAGCTTTAATTCAGTGCTGGCTGGATGTTGTGTTGTTCATAGCCCCAACTAGCGGCAGCATATCTGAAGCTTGCTCCTAACTCCGATTCTGGATCGCAACTCAAAGCAAAAAACCGACTGGGTGATGCTCGTAACTCGAAACACTTGTAAGTTGGGGCACTCTTAAGTCAAGGTACCACTGTATTTATTATCTTAGTTTGTTTAACTGTGACAGTGACACAAAATACACTAAATTTCTGCAAGGGAATTTATATATATATATATATATGTAAAATTAACTTTTTTATTATTATTATTTATTTATTTATTTATTTATTTTTGTTTTTGTTCGGGGAGTCTTTTCTTTTTATCTGCTGTAAAAAAAAAAATATGAAGAATAAAGAGATACAAATACTCGAAGCATAGTTTTAAAAGTTATGCATACCATGTGAGAACTTGTGACGTCCAATATACAATATGCCACAGGGTAGGCAACACATGCTCAGGAACATGGCTTGTTGGTACCACACATTCGTGATTAGCAGGACTGACAGTAGAGACTGATAACAAAGCTCCTGTGATGTTAGATGATGTTGATATTGCTTCAGCTGTTGTCGAGTTGGAAAGAGCTGCTGGTGTTATGCTAGCAGTATGTGCATGATCTTCTAAACACTGACGATAAAATGTCTAAAAAATATAAACATTGAAAGTAATTTTCTTCAGAAATTGTTAATTTCTAGTATTTAGTTTAAAATTAACTCATTTACTGAAAGGACTAGTCATCCTTATTACACTAGTCTGATTAATGTAAAAATTTCTTTCTATTAAAAGTCTAAAATTTATTAAAGTAGTTAATTTAATAGTTATTAATATGTAGAATTATAATGAACTACATATTGATGATATCTATTGGACCACATTTTTGCTGAACATTTTTGTTTACGATAGTTTTCTTTTTGTCTAAATATCATGTTTTTTTTATTTGATCTAATTTTTGCTGTATAGTTTTTAAATATGCTTCATATTAATTAAATACAATTTTCATGAATGTCAGTGAAATGAAATATTAAAATTTAATTAGGTCAACTGTAGTTTCAATGGATAGTTATTATGTTCTTGTCAAAATACAGTGCTGTAAAGGAATTAAAACAAACCTAAAAATAAATACAAAAATAAAAGTAAATTTTGTAAAGTAAACTAAGAATTAGTTAACGAGTACTTACAGAGGACACGTCCAAAGGAATTATGAATATGATCATAAAAGAGAAATACCAAGCAATGAACGTTGCAACAGTAACCAAAGCTCGTTGTTTCCTGATGTCACCGTATCGATGAAGTACGAATGCAGCTAATAAACAAGTACAAATAATTTCCACCACAAGCGGCCCAGCACTCATTGTGAAATTTCAATTCTCTCTGTAGCACAGAATACATGAAATGTACTAAATATGAAAAAAGAAAAAAAAAAAAAAGTGAAAAAAAGAAGAAGAAAAATAACAACAATCTAATTAAATCACATCAAAACAAAGTAATAAAATTTTATATATAAAATATACAGAATCATATTATTAGAATGTTTTGGGTTTTTTTATAATGTGGAAACAAATTAAATTTTTAACATTAAATAATGGTTACTTTATAGTTACAACAAATTTTTTGAAACTTTTATTTCTTTGTATTCATATTAAAAGTATTAAGCAAAACTTTACTATACAATGGCATTTCCCACCCACTATCTGTTCATTGAACTTCATACATCAGACTTAATAGACAAACTTTCTATTAACAGACATTCCAACCAAACATTAACTGTATATAATTGTCAAACTTAATTCTATGATTAGAAGTTACAGTAATTATCAAATAACAAATCTGTGCTGCAAAATTAAACAGCTTTTCAACTGTTCTACTAAATTTAATATTTCATTTCACTGTAGAAATTAATTTCATAGATTATTGGTATGTTTGTGTTGTGTTTTTTCAATTAATTGATGCCCTAAATTCATTTTTATGGAATTATATATAACAATCTGTTAACTGAGAGTATGTGTAATCCAAGTTTCCACAATCAGAACATAACTGATACTATAATTATTCATTATTATTTATTTATTTATTGCAGAAATTACACTTACATTATATGAAACTGATTTTACAGAATATCCTGCCAATTTACATATTATTAATTTCTTGTTTTTTATTTCCTATTTTGTATTTGTGTATGATGAATTTTTCTTATTTATTATTTTCTTCTTCTTCTTTTTTCTCTATTGGTATTGGTTATTTTATTTTATTTTATTTTTTATTTTTCATTATACTGATGAAGTGAACATATAAACAAGACGTTTATAGAATTATCATATTATATAAATAATATATATTCAAGTAAATGAATCTTCATATATTTCTAACAAATGTTTTAATATTTTATTATTTATGTTGGTTTTTTTTAATTGCCATATGGTAAAAATTAGAAAAAAGCCAACATTAAAATTTAAATAGTTTTAAAAAATATATATATAAATAAATAAAATGTTCGATAGTTAAAAAGCTAACGTAATATATAAATTAATAATTTTTACCACTGAAATACAAAAATATACGCTCTATTTCTAGTATCTTCTATTTTTCACGGACATATTTGATTATTTCACACTGATACAGTGATACTCATACTGACAGACGTTGTCTGAAAAATCAATTCTCATTATTATTACTCTTTATTACATAAACATTAACTAAATGAAAACATTCACCAATAGAATACGTATCTGGGTCAACAAATATATAGAGTAAATCACAGATACCTGTTGCACTGTTTGTTAAATGTCATTCTAATATAATTCACCAAAAATAATTAAATACACTAAAACTGTTTTTAGCAATGATAAAATTACAGTTATCTCCCTTACAAATGCTAAATATTTTTCCGTATCCGGAACATGCGCCGGAATGGAGTAATAATTATATAATTAAAACATTGAGTAATATCTATTAATAATTTTGTTACGTTCAGTTTCATCTACTGTATGTACTAATGAATACACTGTATAACAGCATATGTATAATAAAGACTCAATATCTTATTTGGATTATTTAATGACGCTGAAATAATTACACATGCTCAACCCCTGTTTTGTTACCAGTACCGACATCTGGAATATTTTCGATATCCTTTAGCAACGACATATATTTAGTTAAGAAGAAAAGTGTATTATTATTTTTAATTTTTTTACAATGTTGCTGAATGAACATGTTTGTTAATGTTCCAAAATGCACCCCAAAATAAATTTAACGCACCTTCTGTGACAACTGCGTGAATTGGTCGCATTTTGGCGAAAGCATGTGAAACTCGTGGGGGGGGGGATACGGTTGCACTACTTAAGGGCATTTAAAGCTGTAGTCATGCCTCATTTTCATTTCGATTTAGACGAGTTATAAGATGCCAAGAAACAGAAAACAAATATTAAAACCAAAAAAAGTCTTTAAAAATTGTTCAAAACAGTATGGAGAACGATATGAAACAGAGGCTTCTTTTTACATTTAGGCATTTTGATATTTTTGATACAAAGAAATCAAAACTGAGGATACATATAGACAAATATTACAAAGTTTACATTATTAATTTGTATCTTTTGACAAATTTGTTTTGTTTTGTTGTTGTTGTTTTTTTTTTTTTTTAAAAAGAAAGAAAAGTAAGTGAAGTGAATTTTAATGTGAACTAATTTTAAATTAATTAGAGCTACTACGGTATTGCCTATGCGCCATGTCTATTAACAGTGATTTAAAAGGAAAACGAAACAAGGAAATTAAGTTTTCTTCTTCAAAGTTTTAGTCGTATTTTAATTTCAGTTTATAAAAATTCGACATGTATTTGAACAGATTAACTCAGTCGAGTATACTTGTAATTTTTCTCTGCATCATAAAAGCGCAAACAATAAACGGTAAGTTAAAATAATGTATTCAGCATCGTGTAATTTAAGATATACAAAGAGGAATTCTATGGAAAAGCATGTATGATAATTTATTTTATTGTTGTTCCTCAATAAAATACTGAGTTGTGAAAAAACTTGTAATTGTATGATACAGTGGGTGGTGCATTACATTACATTACGGACATTTTATGCCTATGTAATCATTTAGTGTACGTAATTAACTTTATTCCTTGGAATTCTTCACTATTATAACATTGTAATTTTAAGAATTTTATAACTTATTATAAGATATATTTGATCTAACCACCATTTTTAGTTTTAAATACCAAAATTTAAAACAAAATGTCCTTCGCCGTTATCATCAGGCTGGTGAAAAATAAATAAACATCTTCCAAGTCCGAGACTGCCGTTTGTTTTCAGGTAAATGGTTTTATAAGAACACCGAATAAATTTAATAATCCGTAAAATCAATTGTCTTGTTTGTATAATGGGTTATCTAAGATGAAATAATGAGCAGAGATGTACATATTAGTTCGAAGGTATGTCTGTGTGTTTGTCACTTCAGTTAGTTATACATAGTTCTATACTTCTGTTTCACAGAAACCACAACAAGAGCGAAGTCACATGATCTCTCAGGCACTGAATCACAACGTTCGTATTCAACCGATTTCTTAAAATCATAATTTTTCATTGTTGTGCATGTTATCTTTAATGTTGTCTGATACATTTCAATATGCTTCAATTTAAAAGGTTATCACGAAATAATGAAAAAAAAAAAAAAAGATAATCGGATACTTAATTCAGTCACATTTTTAAAGTGGTAGTGCTATGTTTATTGTCTAGTATGACGTATATTTTTGTCATTCATTTTGAATTTGGCTCTCTAATAGTTTATTACATTTCAGATAATAATTCCAGTGTTATTTCGTTTGACCAGCATTACCTAATTCTGCCTATTGTACTTTTTATCATTGTCTGTGGACTAATAAGTGTTGTCGTTTATGCAAATCGGTAAGAAATGGAATGTTTTTAGTTTGTTTTTGTTGTTTTGTTAGTGTGATCTTTCTTCTTCGTCTTTTCTTCTTCTTCTTCTTCTTCTTCTTTCATCTCCAGTTTCTCCGTTGTCAATTTATAATTCACGAAAGCATTTTTTTTTGGGGGGTGGGCTTAGTGTTGTTTTTCCAATTTCTATGTCGCATGTTTGTAATTACTCAAGACGCGTGTATTTGTGTGTGTGTGTGTGTGTGTGTGTGTGTGAGAGAGAGAGAGAGAGAGAGAGAGAGAGAGAGAGAGAGAGAGAGAGAGAGAGAGAGAGAGAGTATGCATAAATATATACATTGCAGGGACTGAGACCAGTTATATGATTTTCTTTTACAACATAAAATCTTCGGACAACAATCCATATATTTATTTAATCAGTTAAAAAAATAATGTTCCAGAAAGAGAATAATTCGAAATCGCAGAAGAAAAAAGAAAATGCAGAAAAGATTCAGAGTGCAATATCAACGAAATGCAGACACACTAAATTATGTATTACAAAATATGCCTGAATTTTGCCCCGCACGAGATATGAGCGATGACTACCTTACACCTGTTGACATTGATGGGACTTCAGAGTATAATCAATCTGAAACGTCTGAGGATGATGGTTATTTGAATCCGATGGATGAATCGGTGAGTGAACGTGCTGATGACAGACGTAATAACCAATTGTGGTCTTCAGTTTCTTGGCACGAATTTACTTCAGCATTCCATTGTTCAAATAACGATGTTCGGATTATGGTTCGGCCTGATCCTGACATTCATAGGTCAAACGGAACGCTTGAGGATGACGATTATTTGACTCCGGTGCGTCATTCGGTGAGCGAAAGTTTTGATCACAGACATTTGCTGTGTAATGACTCCTCGTGGTCTTCACTTTGCGGACACAAATGTTCTGCAACATCCTATTATCCAAACAACGATGATCGGAATATGGATCGGCCTGATTCTGACACTCTTTCGTCAACCGGAACGTCTGTGGATGACGAATTTTTTAATGCTGTGCGTGAATCAGCGAGGGCAGATGTTGACAACAGACGTTTGCTGTGTAATAGCCTCCCGTGCTCTTTACTTAATACATTATCCAGTTTGTCAAATAACGAAGCCAGGAATATAATTCGGCCTGGAAGGAGATCTCTGAGTTTGATTCCTACAGATGTAAGATTTAATACGCTAGAAATCTAACATACATACATATATATATGCTAGAAATCTAACACACACACATATATGTAGATAGATTGTTGTTTGATAATTACTGTATATACATATTTGTTAAGGAATGTAAACATTAAACATATCTGCAGTAGGTTCAATTATATTTTTAATTTCAATTTTTATATTTTTTATTTATTTGTTTGTTTTGTTTTTGCTTTTGTGGAGGTTGGGGCAGGAAAACATGACCCTAACATTAATGCAACAATGTTTGAAAATATTTATTTCTTGTTTTCTGCAAAGCAGTATATAACAACAGAAACTGATAGACGACATCTTTGTTTTAATGCTATTAGCTGACGTAATTAAATTCCCATTACGTTATTTTAATATCTAAGTAAATAAAGATCAAAAGAAATAAATGTATCTTGATCTGAAAATACCTCGATCTACTGCATGTGACAACAATATGAATGAGTGAATTGTATAACTGGATAATTTAGAAGAACTGAACAAATCGCCAATGTTTGAAAATGACATTTTAAAATACACATATATATAAAAACCAGAAGGTCTTACTTTCCAAAAGTTCACTGAATGGAAATTGATATACTGTGTCATTGATTACTTTGTTAAAAAAAAGTCAAAAGCAATCTACTAAATATCTTTATTATAGTTATTCACTGTAAATATTATTTCATGAATGATTATGCATGCTTTGCAAAGGTGTTTTATAGATATTATTACTTAAAGGTGTATATAACTTTTCATTGTAAATAAATTTTATCTTCTTAATATTTTTTCTTGTTTGTTTTATTTATCAAACAAAAAAAGGAATCATTGCGTCAGTGTGCTCTCGTTGGATACTAGATAAATTCAGCAATGGAGTAATTATATTACATACGTAATCGATTACGACTGCTTCAAGACGTCATCATGATCACATTCACAGTTAATTTTACAGATACATGCAAATTATGTTAAAAAACAACAACAACAAGAACAACAACATATCAACTTTTAATTTCTATATTATTTATTTATTTATTTATTATAATTTAATTATAACTGAAAATTTATATATTGCACAGCTTTTGGCTTCATATATTTTAAATTCATTTTTCGAAAAACGTTGAAAACTGTGTTATGGAACATGAGATCGGTATGTCTGTTCCTCGCGATTTACGGGTCTGCGTTATGTTATTATCATGCTTACAATCGGTAAAAACAAGAGGCAATCGTGCGCGGATTAGCGATCTTACGCTATCTCACGATGCGGACTTGGCACGAACCATTAATGTCTTAGACCTAACTACAGGAACAGACACAAACATCACTTGCCGATTTGAAAGCATCTAGACTGGTCTTATATGGAATGACAAACTTGTCAATAGCACTCATTTTAATTTTTTTCTATTTATTAAGTTATATCCTATGATATTATCACCGAATACCTTTGAAATAAAATTTGCCAATTCATGTTTTTCCTGTAAATTTTACTTATAAACTATATGCTGCCACTGGTGAAATAGGCATTAGGACTGGGCAGAAGGAATCAAGAGAAAACAGCAAATAATTCCTTACCCAAATATTTTCAATGCTTAAAATGAGTTTAGGCCTTCAAGAAAATAATCTTCATTTCACAGTTATTTGGCTAAGAAAAGAAAATTTCTTTCCTCTTTGCTTTTTCTTCAAACTCACTGGGTGGGTGGGGGATCCGTAATCTAACTAATAAAAAAGTGTGACTACAGGTAAATATATATTTTCAATTTAGTCGCCTGAAATATTATTGTCCTATATATTAATTTAAAAAAATATATATTTGATCACTGGTGCATTTATATTTCACTGTATCTTTTCACTGAGTCATTTATATTCTACCTGATTTCTATTATTTTGTCTTGCAATAGTCTGCTTGGAATCAGATCAGGGAGGAATCATTGCAAACATGCAATTAAATTTATCATATTAAAAATGTGTTTGAAACCATCAATATTAAACATTGAGAAAAATTAGAAGTGATACCAACAAAAAAAAAAAAAAAAAAAAAAAAAAAAAAAAAAAAAAATCGTTTTCGTACAATTGCTGATAATAATTAATAATTATGACTTGCATACATGTATAAAATGAATGTCTTGCAGTGTTGAATAGCACTAAAATTTTCAAATTTCCATTTTTTCTTTCTTTCTGATTAAGATCCATAATACAAAAAATAAAAATTATGCTTCATATTTTCCAATATCCGAAGGTATTCTCAAATGACATTCCGAAAAGAAACGGTCAGGGGTAATTGCGTCTTTCAAGTCTTCCCTAAAGTCAGTGTAGTGAAGCATCACCTGATTGTCAGAATGATATATACAGGACACGCTAAAACACACACTGGGACTCTTTCTTGAAGTAGTTCTGCCACTTCTTGTGCTGTTTTGGAAAAGAGCACACGGAACTTGGTGAAGTGGACCATAAAATGTCAAGTCTATTTCTAATCGCCTTAGGAATCATGTCTCATATCGATTTGATCCACTGTTTTTAATATCTATCGTGCTGGAGTTCATCGCAATATCAAACATTCTCTCAACATGGATGACTCTCTTGAGTTGTGATGCAAGTTAAATCTTTCTTTCCTCTTGCCAAAGGGATATCATGGATATCAAGGACTGGGACGGTCTGTATGGAGAAACTTTCTTCTTCACCCAGCTCTTGAGGTGCTGAATGGCATCTATAATAATTTGTATGTTAATTACAATCTGATTTATTTTATTTTATTTCATAATTATTGATTTTAATATTCTTGTTTGTTTGTTCAAATTTTATGCAAAATCGACAATTTTCCTGAAGGGGAATGTTGGGAGTCATTTCTTTTTACGAAGTAACTTATTCAAATAATTCATTTATTATACATACAAGTAAAATAAGATTTGGTCTGTAGACAGTATTTTACACCCGGTCTATGGTCAATAAACAACTGAAAATACTATGTACTCCAAAAAGTAGGTTCGATAACTCTGTTATTGTAAGTTCTGTTTCCTGTACTGGTGTGAAAAATGGAAATGATCTCGTCAAGTGAATAATATATATAAACAGTATGCTTGTATTTACCGCAGGCAATTACAACTTCAGCAGGAAGACTGTCAATTGGATACTAAATATTGTATGTGGATATTTAGATATTTCAATTGTTGTTATTCTCAGATTAAAACATTACATATAAATTAATTTATAAATATATTATTATTATATGAATATCACCAGATCATGTTACGACATGTTAAATGTTAGTAACAAATGAATGACTGTGTCATTATGTGATAATGTTGTTGTTTTTTTGTTTCGTTTTTTTATAACTGTTTAAAAACTGGTAACTAATTAGTGGAAATAAACCAGCGATAAGCGTATCTCCACTATTATAATTTCATTTGTAATTTTATTTCTTCTACATATTAAAACGGTATATTTATTTAGACATATTTAAATAGATACTAAGATAGTATTTCATATTGCAGATACAGTATATCCCGTTTCTTAAAGTTAGATACACTAAGAATACGAGGCTTCTCCTTTTATTGTTCTCACTTTGCCATATATTTTCAGTTGTTATTTGTGATCGTGGCCATTGCCTGGGTGTATGTGATTGCTGCTGGTCGATATGCTTCTGTCCGTTACCTTAAACAACACTTTGGATGAACACTAAATTAGAATGGATGTGAAGAATGAAAATTCAGCTCTCCTTAGTAACTTTGAAGTGTACAGTTTGCTGGTAGACATTCAGACAGGACGTGCACAGCGAAAGCCCAGTAAGCATCAGCAAAATCTTGCAACAGTCATATATGAGACAGTGAAATACTTACACGATACACCTTGCAAACTTCAGAATGCAGAAAGAATTCAAGCATTCATGAAAGATTTACAACCATACAATCTGACCAAAGCAGAAAAACTGCAGTTGTTAAATCACTGCCCAACTACAGCAGTAGAAATACAAATCATAATTGAAGAAAGTGAAGAACGTCTTACAGAGGAGCAGATTTATGAACTTTTAAAAATTATTGCTAAGCATTTACCTGAACAAAATGAAACATCTATGGAGCAAGATGCTGATGACACTGTTGTTGAAGAAACCGATTCTTAATACTATGATAAACAGTTATATTTTATACATGTATTTGAAAAAAATTAACTGTCCTATGGTTTTCATACAGATAAGAATCTGAACTTATTAACATGATCACTGCATAATACATAATGTTTTGAAAAAATGGATGTAACAGAAATTTTTCGACCTTTTTTTTAAGTACCATACAATCAAGTAAAGTTATACATCATGAAAATGGTATCTTTTCTGTATGATGTATGAAGAAAAATGTTTTTGCAAACAGTTGTGAATAGGATGAATTTTCTGTCATTTTTCAATTATGGAATTATAAATTTAAAAATAAATAAGAACTAATAACTGAGTAAATATCTTAAATTATAATTACACAGGCTGAAGC
This sequence comes from Chrysomallon squamiferum, assembly GCA_012295275.1. Classification (NCBI taxonomy): domain Eukaryota; kingdom Metazoa; phylum Mollusca; class Gastropoda; order Neomphalida; family Peltospiridae; genus Chrysomallon; species Chrysomallon squamiferum. Next base: position 24,017,911 of record CM022670.1, read on the forward strand.
ATGTTTAAATACACACACACAAAAATAAAAATAAAGAAACAAAAACATTCATTATCATACAAAAAAAATGATTGAGACAAAAAAAATGTACATACTGCTCCACAGACTTGTGCATCTAAATATATACATTTCAAAATTACTGACCTTTAGTAAAGGTCTTGTAGTTAATGGAAAAACAAATAAGCTTTTTTGATGCAAAGTACAATGGCCTTCAGTTAATATTTCCTACAAATGCTAGTGATATGTTCAAACACTGGTAAAATTAGTTAATGTGATGTATTATAGGTACATACATATGCATTTCTATGAAATACAAATGGAACAAAAATGGACTATAGTGTAACCATATGCTATTTTGTAAGATATTAAGTCATTTTAAACCAAGTTCTAAAAATAATAATTTGGAGGGTGATTTTTTATTTTATTATTATTTATTTTGTTTGGAAGGTTTTGGATTTGGGGTGTTTTTTTTGTTTATTCATTTTTTTATTTATGTTGAAATGAGATTCTTTATTTCTCTTTTTTTCATTTAGAGAAGTAGAGACTAAGAGAAAAATATTAAGTTCAATAGGATTTTAAAATAGTGTATGATAAATTAATGTGAGGAAAAAAGCTATGTCCATATATATACACATAAATATGATCTAAAAAAGAAGGAAAAAAGTATTCAATCTGATATTTAAAAAAAAGGTAATATATGAATGTCTGATAGTGGCAATTAAGACAACTTGTGGTTTCATATCAACTGAAATTATTTGAATTTATTAAGATTCAAATTATTTTATTCATTATTTTCCTGTTTTATTGCTTACCAGATGATGTAATAAGAATTTCATGTAGTTTTATTATGTATTGTTTGCTATTTTTATAGTTCATTGAACAATTACAACATCTACAAATTCAGTCTATAAAAACATATCTTTAAAAATCATTAAACAAAATGAACGAAAAAAAAAAAAAAGTAAAGATTGAAAAAAGAAAATCAACATAAAATAAAAACAAACGTAAAACAAGCATTATCATTGGTTTTTGAATGCAGAACCGATTCTAAGCTGTCTGCCACATCGAAATAATCTGAAAGATTTTAACATTTCTCCTAAATTTATGCTGTATTATCTAAAAAAAAAAAAAAAAAAAAAAAAAAAAAAAAAATTAAAAATTAAATAATATAAGAAAACAAACAACAACAATTTATGCTTACGAGATGCAATAATTAATTTTATTAGTATTACTATTAGTATTATCCCGTTTCGACTGCTCTCCAAAATTTGGCTTGACAATAATATGAATATAAAACCTTTTAATGATCTTAGGCAAAATAGTCTGATGGCGGTTTATCGTACCATTTCACTATGCGTTTACATTAGAGCATAATGATAATGCTCACAACGTTGGCGGACAACTGTAAATTTGCACATTTATTTAGATTCGAGCAGTTGGTGTTCAAGCATTTTGGAAGCGACAATACGGTAGCGCGATTACACAGAGGTTTCGCTATAGTTATAAATATAGTAGATGCAGCGGACAAGACATAGGTAACCAGTCATGTTATCGATGAGAACCATACCATTCTTTCCATCAAGGTTATTTTCGCCAACATGGCGGACAAAAGTGGAGAAATTGTTGATCCAGTGCGAGAAAAACTTTGGCAGTATGAAAGACGGATGCACCAACAACAGATAAATCGAGGAAGCAAATATCCACCCTTTTCGATAGAACCAGTACCTTATGAAAGACAGAGACTGTCGGGAAGTGGATTATCTGCGGAAGACAGGCAGCTAAGACGTCAGTGGGTTAAAGATCAACAACTTTCTCCCAATGAACCAAGATACGTACCAGATGTGAAACCAAGGAACATCTTTAAGCGAATTTATAATGTGCCGATGAACGCATTATTTGACGCTTTAATACCTGTGCTGGTAGGTACTTTGAAAATGAGATCAGAATTGTGGTCGACCTTGACAGTGCTAAGTATCATCTATTCTGTGGCTGTAACCTTATTTGCACTTTAACTTGAAGTTATTGTCTTAAATTTTAATAATAAATATCCTTAAAGAAAAATTAAAGTTTAATATAATATTTTTGAGGCTGTTAACAATTAAATGGGAGATAATTTCTGTACAAAAGATCAGAACGACAGTAGACTGAATAGTAATCTTAAGATGTATACAGTATATGAGTATAGCTGATGAATGATGTTTACATTAAATTTAGACTGTAAATTCTATTATTCACAGCTTAGTAACAAAATGTTCTGATCCTGAAAAAAACCACAACACCAAACATGATATAGTAATAATGCATACATTATAATATGCCATCTTCTCATTAGCGTTTTCATATTTTTACATGTTTCAGGGTCCATGGGGTGCAACAATGGGAAGAATTCTTGTACCTCGAATTCTTCTAACCTTTGGTGGCGTTTATGCTCTTTACTACAATGTAAAATACAACAGAAATGTAAGTAATTTAAAAACAACCATATTTATTCTGCATTTCTCTCTGGATACTGTTGCAAAAATAGTTAGAATTAGTTTTCCATATGTATACAGTATAGGAAATAAAATGTGATAAATTATAATATCAATTGTAATGTCAACGATACCTCTTTTGTTTTATCAAATTAAAATTACATGGAAGTATATAAACAATATGAAAACACTTCATTTTAGGCAATGTGAGATTTTTTCAAAATTCTAATTTACTGTTGAGACCTGTGTTATAATCACAGGAGCATCATCATCTCTGCTGGGTTGGTCAGATAAAGGGTATAGTCAAAACTAACACTGATAAGAACTAAAATAACCCTAAAAGGTTGTCATAAAATTAAATGAATTATGCTTTTTGGGAATCTGTGTAAACTAAGCCTTTGTCTTGAAAAGATATATATTTTTTAATAATTATTTTAATAGGATTGGACAAGAGCTAATGGTTTTCATGTGTACGAGTCAAAACCACTTCCATATGGAGTAAGTATTTTCTGTATCATAATGCTACAGTTCCTCTAATATTTTTCCAGAAAAGTTAATAAATGAAAACCAAAGAAGAAAAACTGCTTTTAAAAAATAAATAAATAAATAATTTTAAAGCTGATAAATCTTGTGAAAATGATTTGTAAGAACTAACTATGGAAAATAAAATTTAAAAATCACGCCTAATAATTGGAAATTTTAAATATACTGGGGCTAATTCATTCATTGGATTATTTTTCAGAATTTCAAAAAGGTTGAGAAGAACAGCCCAAGTGACTATTGTGAACGTGGTTTTAAATCTAGGAATGCACTCTTGGAAGGGAAAACGAGTGCTGCTTAATAAATTGACTATTTTTGATTTTTCAAAATACAGTTTTTGTAATTAAATTGGACAGTTAGAATAAAGTATAATTTGTGCTTAAGAAAACATTTTGACTGTAGCTAATACTTGCTAAACTGAATGTGTGACTGTTGTTAAAACTATTAAAATGTAACACTTTATTACTTAAATGGTTTTAGTCATAATTATTTCAAGTTCACTAATCTCTAATTGATTTTATTGTCCACTGCCAAGATATGCAAGTATATTGCAAAAGATGGTATATGTATAAAATAAATGACTAAACAAAAAATTCTGCAAAAATTAAGTAGTGTAAACAAAACAAATTCAGATACTAAAATGGAATCGACAACGTTCACAGCGTATCTGCAGTCAAATAACATCATATTTTATTTTTACCCCCCACCATTTTGATTAAGTACACTGCAGATAAAGAAAAACAGGTTAAAGAAGGTCAAAGCATATGCCAGGTCATGAATGATTCAAACTGATGCTATTCTTGAATATCTTGATCAAATTAAACAGGATGTTTAGTTGAGGAACAGACCCAGCTAAAAAAATGTCACAGCACACCAAATGTTGAGGTAGAACTGGCATTAGTAGTACTCTCAAATTGGATAGTAATTTGCAAGACCTGTTTGAAGGAGGGAGTTATAAAAACATATTTTACAGTATACACATGGAAATTACTGGTCACTGGAGTATTTCAGTGACAACAGTTTGAATGCCCTTACTATTTACCAGTTATAGAGAAGGTGTATGTATGAATGTATGTAATTTTGCAATGCTACAATAACTTTGTTCAGAAATGAAAGACATGCAGTTGAGACTTAAGAGCTCACATAGTAGTTGTGTCAGCAATGCCATACTTAGAATGGCTGTCACTTTGCACAATCTCACTATTACTTTAGCTTTTTGCATACAGCCAAAGGAAATGTTTGCCAGTTTTCTTCTTTTCAAACTTCTTCTGCCTTCCCCTAAGTAATACTTATAAAAGATGTCAATTTTTATTTGTTTCTTTTTAACCTGCAAAGTATCTGTCTAGATTAATATCTTTCACTGTCTAAGACTTGTAAAACTTGCTTCTTATTTGTAATGGAGGCCATTTTCTTCAGAATAATTATGATGTACAGAAATGTTTTTATTAGAATCTACAACCAAGACAATAGAGCATTAGACACTGAAAGAGATCCATACACTGATTTAATATGAAGAAAGTGTCACTATTAGAATCCAGTTGTAGCCATCTTAAAATCGGCATATCAATCTAATGATGATCAGTCCATCATTTTTCTGGAAATGTCAGCACAATCACTCCAGCAAAACTACTAAAGTTAATGTAATCACTCATATGGGACACCTAGTAACCTAGCTCCTTATTTCATCAAATAATTAATGTGAAAAAATACATTTTTCAAATCACTTTGGCTGCTTGGTGATACTATATTTTGGAGGTACTACTGCTCCTAATATGTTCCTAGGATTATATCCTAACAAAATGAACCATCAGACTTTATGCCACTATAAACAAATTTAAAGTGGTAAAGGTTTGTCCAAAATTAAGGTTCATGGTGGTCATATTGAAAAATAAACAAAATTATATCGAGCCAAGAATTTGATTATCCATGGTCTCTAATTGCTGTGTCCATATTGTACAGTATCAAATCACTTCAGCAAATTAGTAACACTACAAGTTGAAAAGTAGTGCCATTCCTCAAATATTCCTGGAATGAAAACCAGACTAGTTTTGTCATTATCTGACAGTATGTTATTCTTTCACAGATCACGTTTATTTTTGTGACATCATAAAAAAAAACAAATAACCCCTTTAAACAAAAATTAATTATACAAATCCTGACCATACCTAGTCACCATTAGCAAATTTTATATATATATATGTAATGTTCACTTCAGTAGCACCTAGTTAGCAGATACTGATTAATCAAGGATAATAATTATGGATAAATATTTTTAAAGCTATAAATATTACCTATTTGACTTACCCTTCAACAAAAAAAAAATTAACCAATAAATAATAATTTAGATTATAAGCCAATATTGAGACAATCATTTTATATGAAGTTTTCATGTTGTAAATCGTATTGTCCAGCTGCCACATTTAAGATAAATGGTACCTATCTTCTACTATTAAAAATTATTTTACAACTAATATATACTCCAGTAAAAACAAAAGACAGTAAAGCATAACTTGGCTATTCAAAACAACACAACTAAAATAAACATTTTTTTATTTCTGTTTTTGTTGCTTGCTAAAACAACTTATTGTTGGTAACACACCTGACACAAGCCAAAAAGAAACACTAAATAAAATTGTAAGCACTTTATAAAACTTTTCAAACGGTGAATTTACAGTGTTTTTATATTTTATATATATATTAACGGCAAAAAACTAGTCTGAAATGTATGGTGGCCCAAAAAGTAAATTTGGGCCACTAAATTCATTTTGAAAAAAATCAATTGCCCAAATTACTTTTTGGTAACAAACAAAAAATATTCACATTTCTTCTTGTAAGTGAAAGAAAATGTACTTGATCATTAACTTTAGACGCAAAATTAGTCTTTTCAGTAGGCACCAAATAAGCCGATCAATCAAATAAATTGGTTCAAAGAGAAAAAAGCCCAGATATTGGAACACCGTGAAGCAGACGGGAGAAGCTAAGACAGCAAATGGGAAGGTTTGGATTTGTCTGCGTATTTGGCTGAGATGATCTAGATGGTCATAATCAGTTTTATGATACTGGGTACAGTCAACTATACGCATATCTGGTCCATAAAATTGGTGTTTATAAATAGATGTTGGTAAATTCAGGTTCGCCAATATGTCCAATTTATTGAACTACATGAAATAAACATTTGTGATAAAATTATTAGCAGTTCCTCTTGTGATATATATATATATGTACACTTGCACACACACATACACACAGTATTTTAGCCTTTCTCTACAGACGGCAAGACTAATAAAGAAAAATAAGTTTAAAACAGTTCTTGTTTTTTTTCTCCTGTCAACTAGAATGGTGAGGATCTGGTTCATTTCGGCAAATAATTGACATCCGTCTGTTTCTTGGTACAGCTTCACCCTTAAAGTAGGATTCATTATTACCAAGTATTTCATGTGTATAATGATACCTTACAGCATCTCTGAAAAAGAAAACAAAAAGAAACTAGATGATTAAATAAAGAAACAATTTCTAATCGGTTAAGATCAGCTATTACAATGAATATTAATTCACAGACAACAATTAAAATAAAAAATTCAAACATAATAAAGTAAATTACAAAAGATTTTATTGATTGCATTTCAAACTGGTTTCCAGGCCATCTGCATCTATTATATATGATGTAGGTATTGGCCACAGTTACATTTCAGCCAGTCATGGTACAATATCAGTTATTTTTAACACCTTTTTACAAGCAATCTGTAACATAAACTGCATGGAAATAAAGACGAAGATTTCCTGTTGAACTGTGTTCCATTTGTTTGATCATGATTTATTATGTGAAGCTGACAGTGTATGTTTTAAATCTGATTCAGTTTGAATGGTATTTTAAACTTTGCAAAATATTCACTGGGAAGTAGCAATTTTCAATATAAATGCTACCACTGATTGAGAGACATTCTCTTTTTGTTTGAAATGGTGTTGAGTGTACAGTACAGTTCACTGGCAAATTCTATCTCTGTTCTTGATCAAACTCAGCACCATCAGTTATGACAATCATTTAATTAATGTTTCTTATAAACTTATTCTAGAATTCATTTAATTTTTATCTAATTATTTTCTGTTTATTCTGCTCCAAAAAAGGCTTGCATCATTGAAGCATAACAGAATTTAGAAAATGTTTGGACAGTCCAACCCACTTAAAAAGAAAAGTTACATTCATATTTTTGTGTTGAAAAGGATTGTGATATCAACAATACTAGTCTCATACACTTGTCTTTTATTTTGCTTAAGACTAAAAACTATACTTTCAATTTTAAAATAAGTTTTGCAGTTTAGCTTTCCCTTGTTGATCTCAACATGAGTTTATGTCACATAAGTCAGTTTCAATCAATATTAGCTACTACTTTTTGCTTCACTTTCAAATGTTAATTACTGAAACACATTATTCTCTTTTAATTTAATCCAAGTTATAAAAAGAAAGTCAAGAAAAAAACTTGGATGTATTATATTATTACCAGTGTCTGGAATGCGAGTCTGAAGGTAACTGAAAACTGCAATATCAAAATACAACTAACAAATCACAAGCACGTTTGTTAGATAATTATATCCTTTTGGATGTGAAATTGTTATAGTGTTACTTCAGCATATGCATGCTTCTATTTCAATAATATAGTTGCATGTTATTTCGCAGCTATTATCTAAATGCCAAGTACAAACCAGGTCAATACTGCACTGATTGTATCTGAAATTGAAGTTAATGATAGAAAAATTTAATCAAATTAAAGTTTGTTTATAAGTGGATGAAAATGGTTCATATTATGTTTGCTGATACTCTTGCATTAACACTAAAGTCAGTATCGATAGTGTGAGTAATAATATAGTATAAGAGTAAAACCATTTAAAAAAGAATATATCTTTACTTCATTATGTAAAGAGACCGTTGCTTCAGCAGAACTTTGGCATTTTTATTCTTATCTTTTTCATGAACAAACTTCATAACAGCTGCAGACAGAAGATTCAGTCCAGCAATTGTATTACCACAAAACTAGAAGTGAACAAAAGAAGAAGAAAAAAGAGTAAAATATGATGTGGTTTAAATGAAAAATTAAGCTTAACTGTTAACTAATCTGAACATTTCTGAAATAACTTATGATTTAAAAATAACCAAATCATAAATGAAATTATAAACTAGTTCATTTTATACAGACACAGAATTTTATTACATACCACTATCAGCAATAGAAACAAATTATTAGAATTTCACTTTGAAAATTCACTTTTAAGTCACCTTAATTTTTTAATAAAATATCTAAACACATTTTCAATAAAAGAAAGCATGAAACCTGACTAATTAAATAATTTGCAAAACCACTTTATAATACATGAGTTATTTACAAACAAATGACCTAAATGTAACTTTATCTTTTTATCATTTTTAAACTTATTAGAAAGATCAATTGCCCTTGCAATAAAAAAAACCCCATAACAGTTGAGATTTTTTTTTTATTATTGACGATACTTACTCGCACAGCATCAATGTGTGGTTTAATATAACCGTCTTTAGATAATTCTAGCACATGTACATAGGCAAGATCACGTGTACCTTTAGGAAAAGCTATTTTTTTCACCCTTTCCAAGATAGCAGAATTGTTTTCATTCCATTGTTTCCGCTCTGTTTCTTTGTATCCATGAATAGCCTAAAAAGGGGTTAAAATAAAACATTAATAATTAACAAGAGAAAATATATAAATATATAAATTTAACATAATAAATGCAAATGGTAATTAAATTATGTTATACAAAAAATGAAATTCAGGTAACTTCAAAATTTCTTTCATAAACTTACTCTATATTTTTGGTAGATGTGGTATAGTACTGTAGTGTAATAACAAGATATTTTTTCTCTCCATCATCAGATCTGACGATACTGTTTCTGATGTCCATAACAAACCAATAAGTACTAGCGCTTTATTATTAGTTAATAAATGCTGTAATTCAATAAATTAACTAACTTGTCTTCGGGTACTCTGAATTTGACTACTAAAAGCTATAGTATAATATTAGCCATACAATTATATTCATATACTATACAGGTTAATAGAAAACCCCTGAAACTTGTATAAACATTTATGACTTAATGAAATATACATCATCCCAGTGGTCGACTTCATATCTAAGTCGTTTCATGTATGGTTCCACTTCATCCAATAAAGACTTTTCTTCTTTCTCAGAAAGGAAATCATGATACACTAACACGTTTTTGGATATAGTTTCTAATGTTTCTACATCGCTGGCTTCAACATCTGAGCTATACACCTCTGACTGGTTTGATGAAAGTTTTGATAAATGTTTATTAAATAATTGTTTCGGCTGAAATACTAGTAGTTGTTGGGCACAGGTTTTATATGTTTTAAAAGAAGACTGTTTTAATAAGTTATCCAGCACAGTACGAACAACAATCATGATCGTGTTTTATATGTAACGATTGTTAAACCGTTCCATAAACTTAGTCCACATGTTGAATGTCACATTGTTAGTATCGGAAGTTTAAAAGTAATATCCGCGTGCGCAGATCCATGCTATGCGCAGTTACTCCTAGCAACAACAATCAACGGTAATCGATGTTTTGAGGATATCAGCCTTTGAAGATCATCGAATCATCGTTTTATACAGATTGGTAAGATTTGCATTTTGTTTTGCTTTCCGAGTTTTAATTTGTTTTTAACTGCTGTGACAATAAAGAAAATAGTTGTTACTGTTAGTCACGTATTTTCGGTGTGAAACAGTTTTCGATTTACTTTTATTAAAATTACTTTCTTAAGAATGTTTAGAAAAAAAGAAAGAAAAATGTTTAAACAACAACCACATTTTTAGAAAGAAAATTATAGTAACAACTGAAAATTAATAATATCATCATTTGTAATAAACAATATTTCAACCTTAACAAAGATAAGTAACCGGTTACCATCGCAACCATGCAATTTATTTCGCTTAAATACAACGACAATCTTATTTTATAAAGATAGACATGTTATATATCTCATTCATAAATGCATTCCGTAAATAAATATGTCTGGTTGTCATTATTACGAAATTACAGCTAAAGGAATAATAATAGTAGGAAGAAGAATAGAAACTGGAAAAGTGAAACAGCACAAAATTAATTTTCAAGTTTGCAATGATCAGTATTGATTTAATTATGACTTAGTTTGATATTTATAACCGTTATTAAAATATTTTAATTTCTTTTTCACCTTTTAGGATAAAGAGACGAAATGTCAATTGCTATAGCACAGGCTAGGCACATTTTTGGTCTTCGACCTGGTGTGTCAGGGGCTATTTGTTATCATGATGAACAAACTATTGTTTACGCTGCAGGAGCAAATTGCATCCTATACAACACTGACCAGAAAGTGCAGAAATTCATTCCTGGGACTGATAAAAGTCAAGGAATAACAGCTCTTGCAGTGAGTCCAAATAGGAGATATGTTGCTATTGCTGAAAAGAGTGAGAAACCAACAATAACAATCTATGATTTGCATTCTCTAAGGAAAAAAAAGGTCTTAACATCACCTGATGTTACATCAGATGAATACATTAGTCTTGCCTTTTCTCCAGACTCCAAGTACCTTGTAGCCCAAGGAGGAAAGAAAGACTGGATTTTACTGTACTGGACATGGGAGAAATCTAAAGTTATGGCAACAGCCAAAACCTCAAATCCTCAAAATACAGCAGAAATTTATCAGGTAGATACACAATTATATTTGATATTTGTTACAGTTCTAAGCTGATTTTCACACTACTTAAATATGCCCTGAAGTATGGTGTTTATATTACATTACAGAATACATTTTCATAATCATTGTTCTAAAACATAGATCATTAATTTTTATATTCTTTCCCACTCTTTTTATTTAAAGTGATTTATTAGTTTCTTAATTAATATTTTGTGAAGACATATAATATTTATTTCTGTTGTAGGTGAGCTTTAATCCCCAAGGATAATACACAACTTTGTGTGATAGGTAATGGCATCTTCAAGCACTTCCGCTACAGTGAAGGAAACCTCAAGCCTTTCAATTTCATGAAGATGGAAGCACAGAATTATCTTTGTCATGCCTGGGTTTCAGAGGAGCGAGTTGTAGTAGGAACAGACAATGGCCGATTATTGCTTTTTGAAGCAGGGGAACTGAAAAGTGAATTCGTAGTAGCAGATAAGAAAGATGATAAGTGAGTTATTTTAAACTTCGTTTTTTTCATCTAAGTCAATATTTTTAAAAACCAAAAAATTATCTTTTATGAAATTCTAAGCGTAAATAAAATAATTTTAAAAGTCAATAGATTATTCAATGCAGTTCAGTAAAAAATAACTGAAAATATACTGATGGAAATAATTAAAATACTTCTAATCAGAGACCATTAAAACTGTATGTTTAATTTTCAGAACTGATGACAGTTCCAGTCCCAGCTCTATCCAAATTACTGCTATTGTTGCCTATTCCAAAGGCTATTTCTGTGCTTGTGGTCCAGGAACAGTGCATCTGTTTGAGAAAACAGATGACAAGGATTCTTTCAAAAAGGCCAGGGAGATTAAGGTAATATTATATGAAAAAATGTGTTTGAATTTAGTAGGGACTTTATATGTTGACTTATAAATATACTGTATAAATAAACACCTGAGTAAATTACTACATGTAAAACAAAAATAATTTTTCAGTTTAAAAATTAAATTTATTCACAGATCCCACCTGACAATAACAGTGCAGATCCAGCAAAATCACAACAGCAGGTTATCAAATGTTTGACCATCAGTCCATCTGAAGAAATCCTAGTAGCTAGCACCGAGTTAAACCAGCTTTATTATCTAACACTGTCCAGTGCTGATCTTGGCAAGGTACATTTTTATAAAGTTATTATTGTTAGATATGTTGTATTGTATATAACTGTATGTACTTATTTGTTTATACATAAAAAATGAACTTCCTATAGCTTGAAGATACCACCTGTATGGCAATGTTTGTACTGTTATTAGCAACCATCTGAAGTCATGATGTTCATAAAGATCCTTTTTCTTTAAAATAATTATTCAGTAATTACTTCAATAAATTATTAAATCCTAAAATCATTTTAAATTCTTTGATACTGACATATATTTATAAAATAAGTAAAATTATGTACTGATATTTTGTTTCAGGGAGATCAAGCAACATTTGAGGTCCTAGCTCAGAGTTTTCATTATGGTCAGATTCTTGGCTTGGATGTTTGTATTAGGAAACCACTGATTGCTACCTCTTCAGTGGACAGATCTGTCAGGATATGGAATTATGAAACCTGGTCAGTTCTTATAACAGTCAAATTTGGTTTTTGGCTTAATGATAATCTGCTATAAAAATTAACTTTCTTGTTTACAATTTTAAATTCTGTAACTTCATTGTTGTGAAGTATTAATTACAAAAGTGAGCATATTGAAAAATTTATAAACTAGTATAACCTAGTTTCATTATGAATTTTTACATTTGTATATGATACGACCAACATAATTTACAAATTTTCAGCTTCTGATATATATGTTGCATATTTATTTTTATTGTGTATTTTTATTATAATTTAAATTTATTATTATTATAATTATTATTTTATTGTTGTTTTTATCTTATTTATTACAATTATTATTTTTTATTTTTTTTTAGCAATCTTGAGCTGTACAAAGAATTTGCAGAAGAAGCTTATGGTATTGCACTACATCCCTCAGGTCTCTACATACTCGTTGGATTTAGTGACAAACTGAGGTTGATGAATTTACTTATTGATGACATAAGGACCTTTAAAGAATTCACAGTTCGAGGATGTAAAGAGGTGAGATGAAGATGAATTTATCATTATAATATCTTCAGCATTTGGGATTTTTTGAGACGAGATAAATCTTTGAAAAAAAAAAAAAAATTCTATAAATAACTAAAGTAATTTTATGTTGTTGCTTTTGTATTTAATTACTAAAATATCTGTAGCAAAATGTTATTTAAAAAAACAAATATAACTAATGTTTTCATTTTTTTTTTTTTTCTCACTAGTGTGCTTTCAGCAATGGTGGACATTTGTTTTCAGCTGTCCATGGCAATGTTATACAGATATACTCCACCACAACATTTGAGAATGTATCCAATCTGAAAGGTCACAATGGCAAGGTCCGATCTATTGTGTGGAGTGCTGATGACAGCAAACTTGTTTCATGTGGTGTGGATGGAGCAGTTTATGAATGGGAACCTACATCAGGGAAAAGACTGGCTGAGAGTGTTCTTAAATCATGCAGCTACACTGGTGTTGCTGTTACACCAGACAGCAAGACCACCTTTGCTGTTGGCTCAGATAAAACACTAAAGGAAATAGCAGATTCTCAGGTAAGACATCTCAAAATTCAGCTCATAATGTCAGTGATAAAATAAAGATTTCAGGCTTGACTAACCATATTGAAAACTGATAATGTTAATTGTGGTGTTTACACTTAACAATGTCCCTCACTGTAAATTATTTGTAAAATTCATTACAAATAATAAATTTGGTTATGCCATACACATTTAATTTTTTTGGTATTGTGACAGTGTAAGCTGATTATAAATATATTTATAAATGACACTATTTCCTAAACTGAAAGCTAAAAAGAGGGGGCTTTTTAAATTTATTTTTATATCTGTATATTTATCTTGTCCAAGAACAATCCAGCTTGGGTTTACCTGTGAAGTTACCAATCAGACAATCACTTTCTCTTATTTCAGATTCTCAGAGAAGTAACATCTGGAGAAATGACACTGAGTAACTTGGCTCTGTCTCACTCAGGACGCATGTTATTTTCTGGTACTATCCGTGGTACCCTCTGGTCCATGAAGTTCCCTCTCACTACACCAGGTGAATGGCAGGAATATCAAGGCCATGGAGCTGCAATTACTAAGGTAAGCACTATGAATAGTTGAAAATATATATAAACTCATTTTATTTTAATTATTTCACTATTTGTTATTGTGGGTTTTTTATATGAAGTCTCGAATTACCTAATCAAGCTGTATAGTAATTTCTCAAACTGTACAAAAATGAGCTCGTTAGATCAGTGGTTAAAGTCTAAGATGGATATCTGAATTTTCCTTTCAGATGAAAATTACCTTTGATGACCAGTACTTGATTACTGTGTCAGAGGATTCAACAATTATCCTGTGGAAGATTCAGGATAAAGAAGGACGTGGTCTCAAGCGTGACAAAGAAGTAGGCTGGGCTGAAGAGATTCTCATCACTAAAAGTGATCTTGAGGAAAAAGTAATTTATTTTTATCTTATTTACAACTGCTTTATGCAAAATACTAAGGATTAATCTATTCTATGCTATTAATATATAAATCTAAAAAATAGTAATTTGGTACATGTCAGTTAATATTATATATCTGATAAATAAGGAAAATTATTTTAAAAAAAAATGAAAATGATTTTTCCTTTAAAATTTGTTTTCTGTAATGAAATGTATCTGTGAGTAAAGCTAAATATGAGTACTGCAGTTATAGATATACTAACTTTAAAACTGTTTAGGAGATGTATTTAAGATTTCTGTTCATAATATTGAAATAAAATGTTTGGTATATTTTAGAACTCCATGATGGCAGAACTGAAGACAAGAGTTGAGGAATTGAAGATGGAGAATGAATATCAGCTCCGTCTAAAGGACATGAACTACAATGAGAAAATGAAGGAATTAACAGAAAAATTCATCCAGGAAATGGAATCACTGAAAACAAAAAATCAGGTCTTTATTTATTATAGTAAATATTTGTTTTAAACATATCTATGATTAAGTCTAAACCACTTCAGTTACGTAATAATTATGGTGTTGATATGATTGCATGGGTGTGCATGTGCGCATGAGTGTGCAGATGTGGATATCTCTGCATCTTTCTGTATCTCTTGGTCTTTGTCTGTTTCTCCATGTGAGTCTGTGGCTCAGTGTGTATCTCTGTCTCTGCCTCTGTATCTCTCCATGTGTAAATGTGTATGTGTGTTGTATTAGAAATGATCAATATTTTTGTTTGCTTGCAGGTTTTAAAAACGGACAAAGATAAGGAGGAAGCAAGACACGAGGAAGAGCTGTCAGAGCTGATGGAGAAGCATACTAAAGAAATGCAAGATCTTGGTAAAAATTAATAACATCATCCAGCTAATAAACTGTTAATTCACCATGAATATAAAGACTTTATGTATACTCATAATATTATCATAAACTTTTGTTTTTTAGTCAATACTGCAAAACATTTCTTGAATTTTTATTATTAGGTTGATAATTTGATTTAAGTATTTATTTAATAAATTTTGCTTCAAGGAATTATAACTTAATCAAGCAAATATTAATATAGTATGTTATATATGTTTCAGAATCTGCCAATAACCAGAAGCTGATGCTTGAATACGAGAAGTTCCAGGAACAGCAGGCCAAAATGATGAAAATGCAGGAAGACTACGAGCGACAGCTGTCAGAGATGGATGAGAGCAAACAACACGCATTAGAGGAACTCACAGAGTATTACGAAACCAAGCTGCAAGAGATGACATCCAGGCTGGAGCAGGTTGGTAGTTACTGTAACAAAATGACACATAGAAGCTTAGTATTTCCTAAGGTTTAGTTACAGGAAACATTATGGACATCAGATTATATGAGAAAACAATATCTATTTCTTTTAAGATAACTGTTAATTACCAGGACTGGTTTAGTTCAGCTGTTAAAGCATTGTGAATTGTCACATTATCAGTCCTCATTGGGTTGTTTTGCCCTACCATCAGTCTAACAAGGCATATGTTCTTTTGTACAGGAAAGTGTTTCCAAAAATATCATTTTTATTGTAATCATCATGAAAAATCAAATTCTTTCAACTATTATTGTCAAATTATTTCAGCTATTTATTATTTAACTGAATTAATGTTGTGTAACTACCTGTCTGGTGTAAAGTATTAGAGATCTTGCATATATTACACATAAAAGAGATTGGTTGTTTTGGTGGGGTTTTAATGTTCCTTGTTATTGATTGAAAAAGTTAGTAATTTCTTACATTCGCTGATTTTCAACAGGCCAAGGACGAAGCAAGTCAGCTAACCAGAGAATACGAAGAAACAAAGCACCAGATAGAAGAAGATGCAGATCGTGAAATTCTAGACATAAAGAACAAGTATGAACGTCGTCTCAGAGATGAAAAGGAAGCCAACATGAGGTTGAAAGGAGAGTCTGGAATCATGAAGAAAAAGGTGAGATTAAATTTTCCATGATAAAAATTAATTTAAATCTAGTTTTCTACATAGCAAGTGTACAAAAAATCAGGCTTCCATCTTAAGCAGTGAAAGTTACTGTTTGTTTAATTGTTTTCATGAAAGGTATTTGGTAATGATTTTCAGATTATATTACATCTATTTTACTATTTCCATTTCCAGTGGCTTATTAAAAATGATTAAATAACAGTATTTGATTTATCAGAAATATTTCACAACATACTTTTTAAAGACATTATATGTGATTTCAGTTCACAAGCTTGCAGAAGGAAATCGATGACCACAAAGAAGAAATAAAGAAACTGAATGCTGAAACAAACAAGCTGAACAATATCATCAGAAATTTGGAGAAGGACATTCAAGGTTTGAAGAAGGAGATACAAGAAAGAGATGATACCATTCAGGACAAGGTAATATAAAAACTATTACATAAATTAAAGAATTCTCTGAAAAAGTATGTATTGAAGCCTGGATGTTAATAAAATATACTGGGATCTATAATTAATTATAATTAATTGAAACTTTATCATTACTCTTAAAAGTATGTTTTTAAATTGTTTGCTAAAAAAACAGCATTAATAATTTAGGAAAAATTAGTTTTGATTGAAATTCTTGAATAACTGCTGTGTCCTTTTTAATTTTTTTAAATTCCTATCAAGATGGGATTCTTATTTTCAGATTTCTCTCTCTCTCTCTGTGCCCACCTACCTACCTACCTACCTACCTACCTATCAGCTTTCCTTTTTATCTATGTGACCTACATATTTCATACATTTCCATTTTTCTCGTTGCAGGAGAAACGTATCTATGATCTAAAGAAAAAGAATCAAGAACTCGAGAAGTTTAAATTTGTTCTGGATTACAAGATCAAAGAACTTAAGAAACAGATTGAACCACGAGAAAATGATATCAAAATGATGAAGGAACAAATACAGGAGGTAAAAAAAAAAGATTAAGTTTATAATTTTGTTACTGAAATAATCAGTAGCCCCTAAAAAATTAAATGAATAAATCATTTTAAAATTGCTCTTATAGTTGATTGGATTAAGTGTTGGGAAAAAACAAATCTTCACTATTTGAACATAATTCTAAGTTTACTTACTTTTTCAGATGGAAAGTGAATTGGAAAGATTCCACAAACAGAATACACAGCTTGAACTGAATATCACTGAACTGCGACAAAAACTGAAAGCAACAGATAAAGAAATGCATCAAGAAAGACAAAAGGTAGTTGAATATATTACAGAAGTGTATCCCAAATTGTTTTAATACTATCACATATGGAATTTTATTATACACTGAAATGACAGTTTTTGTAATAAAAATCTTTCAGGTATTTTCAGATATACATCAGTAAAATATAAAAACATAATTAAAAAACAAAAAGCTTTTCTATTTTTCTTTTTTTTTCTTACTAGTTAGTATAGTTAAATTTGAATTTTTAAAAAGAAAAGTACTGTTTACATCGTATGAAATATTACATTGTAAGTTTTGAGTTTTTCATGGTATATCGATTATTAATTGACTTTGAGTTAAGTGTGCTTTGTTTTTGTCAGGTGCGAGATGTGGAGGCCATTGTTCGTCGCTTCAAGACTGATCTGCACAACTGTGTGGGTTATATCCAGGATCCCAAAATGCTTAAAGAAAGCATTAAAGCTCTGTATCAGAAACATGTACAGGAAGATATTGTAAGTCCATACTTACTTAATTCATTTTGTCTACACAGTTCTTATAGATAGAAAATTTCATGAACTTTTCTGAGAAGTCTACTAAATTAGAAATAAACTTGCAAACAGATGTTTAGATATGAAACATATTTCACTATTATTGTCATTATTATTTGAAGGGATGTAACTGAGCCCCAAATAAAAAATTACAAGAGATAAAATTTTAATAGCAATCATTTGTAGGGTAGTCACTGTCAAAATTATGAAATGTTTCTACCAACTAACTGATTATAATCAGAGCACAACCATCCTCACTGACACAGTATTATACCACATTACTTTACATCCTTATCTAGCAACCATACATTTAAGATAATAAATATTTAATAATGTTTAATTGTTATATCTGAAAATCTTTAAATTATTGATTTAAAAAAAATGACAACACAACTTACACAGACTTACACAAAATATATAAATGATTAATTTTTTAAAAGCAAAATTATCATTGTTTTTACTTTTCTTTGTTTCAGCTAAGATTAAACTTCGTATGCTCATTATTGATACTTTTAATTTGTTGAGTTTTCTTTATTTTCATATTTTCTTTGCTGCAGCTAAAAATACCTTGATAATCGTGTGCACGTCATTCTTTTAATTAAATTTGTAGTTTTGTTTATTTTGTCTTCTTTGTTTCAGCTAAAAATAAATTTTGATGTAGTATGTTTATCATTTATTTTAAATTTACATTTGGTTTTATATATTTTTATTTTTTTAAATTTATTTATTTTTTTGTTTGTTTCCTTGTTTGTTTGTTTGTTTGTTTTTATCATTATTAATTTTAAAAATTATTTTATAATGATTTGCAGAATTTGACTTTAATATGTTCTGATGATTGTTTTGTTTTGAAATGTTTGTTACTGTATAAAAATGCTCCATTTACAATGACATATTTACTGACTCATCAAAGAAACATTAAAATATATTGATTCATATGATTATATTGGTAATTAATCTTTTACCAATAACACTAATGATTTTAAAAATGCAGGCACAAATGGAAATGGATTAAGTATTTGAATATATGTCAAAATCCAGTATGTCTTTTATTAATCTCAAAGCATATAAAAAAATTATTTCATTTTAAAAATGTCATACTGGAATGGTGCGTTTTTGTTATTATTGTTTTATACAATGATAATTCTCAAAGTTAAACAAATATACCAGGAGATTTATCACTGTCATAGTTATTTGTTATTTCATGTTTTATTGCTTGGAATCTATTGATGTTAACATTTTTAGCTGTACAGTGTTCTGAATATTCAAAATAACGATATCCAGAAAAATGTAGTCAATGTTGTTTAAAAAGAAAAACAATATGAAGAATAACTTATCACAAAGTTTTTAAAATTCTGTTACTTAACAGCAGTATAATATCTCAGTACAAATAAGGAAAATAAATTGGAAAGAAAATTAACAAATAAAATTATTATAATCTAATTCTCCTTATTTCTACACAGTAAATACTATTATTTCAATTCTATATTATTTATTATTATTATTATTAGTAGTAGTAGTTTTTTAAGCCTATCATTTTATTTACAAAAACCTTTTGAATAGTTTTTGAACAACAGAAAGATAAACTTTTTTCTTTATTATAATTTTTCAGACTGAATCAGCCAGTGTTGATGCAGATATCCAAAAAGAATACAGTCGCCAGCGTGAACATCTTGAGCGGTCTGTAGCCTCATTAAGGAAAAAACTTGAAAAAGATTCTGAAATTCACAAAGCAGACAACGTCCGCATTATGCAGGTTTGTAACCATCTTTTTTACCCCATTTTTTGTTGTTGTTAGGGAAATAATCAAATAAATTGTAGAAATACATACTACAGCTTATATCCTACTATATTCTGTCACTGATGGTTATTAATTTCTAAATTCTCAGGAAAACGTTTCACTCATCAAGGAAATAAATGACTTGAGACGAGAGCTGAAGCTAGCTCGAACCTCTATCCATGATCTGGAGGCTGTGCTTGGACTACACAGCACCAACAACAAGAAAGCTGACACAGCCACACTGGCTCAGCTTACAGCCAAGAACCCCAGTGCAATGATGGAAAAAGATTTAGCAGAGAGAAACAAAATCATTGAAATGCAGCGTTACGAAATCAATAGGTTAAGAAGTGAAATGAATAATTTAGAATCTGGCTCTAGACCTTCATCAGGCACAAAGTTATTGCCTATACAGGGCGCAGCGTAACAAAGGCAGGGGAATAAAAAGACAAGTTTATTTATTGAAGAGGACACACTGTAGACCTTTTTTTTTTTTTTTTTTTTTTTATAAATTGTGTGATATTTGAAATACTGTATTTGAAAGATTCAATCCAACATAAAGTTGACTTTCTGCTTGAATATTTACAGTAGGAAAAGGTTCATTATGAATTCTATAATAGCAATGTTTATTTCATTTATGTTTAAAATTAAAATATATACATATACATATATTTATATGTAAGTTTTCATTATTATTACTGATTGTGTGTCAGTGAATGTAATTGTTACATTCAGAAGTCGAGTTTCTTTTATTTATATAACACACTGAAAAGAATGAGAGCCTAGATTTATTTGAGATTTTAAAGTCACTTTTAAAACAATTTCATATTAAATGTCTGACAACAGAGATATCCAGTTCCTTAATAATTTAAGCTAAAAATGGTATTAATTTAATCATCTTTATGTGTACATTTTCCTGAAGTGAAAATTATAGCAGAAGTTATGTATACTTTCAGAAATAACAGCATTACTTCTTTTCTCTTGAACATTCAAATGCATAAATGTTGTCAGTCTGTGATAGTTTAATTTTGTACATAATGGGAAAAATAGTATCTGTGATATATTAAAAATATTTCTATTTAAATTTATCAATTTTCTGTTCTTGATATTAAATTGATGTATTAGTTTTATCATCAAACATTGTATTTTGAAAAAAAGATCACATTTTTGTTAGAGAAATTCAGGTTGTGAATGAACTTCATTGTCAAAAAGATTGTTAAAAATAAAAAATAATAAGAAGAATAAAGAATAATTTTATTTAAAAACAAAGAAAAGTCTTTAGATTTAATTTGAAGAGCAGACAGTTGGTTAACCTTAATTCTGCAAAAGATTTATGTACATACAAATAAATTATTTCCCCCCGTTTTGTGTTTTTATTTTTATTTATTTTTTAAGTTGATATGAACCCTCTCTATTAAAAAAATTAAGTAGTATTTTATATAAAAAGTCCTTGATTTTCTTTTTTTTTTATATGCCAGAAATGTGTAAATTATTTTACTTATGGATCCATTAAAACTGTATGAAAATATTGGAAAGTATGTTATGGTGTTAATAATTTTATTAATAAGACTTTTTATCAAAGGTCTGTTTTTGTTTTCTGTCTGCAAGGTTTCTTGGAATGCAGTGGACTGCTGTTGATCTTTTAACCAATGACAGTTGGTTCATTCCCCTGCTCTGTTAACAATTCATATAAAATCTGGGAATATGAAGTACAAGAATGAGATTCACTTGTTGAATAGACAAAAAGAACATAATTCCAGCTGCATATCTTTATCAACTTATCATTTTACACTTGAGATAAAGATTTGTTGTTAATTAATGTTAGCGATTTGTATAAATCTGGGAATATAAAGTACAAGATGTAGATTCACTTGTTGAATAAACAAAAACAACATAATTCCAGCTGTGTATCTTTATCAACTTACCATTTTACACTTGAGATAAAGATTTGTTGTTAGTTATTATTTAAATGATTAGGTTTAAAATGTCAGATTTAAGAATAACTATAAAAAGTTTACCCTTGATAATATTCTGCATCTGTCCATGCATGTGTTATATCAAAAAAGTTTAAAAACAATTAATCAAATATCATATTTTAATTTGAAAAGGTATGTTTTTTTCATTTATAGTCAATGAGACATACTTCATTAGCTCAAGTCACTCGAAGATAACAATTTCTAGTTTATGACAGTAAAAACAAAGTCTTGTTGTAGTTGTACCAGTGCATACAAGGTTTCCCAGAAACTATTCTTTTTTTAATAATAATATGCTAATAATTATTTATATATGAAGTGGAAATTTAAACTGTACTTGAATTAAAAACAGAGCAGTTGTGAATACAAATAAACTACATAAACAGAAAATATCAAAATCTATAAACATTAGTCTATATTTCTTCAAATCCAGTGTAACAGTAAAATTTAACACTTGTTTTTAGATTATAAAAAATATTTTTCATTCTTTAACACAATCAACTTACATAATCAAATATCAAAAACACCATCTTCAAAGCAATGTTAGTGATTAATACTGATATTTTCTAATTATTTCATAATAAAATTATTAATGGTTTAAGAAAAATGAGATAGCAAATTTGTTCAATACCAATTAAATTCTCATTTAATCACACAAAAAATAAAATGAAAGTAATTTTCTACAGTAGGAATGGAATAATTGATTTTCGACCTCGTGGGTACTTGCTGAATTCTCTGCGATATATCTTGTGTTTGCCAATTGCCCATATTGACATCTGAACAAATCCAGCCAATGTAAAAAGGGCAGCTAAAAGAAAACAAAGAAATTTAGTTTTTTGTTTGTTCAAGCAACTGGTTATTTTATAAATTGAAATATAAAGTGTGTGGTTTCTTTTATCTAATAATGAATTTTTTTTTGTTTTTTCTCAATTACATAGCTTATATTAACAAAATTTGTTATATTATAAGTATCAAACATAAAATATAAAAAATACCAGAAAATAAAATATGGTCATTTAAACAGTCAACAAAAGAACACAAAAGTGAAATAATATAATTTAAAAGAAATAAAGGATTTAATGTCAAACCTGGCAGACACTGTGTCATTATGCTAAAACTAGTCCAAGCCATCACTTCGTAAGTGTAGTTTGGACATGAGACCAAACCAAACAACCATGTGAATGGATTGGAATTAGGATAGGGAATCTTCCTTTCCTTGCTTCCTGAACAGAGAAAAAATAATTAAATTAAAAACATATTTAACACTTAATTTTCAAATTAAGCTAGTGGCCAATACAATCTCATTCTATTATACCCATCTGTAAACAACTACTTTTTTTATCTTAGCAATCAAAAATAATGATGCCATAATCATTTATGTATGCAATCAGATTTTAAAATTCCATTTAACATCCAAATGGTAGTTCTCATAGCCCAGATGTGTATTTAAGAAACATTTGGATCCATGAAATAAAATCAGGAATATTTTTAGAAATGAAAAAAATAAAACAATAAGAAACAAACCCAACCCTAAGTTTTTTAATTCACGTACATCTTCATGTTTTTAAATGTAATAATTTTAAATACTTTCAATGACTATTTTACGAGATTTACTAAACATAGAGAAAAATAAAAGTCGATAAACTGTTACCAAGTCTTTTTCCAAAAATAACCAGTAAACGATCAAGTAATTTTACCTGGAGGACGAAGATTTCTCAATGCCACATGAACTGAAAAGTTTCCGAGCTCAGCAAACTTTTCAAAAAAGAGAATAATAATAAAATAAAGAAATAAAACATTATTATTTTTTATAAAAATTAAAACTAAAAATGAATGTATGTTCTTCAAACATTTACAGGTTAATGGTTTTGGGAGAGAAGTTTATGTTTTTTAATAATTGAAAATTTGGTTTCTTTCATGTTTTGGTAAATAATATCAAAACAGAAACACATGCATAAAAATATAATAGGATACTTACCACAAACCCTGCAAGACCAACATAAAGCTGTTTATCTCCAAACACTGGAAAATATTTTAGAATAAAACATTTTAAATTTGATACTAACCAAACTTTAAAAAAAAAAATTCAAAGAAAAAAAGGAAAAAAAAAAGAATGAAAGAAAAAATTCAAAGAAAAAAAGGAAAAAAAAAAAGAATGAAAGAAAAAATTCAAAGAAAATTAAAGATAAATTATATTAGAGGTTTTTAACTTTGCCATCTTTTCTTTACATTACATTAACAAAAATAAAACTGGATATTAATATATATATATATAATTTTTTGATATTGTCCGAACAACCAATGAACAAACAATGAAAATATAACCCAATAGAGGATGCATAATTTAGGAAACTTTACAATGTTTTTTTTTTTTTTTTCTATTTCTTTTTTTCTTTTTTTGGCAGATTTATTTATTATTTTGTTTAGGTTAGAGGTAACATTACTCTGAATACACTGCAAGTTGAGCATCTTTCTGATTTGTCAGTAAACTTACTTGGTGGAGTATATAGAGGATGGTTCATAAAGTATGCTACAAATGCTGCAAAGCCCCAATAATAAGCAGAATTCTAAAAACAAAAAAGAGGAAAATATTAAAATTATTAATATATATGCTTTTAACCATGACAAATTACTTCTTTCAATACTGAAACAATATTCATTTTATAAATAAAATCTTTTTAAATGTTGAAATAAATAATTATTTATTTTACAAAAATAAATTACCTTAAAAATATTTCTAAGTGGCATAGTTCCATGAGAAAATCTATGTACAAATACTGTTTCCAGAAGACGTTTAGCATAATGAAAAGTCCAACATGCAGCTGCAATACTATAAAAAAAAAATTATAAAGATTTTTTTTTTTTTTTTTTAAAGTGAAAATTATTAAATGTTTGTAAAATTTGGAAACTAACATTGCAAAGGTTTTATACTCTTTTTATTACTTAGGATTTAAAATTAAGATTATTTTATCAGACCAGTGAAAGCATCGATTTCCATAGTTCCAATCAGTTATCAGATGTGTTTATTTGTTTTTGTTTTTGCTTATTTTTAATTTTCAGCTTTATCACATTTAGTTTCTAGATTTAAAAGAAATTAATGAAAAAACAAAAAAAGAAACAACCTATAATAATATTAATAAATAAATAAAAAACAATACATGCATGCATGCATATATTTGTATCAATGTAAAATGAATCTCAACTCTATCAAAGTGTCGATATTGTGAAAAATTAAGGTAATATTTGGGTTTCTAGACTCAATAATTTGGTTTTTTTAATTAAGTTTTTTTACTTACTTTGCTGTCTTAGTAAAAGGCTGAGATGAGGCACCTGGTCCATAGATGATTGCTGGTCGAATGTAGAATGACAGGTAAATAACCAAAGGACCCGCATATTCAGTTAAAAAAACCTGTTTCAAGAAAAATATTCTTTTATTCAAAATATTTAACAATTTAATAAATAAAACTGTTCTTTTTTTAACACTAACATATAAATCATCATAAAAAACAGGATAAAAAATAAAAATTACAGAAAATGTGTGTGTAAAAATGTATTGTCTAACCCAAGAGTTGGCAACCTTTTGGAGAGATGGGACCAGACAGCTAAGCAGTATTTTGAAGGAAGGCCAAGATATCAAATGTATTACATGCACACACACACACAGACACACACTGATATGTCTCTCTCTCAGTTCTGTCTTCAATATTGAGCACCAAAAAGAGATGTTAGGAAGCAAGGCTGCTTTGGTCTGGAGATTTAAAGAAAAAACTATAAAGTTAATGTAATAATGGTGTTCAAGAGTTCAGCTGGCAGGCCAGACTAAATTCCTTGCGGGCTGAATGTGGCCTGTGGTCCAAGGTTAGCCAATCCCTGGTTTAACACTAAGCAAAATGTATAATAATTGGCTAAGGAAATATAATACATACTGTTGTCCAACCAACTTGTGGACCAAGATCTTTGAAATAAAGGACTCTTGTCTGATTCACTCCAGTTGCTACTAGAGTGTCTGAATCCTTCAGGATCTTACCCTCTGAAAAGTGAACGATTATATTTGATGAACTCAGATTTAAACTCTAACCAGATAGTGATATCTGCAGACTCTGTTTCTAACTGCACCAGCAAATTTTATAATTGCCTAGTTTAACAGTAATAATTCTACCATTTTTAGTTCATGCTGATCAAAGAAAATTGTGATTAGTAAATAAACCATTCCATCTCACAAAATAAATAAATAAATAAAACAAAAACAGGAATGTATTAATCTTGTTTTTTAATTCAGATAACTTTTAATTTTTTTGTGCTTTGTTGAAGAAAAAAAAAGTCATAAAGAAGTTAACATACTTGGTTCTGTTCTGTAAGATTGTCGGTCAGGATAAAACTTTGGATCTGAAATGAAAGAAAAACAAATTACAAATTATACAAGAAAGATACATTAAACTCATATCACAGATATCTCACCTTTGTGAAAATAATCTTACTTTTCTGTAATTTAATAATGCTATAAAATGCATGAACTGTCCTGAAAAATTAATTATCCTAGATTTTTTTGATATGATTAATTAATTTTAGAAATGAAAAAAAAAATGTCTTATTTATTAAATGACAATCTTCATTATAACATTTTGAGAATCTATATACTGCACATATATACACTAATTATTTAAATGATAATATTTATAATTATATTCTTATTAAATTTAGGTAAGATTACTGTTAGCATAGTGCAGCTGCCAACAAAGCCTGAATCAGCTGAAAATTGCTATCTTTCCTCAGCTTGGCTTAGATACACTATTGATCAAAGGAGCATGTAATGTGTAGCATAATAAAGAGCCAGTTTTCCTCTTTCCAATGCACTGCTTGTATTTTGTTTCAGTGAAAGAGTGCAATGTTTTTTTGTTTTTTCTGAAAAATCATGCCTTTTCATGCACTTGCACTGCATGGAAAATACACCTGGTTTCCCCATTTGCACAAAAAGACTAAAAACAGAGCATGGATTATCTTTTTTTATGAATGAACAAAAGTTGTTTTGGAATGTTAAAAAAAGTGTTTGACCTGAAAAAAAAAAAAAAAAAAAAAAAATAATAAAAAAACCAATCAAGTATACTTTTTGAAAACAGCAATTTCCACATTTTCTAATGGACACAGAGATTATTCTAATAGCATCCTGCCAAAATTGTGGAGTGTGTTAAAGACAATCATGCTCTCATTAAACATGTTGATGGGAAAATGGGTTGTGGTGAAAACTATGAGCAACAAACATGTATTATGAAAGTACCTTGAAAATAATGATATGAAATAATAGAATAAAATGAGTTATTGTTCCAAGATGACATTTTGGGTGCTGATACAAACTGTTTAACTGTACATGTAAATTGTAACAATTTCTAAAAAGCCAAACAATTCATATTGTTTTTAATAATATTCATATGAACACAGAATAGTATTCATAAATACATGTATGTAACAGCTTTAAATGATACATTTATATTAACAGGCAACTTACTTTGTTTAAAATGAATCTTTTTGACATCTTCTATGGAACATGAAGGAGATAACTAAAAGTAACAAATGAGAGAAAAGAACAAATTCTTAAATACAGTTAGTTATAGTATGCCACAATTTACAAAATAAATGATAAGTAATTTACACCTGTGGATAAATGAATAAAAGTTACAGGTATGCCTTGTAAGGAACAATGTATGTGTACTTTTAACTAAAAATGTATCAAGATTAGCTTAAATAGTCTTAGCTTTTTCCCCCCATAAATTCTGAAGAACATGCAGTATGTTTCTCTAAACTGAAGCAAACTAGACTTTGTAGCCATTGTTAGCAGTACAGTTTAAAGAAGGCACCAACATTGGTTATTAGTGGCTACATTTGAATGGAAATTCAAAAAATTTTTCTGTGTACATCAAGGAATGGTTAATTTTAAAGAGCATGCAAATTGAAACAATATTATACAGGGAACACCTGTACAAGCAGATAATGTTGGTTTTTAAATTAAAAATATCTAAAAAAAATATATATAAAAAAATAAAAATGTAAACAGTTAAGTGATCTATTTTACCATAATGAAAAAGTTAATATCATGTACAAAACAAAATAAAATAATTAGTAGGAAATAAAATATTAGCATTTTCATAACCATGCTAAATTACTTACGTTATTTAATGTTGTTATATGTTTGCTAGTTCTTGCATCCAAAATTCGTATCTATTAATGAAGGAAATATATTAACAGATAAGCATTTAAGCATAATATATTTGATTAATTACATAATTTTTTATAATGTAATTTTTATATTTTTTAAGAGGAGATTTATTAAAGAGATAAGTAACAATGATTACAATTAGTATTTCACTTCATTAATAACATTTAACTAATTTTAGAAATGAATATGCTCTTAATAAATAGTGCTGTTTATTAGATATTCAATTCTTGTGTCGTCTGTTTTCTATGATTCTCTTCTTGAAATAAATATTTTGCATTCATAATCACAGGCATAAAAAAATCAGTAAAATAATCTAATCCTATATTTGAATTCTTAGTAACAAGAGTCCCACAGTAGTTTTATCAGCACTGACATTGTAACAATCGGATGTACCTTGAACATTTATCACATCACTTTGATAACAACTGCACATCAAAACTGGTATTATACACTGCATGATAATTTCAACCAATGTAACTAAATAATATGCTACTCTGAAAACGTTTAGTAAAACAAACTTTTATTGCAATATATATATATATATAAAAATTATAAAAATTAAAAATTAAATAAAATGTTGTTATTATGAAATATAGTATTTTAAAACTATTATAAGAAGGTAGATATGCCTGGAAAACACACGTGGTTATACTTTTTGAAAGTGGGGGGAAAGATATATATATATATATATATATAAAAAAAATAATAATAATATTTGCTATGAATTAGCTTAATGTGTAATAATTTAAAAATAAATCTTTTATCTGAACTTACATTAATTAAAAAATAAATATATATATCATTCTGAAGAAGATGGAATATGGAAAATTGAAGATGCAAGCTCATTTAGTTCTAAAGATACTGAGTATTTGGTTTAATACTTTGAAAAAGAATTTTAATAATAAACTTAATAACTTAATAAGTAAACATTAATATTAAATACACATTAACGAATGTCAAAAGAAAACTTAAAAGTAAATAAATACATTCGTAATAAAAACTAATATTCAATCACAACATCCTAAATATAAAACTATTCTAATGTACGTAACTAATGTAAATATAACATTCAAATATAATAAAACAAATCAATATTAACCTCCATCTTCAGCAAACACAAAACACTTCCAACAATAAAATTGGTAGAATGAGATCAGAGTTATCCCTCTTCAATAATCGTTACGCCTGTAATAAATTAATAATTATGGAGAGAGCGACAATTGTTTATCAAATTATATTTAATACTTTATTGTTGATAACCATAATTATTTTAAATAAATTAAATATATATATATATATAAATAATAATAATAATAATAATAATAATAAAATTATGGCTTGATAAGTTGATTTTTTTTTTATCACCGTTTATAAAAAAATGACAGCTTTATATTTATTTTTTATTTTATTTTATTTTTTCTGATTAACCTTCTAAATCAGAAAAAATAATATTTGGAATAGCGGAGCATCGGGCAGTGTGTATGTCCGTAATCAATGCGTTGTACAGCACGAGCATCCGCACGATTTACTCTTTCCAGTGTTCATGTTGGTTCTCACCTTGTGATTTATTCAGGGCTGTCATATGTTTTCGTGTATATGGGAAGGAACACATAAAACTTAAGACGCCAAAGTCAATTATTCAGACATAACTATATCACCAAATAAATTTTTAAGTCCCTACCAAAATTTACAATTTATATTTTTAAATTTATATTATATATATATTTTTTAAATTATTATCATTTTTATTTATTTATTGTTTTATGCAAGTTTCTTTAATATTAACAGATAACAGTAACTCACAGGTTTGTAGATAAAGATTTTAATATAATCACTAATAATAGTTAAACTAAGCTGAAGTATTATTTAATAAATAGAGCATTTATAATTCTTGTTCTGGCTGTCAGTAAATAAATAAACTTAATTTAGTTTCCAGTTCAGTAAATGCTACATTAAATCTTAATTATATGCGATAAAACTGGCTGATACATTTCTAAAATTGAACAATAACATGAAGTAATTACAGAGAAGACAGGTCAATGAAAAAAAAAAAAAAAAGATACAAAAACATTATGAAATGAAATGATCAATACTGTAGCGTCTTTTTTAAATTACAGTCTAGTGCTAATGAACTCCAACATAGGTATGCATTATCTTTTAGCTCAGTAAATGCTACATTTAATCCTGGTTATACTGTGTTAAGTTTTCTCAAAGTATATTTGTATATGTAAGGGGATCAAAGTGAATAATAAAATGAAAAAAAATCCAAACATATGACAAGGATACAATAGTGAAAAGTTGATGGATGGTAGACATTATGCATAGGATACATTTTTTTGTTTTGTTTTTTTCAGTTGTTATATGATGTAATAGTGTGATACTAATATGAATTATGTGAACATCAAAAATTATGTATACTGTATTTTAAATCATTTTTGAAGTTTTATTTATAAAGTAATCTCCATTTTTTGGAAATGCCCTCTTTTTGACAACCAACAGCTGATCTATTTTTTTTTTTTTTGCAAAGCCTTATTCAATACTGATGCACAAACTGAAATGAAACATGTGTCTAATTTTTTTACATAATGGAATGCAAGGAGTCCAAAGAGGAACTCGTTTGGCATGTACTCGGAACAAGAATGCTGCAGAATCGGGCAGAATGGAGCAGACTGTAGCCAAAGTCACAAAACAAATAAACATTCACACTTTAATAATAACTGAATATAAATCTTTTGTTAATGGGTGATAAACTTTTCACTGAAGAGTGTCTATATCAAGCCTTTTTTTTAACACTTAAGTTACATAATTAAACATTGCGTTTTGTCATTATTGTGTTTACCTTTACAATAACTGTTAGCAATGAATAAAAGATCTTTTAGAAATTGCCTTGAAAAGTCAGGTAATGTGTAGTTTGCCTCAGATATTTCCTACTTCCTTATTTATTATGTCTGGAATATACTTAGGGAAATTTTATATGTTTCAGCCTGCTTACCTGCAGCCTAGATGCAAACTGTAAACTACTTCATTAAGCAGATTTAAGAACAACATAACACAAAGATAAAAAAGAGAAAGATATATTTTATATTATCATGATAAATATCATATGTTTAATAAGTATATCTATTTACACATTTCTGTAACATCTTTAATTTCCTTTCATTCCATAATTTATTGATAGCAAATATATATTTCAATTTCAAGTACAGAAATATTAATAACAATTTTATTTGTATGACAGCAGTATTAGAACTAAATTTTAATTATATATAAAGGTACAGTAAAAATATTCAGATTTACAAGACTGTCAAACTCCAAACAATATTTAAATAAGGGGAAAAAAATAAGTGAATAGGTTTTCTACTGTTTATCCTTTTATATTTCATAGCCAATTTATTTTTATACAAATGATAAATTAAAAATAAGTAAATAAATAATTCCCACATAAAAAAAAAAATAATAATAATAATTTTTTTTATATTCCAAAAATTGTAAGCCATAATTTAATTTTTTTTTTTTTTTTAGATTTTTTATTTATGTACATATTCTTGTATCATTATTATGAAGGATCTGAACCCATTAGTAGAAAATATTTCAAGAACAACACATAAATACAGTCAGTATATGTGTTTAAAACTGGGACAGTTAAAACACAAATTATAATTTTTAAAATGTACATAAAAATAAATTCCAGACAGTAGATAATAAATAAATAATATATACATCTATACATATATATATATATGTTATGAATGAAAAGGTATCTTAACATTTTATTTTTTAACGAGATATGCATCTTCAACAATATTGATATGTCATTTATAGTTTCCATGTAATTGTACAACATAAATTACAGGTACCAATAACATCGTCTAGTTTCTAACCTTACATGTTACTCAACAACATGAAAAAAACACCTTGACAGGTAAATCTACAACAAACAAAACCAGTTCTAATGACATGACCTGGCTTCTCTCCTTGTATATGATTCGAAAATATATTTAAATAATAATAATAATAATAATAATAAAAACAAAATCAATTCTAATGACATTGCATAGTTTCTGATATGTACGTAACTCTTAAAACATTAAAAACAGTTACATTGACTTTACCTAGTTTCTAATTTTATATCTAATTTCAGAACATAAAGCAATACAAATGACTTGTCTAGTTTCTAATCATGTTTGTAATCATAGAAAAAGTTATAATGAAATTACTTGTTTCTAATCTTGTATGTAATTGAACTACATAAAAAATAAATCAATACTAATGACATAATCTAAACAAAAATAATTTAAGTCATATCTAATTATAACATGTAATGTACATATATTTTAATTTCAAGAAGCACAGAATAAAAAGGTTCTGCCTAACTAACATAAGCTGCACATTGATCCCAACATTAATTACAGTAAAAGATATGAAATGCATTTAGATTTTATACACTTTAAAAATAATGCATTTTTCAAAACGTTTTATTTATGTTTACAAATTTCAGCCATGTAGTTATTGTATGATTTCATGAAATATATCACATGATAACAAAAACTGATGACATTATTTATGACCATAAAGCATATTTAATAAGAAACAAAAAATTAATCCCATTTTAAATCTTTCTATAAACCTTTGATAAATATAATACTAAACACACTGAATTACACACATACACTCACTCACTATATGGCTTACTATGCATGCACACACACATACACACAGACACACACACAGACACAAATACAGACACTGAATTTGTTTTGTAGATGATCAGAAAATATGAGATATGTATTGATTAATTATCAAGTGAATGTAAAGTAGATTATTTATGCATCTTTTTTAAACTAAA
This sequence comes from Chrysomallon squamiferum, assembly GCA_012295275.1. Taxonomy (NCBI): domain Eukaryota; kingdom Metazoa; phylum Mollusca; class Gastropoda; order Neomphalida; family Peltospiridae; genus Chrysomallon; species Chrysomallon squamiferum. The sequence goes on from CM022670.1 coordinate 24,050,727, forward strand.
TCTTCTCACTCAGACATGAAGGAACAGGAAAACATTCCTTAGCTCTATTTAATGCATATTACAAAACATAATATTCATTCAAACAAAATACATATATGATGAAACAAATTTAAAAAGTAAAATGCAAATTAAACAGCAATCTGATGCTGATAGCATATACCAGCTTCCATTTTAAAAATATCACAGCATAACTTGGCATTTTACTAGATTTGTTGACAAACACTATTATTCATGAGGTCTTTTCTTACACACAGTATAAACACAAAACATGAAGGATGTTTATTATGTTAGCAAAAATTAATTAAAAACTGTTCAAAATAGTGATGGATACAATTCATTTTGGAATTCAAATTTAATAATATAAAACTAATAACTACTAATGTGTTTTTATGAAGGATATGAAACAGATATTTTAAAAGTATATTTCTTTTATATTACAGTAAAAGACATTTACTAATAAGACATAAACTGCATACTTACAACCTGATTCAACAAAAAAAGAAAGACAAAAAAATAAAAATATAAAATAAAAATTGTATATGAGAGATCTCCAAATTTATACCTGACACTTTCATGTCTTTTTCTTATTAACACTGTTAATTCTTTAATGCTACCTTAATGTTGTAAGACAGGAGATATTTGTGAGACAGTCTCCATTTGAACTGAATAAATGCTTTTAATCAAAGAATGAAAGTGCTCATTAACCACACACACACACACACACACTTGTTAACTAGTTTACATGAACATTACAATCATGGCAAGACAGTTACCATTCTGAAATTTAAGTAAGTTGTTCACTTTGAAATGTTAAAACTGATCTGAAATTAAATATTAATTAATATTAATGGCTTTAACATGCACTTTGTCAGATTGAAAATCTCTTATCTTGTTAAGCAATAATATTTTTAGTACCTGAAAAAAATAAACAGATCTGTTTTACTGAGTTTAATAATGAATCTGATTTGTTTTCATGAGATCCACAAGATTACACCAAATCTGTGTTTTAACAAAATTGGTAAATTTATTTTTTATATAAATGCAAATTTTAAATGTTAGATAAATATTAGATTATGGTAGTATTATCTATCACATAATATCATTTCATTTTATATCACTAAACCATACAAATAATAAGGACTGCAGAAAACAAAAAGAATTTCTCTAAATGAAAGCATTCTCTCTTGTCAAGAATAGTCACAGTCTTATTAGTCTGCATAATCAGCAATGAGTTGGAAATAAATTCCAGTCTAGTCATGAAATTCTGATGCCATTTCATTACCGATTGTCTCTGTATTGCCCAACAGCAGTTCTCTGTCTTTGTGTGAAATATCACCATTTGATAAACCTGTTTCTTTCCTCGCACTCGGTAAATTTGCAAGTGTTATATTCAAGTCCCTGAAAGCATTTAGAAGAAATATTCCCACAATAATCACAGCAAAGCCACAAATGTCACCAAGTATTTTGTCAGCAGTCATGTTTCCCCACTCTTTAAACAAAATCAAAGAAGCTGTTATCACTGAAGAGGTGAAAAACACGTAATAAATTGGTGTCACTACAGCTGTGTTAAAGACGTCTAATGCACGATTTAAATAATTAAGCTGTATAAGAATGCATATTATAATGACCAGCAAGAGTAAATATGTCAGCCAGTTTGTGAATTCATTTTTCCCACGGAATGTTTCTTTAATGGCCACTCCAAATCCTTTGCATCCCATCACAGTAAAAGATCCAAGAACAGAACAGATCGTTATGTAAACCAATACATTCTTGTTGCCATAGCGAGGAACATAGTAGAAAATTGCCACAGATGCAATAACAACCACCAACAGGGCAAAAACTATGAACACTACAAAAAATAAAAAATTTGTTTTAATGAATGATGAAACAGTTCATGAGAAATTAAATATCATTATTTAGCCAGTACTAAACACAGACAAGTTATATCTGTTTACGAAAAAAATTAATAAATAAAATTAAAAAAAATAATAAGTCCTTGGATACATACATTTTTTTATTACTTTGAAATTAATATAGACATTCAAGACTTTAAAAGCAATAATAATAAAACTACTACAATCTATCACATTTATAATAAAAACATCCATGAACAAAAAATTAATTTAATTGCTTCTTCTCTTTTGAGATGGAAATAACATTTAAAATACAGGCTGTTCCTCCTTAATCCAGCAATCTTTGGTTGTGGTATCTGCCAGACCACACAAAATTCAGATTCATAAAATATGATGTTTAATACATAAGGGACCATTAACATTGCTGCCTGGTTGCAGATTCACAAACTAAAGGCAGAAGCTTCAAAACGTGCTGAATCATGGGAGCTGTCAGAACAGAATTCACAATTAAAGAGGTACAAACTGTATGTAACAATGAAATGAGACTGACCTGGTTCAACTAACATGGACTTCAGTTCCTCCATGCTTTCCACTTCAAATTCCTTTGGGGAAGAAATGACCATGACAGTGGAGCCAAGAATACACAGGAGACAGCCAATCTTACCAAGCAGATTGAGATGTTCCTTTAACACCCTTGAGGCCAATACAGCACTGTAAATAGAAAATAAATTTACTGATGAAAAAATAACTGATTGACTGACTGGAAATGGCTAGAAGATGGATATTATTATTATGTATCTTCCTTTTTGATATGAAAGTTTTCAGTTGGGATTGAAATATTATTAGATCAAAGTAGGAGTTAATAATAGGCTACAAGACTGTTGATATTGGGTGCATTGATTTCAAAATTTTTAGGAGATTATAAAATCATATTACATAATGAGTTATGTCATTAACTGTCTGGTAACTGTCTACAATGGCTTTTAACCTCCCATCCTCAACTTGGACCAGCAGGATGAAGGCAAGGGCAAATCTGTGGAATGCTTCATCTTCTTTATTCTGGAGAGTCTGATCAATATGCTGAATCTTCCTCCATTGAGATTGGGGTTACTGGAACAAGCATACCTGGACCCCCTTGAACACTTCCACCGCAGTTCAAAGTTAAAATGCATACTTAGCTTCAGTCTTGTTTGGAAGGAGCATGTAGACAAAAGGGTACATGATATATTGGTCTTCTCCATGAAGAGTGTATATCTGTAGAAACAGTCATGTGGATGTATCAAAGGTACCGTTAGCATATTTCATGTTCTTAGTTGTAGTGAATGTAAAGAATTTGTCTAGCTTTCTATGGACAGCTTGCAGAAATTGATCATCTCCTTCAGTAAGTGTTCATGCACATTCTAACACAGTGTAGAATCACCCACATGGTCTAGTGAGCATTACAAATTAGATCAAGTGGGGAAAAAATCCCTAATCCTCTCCCATAGTTCATGTGGGAAAAGTTTAGATTTAAAATTAGATGAAGTGGTGGGAGTTTATTATTATGATAAATATTTTACCTGACAAGTACACTAAGGGCTCCTAGTGGTGTCACTAATGTGGCAGGTGCAAAGGCATAGGCAGCAAAGTTAGAGAACTCTCCAACAGTCACTAAAACAAAGACAAAATATGTAAAGAAATTATTTTACTCCAGTTAACAGAACATTTAACAGACCGAAATATAACACAATATTAATGATTTAAGAAAATAAAAATATGTATAGTGGCTAACTACTGAAACATTTATTCTGTCCTTTTAATGAAAAATATAATTTAACAAATAATATATTAAATTATAACATGCATTTAGTCATCTTTTTACTAATTGTCCGCATATAATTAATGGTTTAGGCAAATGTTTTAAGGACCATTTCAGCATCAAACATGAACAACATTATTAGTAAACATTTTTAAATGAATCTGTTAAAAACAGGTAATTAATGTTTCCAGTAAGTCAAATCTTGTATGTTCTATTTTACAAATGATGAAACTAAAATTAGATAAGCACTTACTTAAAATCATTCCAGCCCACCACATCCATTCCTTGAGGTAACCATAGCCACCAGCACCTGTAAATATGAAACATCTTAACATCATGCAGATGAACAATCTTGATTTCTTCAATAATTAGATTCAGTAAAATAATAAATTTATTTTATTATTATTATTTTTTAAAAATCAAGTTTACTTTTAGCAGTATTCAAATGAATTTGAAAACAAATTTAACATACACATTCATAAAAATAATATTCAGTTTTGATAAAGCAACAAAAAAAAAAAAAAAAAAAAAAAAAAAAGAAAAGAAAAGAAAAGAAAAAAAAAAAACAGCATGCACACAAAACATTTGTGAAAGTATATTCAGTCAATTAATTTTCACCTGCTCTGTTTGTTGTCTGCTTAGCAAGTCGAATTAAGCCCAGTTTCTTGAAGATGAAACTGGTGCCAATGAAGAAACTTGACAGGATGGCCAGTAACAAGCCAATGTAGAAATCTCTGGTGTCCTGATCTTCATTTTTGCCTGTCATGTTGCTGCCTCCTGTCACGTTGCCGTCTTCTGTCACGTTCAGAAACGGTACAAAACTCGAAACATCACCAATCTGTAAGAAAACCAATACAACAGAAACATGAATTCCATGATAAAGTGCTTCTCATTTATTTTAAAATTATTATTTACTTAAAAATTTTATTTCGAGTATGTACTGTGTACAAAAATGAAAATTTAAAATAAAATTTAAAAAAGCACCATGATGGGACAACTGAAATGGCTTTCAAAATAAACTACATATCGGCTGAACAAAAGAAGGTAACCATACTAATAACTACACATTTTTAATTGGTGAATACTGCTTGCTCATTCTTCACTGCCAGTTACCAAAACTACCCTAACGAGCAGTCATTATCTTTCTTCAGTTAATTCTTTAATACCTGCTGAATTGTAATGGCAAGTGGGATAGAATTAACAATACTACAAGCATTGTTTTCTTCTTGAATGTATATTCATTATTTGCAGCTAACCAGAATAGATATCAAGATTTATTTTTAGTAACAGAATTTCACTGGGAATTTGAGTCAGTGAATTTTGTTTCTGTGTATGTATATGAAAATGTATATATGTATGCATACATTTTTGTTTATATATATGAACTTGCACCCAAAGATTTATTATCAACAAACCAAATTTCTTTTACAAATGGCCATGAAAAGCATGCGTAACAAATGTGTTATTTTATTTATCCAAAGCATTAGCCTGTAGATCAATATTATGCCCTAAATTCAATGATCTTATTCACATCTCAGTTTATATTACAATGCTTAAAAATCAATTGTTAGAAATGTTATCTGTTACTTATTTATTTATATAAACCTTTACTTTCTCAGAAATATAATTTTTACTGCAAGATATCTTTACAGGAACCAAATAAATGAAATTTATATATTTTCTAAAATATAACAAAGATTGAATAATTTTGTCCTACTAATTTTATCTCTGTAACATAACTTAACTTTGCATATACATATTTAAAAAAAAATATTAAGTTTTAAATTGATTTTAAATGGAATCTAAAAGAGATTGTAAATAACAGCAGGAACAATAATAATGCATTTCAAAATTCATAAACTTTAAGGTACATTTTAATATAACTGGTAATATTTGTAAAATTTAGGTTGCTCTTACACTATTTATATTATCAAATAGTTTTGGTTAATTGTGACTAATGTTTTACTCATGTGTTGTTGATATCCATGAGATGACAGAAATCCAGTTATTATAAACAGTTTCTTACTTTTTCAACCTTTTTTCTTTTATTTATACTGAGTCTGTTAAAGGAAACAGATAAATGATTACAAAGCCTATAATGCAAACCTTTACCCAAGTCACCTAGCAGTGACCCAAAATCATGTAAGTAAACACCTGTGAAGACAAAGCTACATACCTGCTTGGTGGATTCTAGATTAAAATCTACCTTCATAACTCCTTTCTGACTGACAGTTCCAAATAACTGTTAGTTTGTAAAAGTGGTCAGAATCCTTTTCACTTACAGTCAGAACTACACAGCTATTATTTCAGTGTGTACAGTTGATATTTATTGAACAATAAGCTAATTATCCAGACCTTGATGTTATTAATGTGGATACAACAAGTCACATAAATGCTACCAATGTGTGTCATTTCCAAAGATAGGTATGGACAGACTATACAGTAGACTACCTAATAAATCGACCATTTCATGTCCAGACTTGAACTTAGAACATAGCATTAAATATTCATTTCACAAGTAATTTGTTTTTCTCCCTGGTGGGTGAAATGTGAACAGTCATGCATGCAGCAACAATCATTTAAGTGTAGTAATGTGGTGAATTTGTGATGTCTTAAGGTAACTTTATCCAAGTTTTATAGAGAATTGTATAACACTGCATGATTAGGAAATAGATACAGATACTATTTATAACAAATACACAAATTCTTTTTTATGCTTGCAAGCATGTTATCACTTTCAAAAAATAGAATAAATAAATAAATAAATAAATAAATAAACAAATATATAAATAATAATAATAATGAAAATAAAAGAAAGAAAAAAGACAGAAAGAAAAAGAAAAAGAAAAAAGAAATAAGATAAGAAATAATAAAACAAAGAAATTTGTTATTACAATTGCAAATGTAATAAAAATAACAATAAATTAAGAAATAAATAGAAATGAAACCATTAACTACTTGATGTAGATAAATTATCATTTCTGTATCTAAAATAGCATTAATTCCTCAATGTAATTAATTACCATTGTCAGTAGTCAGTTTGAATAATAAATTGTTATTTAAGAAAGAATATAGTTAGGGAACAAAATTAATTTATACTTTAACTCTGGAAACAGGTGAAGTAGCAAGTCAGGTAAACAGTTTATAATACTGTATTTTTTATTATGTTTATAAAAAAATAATTTAATTAATTAATTTAAAAAAAAAAATTTTTTATCTGAGACAACCCATTGCTTAAAAATAGTATACCTGAACATTAGAGATTTGTTAACAATCAGTTGTGATAATGATAACACTGATTATTACCTCTGTAGTCATCATTCCAGAAAATGATGACAACGATTTGTTAACAAGCAGTTGTGATAATGATAACACTGATTATTACCTCTGTCGTCATCATTCCAGAAAATGATGACAAACACAAAAACTTAACCATTTGGTTCATCTGTTGTTGTTTTTTTAAAAATAATCTTATCTTGGTGTTTTTGTTAACAAAATTTATCATTTCAGTTACAGCTATTTATTTTGTTCATCCTCGTCTAAAAAAACAACTGCTGCTAGTGTATTATTTTAAATTCACTCCATTCTTTGACAAAGGAATTATCTTAGTGGTATCCTCCCAAAAGGTACATTGGTCAATAGTCATTTAATAATCATCATTCTTCTTCTTCTTATTATTATTATTACTATATTAAAAATATTCTTCTTTAGTAACGGTGATTTATAATTATACATTGATATCTTAACATCTTCATAAAGATATTTTATTACAATTATTTATTATACAATTTTTTTTTTTTAAAGAGAGTTGTTTTCAATTTTAAAATCAAAATCACTGAATTGTGAAAACAGAATAACAAAGAGTTAATTCAGTGTAGTGTAAAAATTAAAATACACATTATCTCAAGTGCTAGTGGAAACCTAAGAAGCAAGATATAAGAAAGCTATTTAATATCTTTACTGTACAGATAATATAAAGAGTAATTAAAAAGACAACCACCACAAAAATTGTTAATTAATCACATTAGAATTAAAATAATAATAATAATAATAAGGATAAATGATTTTTTTTTTTTTTTAAATTAACAAAAATTAAGTATTAGTAAAGATTATATTTGTAGAAAGGTTTATAAAAATTAATAATAATAAACACAAAAGACCACAACGTAATGAATACTGAAAAAAAGGAAAGAAGAAACTGACAACAAAAAAAAAACAAAAAAAAAATAAAAGAAACAAAAAGAAAATTTATGGATAAACAAGTTCCAGAGGCTATACAAAATATTTAATAGGAACGACTGCTTGTCTAACATCACCATAAAATGTTTGTTTGTTTTTTATTTTAAACATATTTGTTACGTTTTTGTTGGTTTTTTTTTTTTTTTTGGTAATGAATAAAAAATAATCATTATAATGATATGAAAAAAAAAAAAAATTGCAATCTGCAGTTTTTTGACAGGTTATTCTTATTAATTAACTTATAGGGATTACCATAAACAATGTTCTGTACTGAGAAAGATAATAGAGAAACCTACAGAACTGGCTGAAATGAAACTGCTTATTGTGTTAGTGAAAGGGATTAAATTTCACCTAATGACTCTGCCCCAATCAGTGAACTAGAATATAAAACCAATTGGATATTTTACTGAATAAAAAACAGTCTCTGTTTTAATTTCACAAAGAAGTCTTATTAATTAACTCCATTCAAAATTAATCTCTTTTACCTTTAATGTTACATAAAGGTCACAATTTTCTCTTCTTGCATACATAAACTGGTCACAATAAACTGAGTTAAAACAAAACATATAGTTTATCACTATTTTATATTATTTCAAAATTTTGCATACTCAATTTTTTTCTATCTAAACAAATCAGTGAAATTGCTATGGCTTTATGAAAAGATTTATGAAATAGAAAAATTACCCGTACCACATGAGATACAAAAATGAAACAATAGTTTTAATCAGTATAATCAAAATGACATGTTCTTTGACATCTCACATGACCAAGAAAGGTTAATATAATTTATGATTGGTCATAACATTTAAGATTTTTCTAAGTAAGTATTTATTTAATTTTTAAATTTAAAATGTATTTAAATTCCAGAAATTTTAGTTTTTGTAAATTTACTATGTAATCATCAATAGAAAAGAAATTCTATTTGGCACTAAATATTCAGGCTGTTAAATAATTAACTGATTTTCTTCTTTTAATACATCTTTGGTATGAAGGCAAAATGGTGGAACAAAATAACTGAAAAAAATAGATGCAGCTATGAATTACTGTTTCCAATGTGTTATTCAACAATATTTAAATTTGATTCATTAAAAAATGTTTAAAAAAACAAACAACATAGAAAAACAGCTGTATTAAATTTAGGAAAATCTATGTATAAGTATATATTTACTCTTTTTTTTTGTTTAAAAGAATGTCACACACATGACACACACAAAATTGGGGAATTATGAAATATTTTGTTTGCACTGTTTTGTAAGTAGCCCTCTGTTTTGTCAAATGTCTGAAATTATAAGCTTATTAGTTTTATAAAATTTAATACTGATGATTTATATCCAAAAGATTTAAAATATATCAGAACAAGAATCAACACTGCACAACAGGTGGATTAATAATATTTGTGTAACAGACAAGTTGAGAACGAAGAGCAACTAAAGAGGTTAAAAAAGAAATAGCAGAGACTACAGCTAAGCAAATAATTACCTTCCTTACCTCTGCTTTCATTTTTTTTGAGGAAAATGAATTGACAGCTACATTTAGATGCAATTACAGTCTATAAAACATAATACAAATAACCATTCAAAATTTTGGGGAAATAAACTGTTAATATAATCATGCATGTTTTTACCAGAAATGATAATATTTAATCTCCAAACATTAATATATTAAAAATAATAACAAAAATACTTTAACAAACACAATAATATATTTTTTTTCATTTAGCTAACGATGAAGTGAATAAAATATTATTTTCATTAGTTATCTTATTAAAATGTTTACATCAAGTCTTGAAATGAATACAAGATTTCCCTCAACGGATCAGTTATTTCATTTATTCAATACATTGACTGGATAATCCGTTGTCAGGTACAGACAGTCAGGTTACTGACATGAATCCACTGTGTACGGACAAGCTCTAGCAGATCATGTAGTTATTCGGATATACATATACAAAAAACTAGGCAATGAAACATGATAATGATAATAATCATAATCTACATATTTGTTACTGTTTTGATGCTGCAAGAATAAATTTAAAATATCATATTTACTATCTAAAATATCATTGTAGAGATGGTAATAATATTTATAATCTTTCAAATACTTGTAAAATGAACAACAGAATGAGTGGTTAATGACATATAAATATATTTTAAAAGTAAAAATAGTTAATTATGCATAAAACATGGATATTTTCACCTAAACAACAATGATGATAAACATAAAAGTAAACCTAGTGTTCCTAAGTACTGCCCATGCAGGTTATTTTGAAATATTATCAACTGGCCACAAGGGATCTAACAAAAAAGAAAAAACAGAATTCAAAAAAATAAAAAGAGGAAAAAATGTCACATGCTTTGATGTAAGTGCTATGACATACCAATATGAATGAGATAAACTCAAACTATGCAGAAGAGGACAGAAAAATTAAAATGAAAATCAATTAATGTGTAATAAAAATAAATTAGCGAAGACTATTTAACATGTTAATGTCAGACAAAATTTAGCAAAATAATGTGGCAAACTGATGCACATGATTTACAACTCAAACATTTAATAATGTTTAAAAAGGAGTATTAATGATAAATAATTATATACTTCATTCACAGAACTACTATAAATTAAATAAATACAGCTGTTTCTATTTAAAAAATATATATATGTATGTATGTATTTTTTTTAATGATTATTACTTTCAAACAAACCAAAAAAAAAAAAAAAAATTTAAAAAAAGTCTATCCAAACATGTGCAAACATTTACTGGAAATAAATGGTAACATTATTTTTAGTAAAAGTAACATCATGCTATTTGATTAGTGACTTATGGGTAATTTGTATTGACTTTGAATGAAACTGAAATTTTAATATATTTGATGGTACACAGGGAAATCATGGGTGGTGGACAACTTTTTCAAAAATGATGTTATTATTTAGTAAAATGAGGAGAAAAAAGATGAGAGAAAAAAAATAAAATTAAATTATCTTATTTAGTTTTGGAGATAAGCAACTTTGAGTAATTACATAACTGACCACCATATTTGCCAAGAATGAGCATGAAAGCTGAGCAACATTTTAATAACTGTCTATAAATTTTGCTTAGCAAGTGTCTGATATGAAAATAACAAGAAAGACTCACAAAAGTAAAAGAAACTATTCATTTTAAATACAAAATGTTTATAAAAGAATGAAAACAGGTTGAAAATGACGATTTCCCAGAATAAAATGGGTGAGTGAAGTAACAAATGTACATATGTTTGTATGTATGTATGTATGTATGATTGTATGTGTGTATGTGTTTATGTATGTATGTATGTGTTTGTGTATATATGTATGTATGTATGTATGTATGTATGTATGTATGTATCCACAGTATGAGTATCAGCATTTATATAGGTGATCATATATTATTATATAACATTAATCATTATATTGTCACTCACAGAGTTGCCTTATTTGTCACAAGAGTAACACGGTGATGTTAAAAAAAGAGAAAAAAGTAAGTGCCAAATAAAGGCAATCCTTAATTTAATCAGCAGTGTTCAGTAACTTACGTATCAATGGCGTAAATCGTAATAATGATGTTATTGTTATGTTAATATGCTTCTTATGACTGACAGACTTACTTCAGTTCTTCAAACGGGATTGAAAGATGTTTGTCTGCTCCAGGTAATGTATATAAGTTATCTTCAATAAGTAGGCAGTAATATTTAAAACTTCCTGGATCTGATACAATAACCTCGGATTAAAAAATGGTAAGCTTCGTATATTGACGTTTCGTCAATACAAATAAACTGGTACTTTATACAAATGTAAATAAGCGATACAAAACAAAAGAATCGGTTTAAAAGGCACCACTGACTTGGTGACGAGTTTGTAATACTTGAAAGAAGACTAGTATACATTATCGTATATCTTATTAAAGATAATAAAGTATCACAGCACTATCATTCAAAATTTACCAGTATTGATACTGTCAATGTTTATTTTTAGATCTGAATTTTTAAATTTTGAAATATTTTATTTGAAGCAAAGCCGGAAATAGTATTTGTATAATTTAGCTGAAACTGTGTTACTCACTTACTGTTAGTCATAGTGATAATAATATTACTAATAGTGATATTGATAGTAATACAGTTATGTTATAACATATATATATATATGTTTTCGTTTGTTGATCCCGTTTTCTTTTATAGAATGCAACATATTTGAAATGAATGTTCCAAAGAAGAAAGAAAGTGGTTCAGAAGCACCATTTGATCTCGAACAGCCATTTATAATGAGATTACCTCCAGTTAGTTCGCATATATTGAATATTATAAATAAAGGAATTTATTATTTTTATTAACCTGCTTCACACACACACACACACACACACACACACACACACACACACACACACACACACACATTTTTTTTATTTGCTGCTGTCAAAAAAAAAAAAAAAAAAATCTTTGCAATTTGATTTTATATGCAGTATGGTAAAATTGGAATTTACATCTTGTTTTGACAAAAGCATTTAAAATTTTTAAGTGATTGTACAAATATTAGCATAAATTCAGCATATTTTTGGCAAAAAGTTTTTTTTCAAGGTAGGGGGCATGTATTGTTATTTTTAAATGTCTCTTATATTGGCACTCCAACAACTAACAAGGTAGGTCATTTCATCTAAAATAATATCTGTTACTTCATCTGAACTTTTTTTTTCACAAGCAACAACAACAATGAAATAAAATAAATCACAGCAGATTATCATAATTTGTTTTGTGATAATCAAGATCTAAACTGCATATATACATTCACTGACTAAGGCATGAAGATCTCTTCAGGAGCAATTTTTTTTTTTTTTTTTCAAATAAAGTGGATCTATTAAAAAGCATGGTACCAAGGATCATGGACTGTGTAACCATATTAATTTATTGAGATTGTATCCAAAGAATGCTTAACTATAGTTAATCAATTTTCATGTGAACTGTCAAGTATTATATGTAACCTTCTTAACTCATTTTCAAACAGGAAAGTAATGATGTTGTTAGCTTTTATATTTAAAAAATAATTATTATTATTGCAGATATAAAATACTACTCTACTGAAAAGAACAGTTTTGGGATTCAAAATTGCATAAAGCAGGACAGATATTTTTATTGATATTATTAATGATATTATTAATAATTTATAATTCTCTTTTGCTTCAGGGTCCAGCTATTGCTTTAAGACGAGATGTTCAGTCTGGAGCTATGAATCTGAGGGATAAATTAAGCATTGAGATTCAGCATGACATGAGACATGCTAGAGTCCGTTGGGGTGGAGAAGTATTGAATGCAAAGGTCTCAAAGTTATTCATTTTTCTGAACATTGTATGTAAAATAAAAATAAAATATATAGGGCTAATATAAAGCAAAATTCTGTTGATCTTTTATTTGTTTGTTTTTATTAGATTTTTATCCTCCCATCTTAATAAATTGTCAGACACAGATCTGTATATGTACTAAAAAGTAAAATTTATACTGATCATTTTTTTTTAATGCACATTTTAGTTAGTTGATTTGCCATGTATTGTGGAATGCCTCAAAACAGTGGACAAGAAAACATTTTATAAAACAGCTGACATTGCTCAGGTAAGATATTTTATCTGGTTTTATCTGATTATATTTTTGATGTTTATCAAATTTGTAACTGAAAACAAAATGGACATTAACATTATATTTAAAACATCTTGTATTATTTAAGGTTTTGTACATTTAAAAATAAATTTGATATATTACATTTTTTTTATGTGCAAATCATTTTGTAAAATTATTTTATGGTTTAGTACATTTAGAAAAATCAGTTTGTAGATTCAAAAATATTTTTCAGTTTTCATTTTTTTATGTGCAGAATCATTTGAGTTGAAAATGAAATTTTACATTATTTTATTTTATAAACATTTATTATTAATTTTATTTAATAAAAAATTTACTTTATTTGGATAAAATCTTTATTTATCTTTATTTTTTTATTTTTTTTGATTCATGTTACAAAAATATCAATTTCATTAAAAAAAAAATGTTTTTTTTGTTTTCATATTTATTATATGAACTGATGGGGCACTCAAGAAAAATTCAATAACATTTTGGGGCTGGGTTGGATTCGGACTACTATGGCATTTTAAAGACAAAAAAGCATATGACAATAAAATAACACTCACCTGCTGTTTGCAAAACATAGAGTGGCCCAATTTTATTTAATACAAAAATGTCAGTGTTCTACAGTTTTTAAAAAGGCATTAAAGTTATTTGTGAGTAAATCATTGGTTGGGTGGATTCATTATCTTTCACATTTTATAAGTAATTTGTTCAGTAAGTGAATAATATAGGATTATCATTGATTTTAATTTGAAGGACATTGCTCTGTTTTTAGTTAAATATCATTTTCATATAGTAAAATTTAGGTACAAGTAACAATGTTTTCACATCCCACTGGTGAGGTCATAAAGCCTGAGCCAAAAATATTAAACACTGGCTATGATGTGTTACACAAAATGTTCTCTATATTGCCCTATATGTAAAATTATATGTTGTCTTTCTGGTGCATTTTGCTTGAATAATAGCTCTGGCCTTGGCTGAGCAATTTCTGAAAAGGGTCAATTTTACTGACTTTATTCAGATATTCATTCTTTTTTTAAATCGTAAGTTTGAGAAAAATCTATAGATGACAATATTGTCCAGTGCATTATGTAAAAAGTGATGTGAATATGAACCTGAGGTCAGGTGTTTGGGATTTCAACATTTAATTGCCTTAAATCACTGTTTACATAACTGACATACTTTGTTGTTACAGTCTTGTTCTTGTATTTTGAATGGTTTTTATATAACAACATGCTGTTTTACTTTATTTATTAATCTGCTGTTACAGATTTTAATAATCTCATCATATCTATAGTTCTCATATTTTTTATTTATGTTACATGTGAAAACTATAGAAATTAATTCTTGTAATTAGTGTTTGTTAACAGGTCATAAAATATTTAATATAAATGTTAGAAAGCTTCTTCTGGTATCATTGGAAAGGTCTTTCATGCTGTTTCTAGAAGTAACAAATTAGTCAAGATTCAATCAGTTTGAATTTTTTATTATTAATATTTTTTTAATTATATTTTTGTCCTTAATTGTTTTAATGTAAATATTTTGCTTACCATTTTCAGACCAGTATATGGCAGCCATTTTTATTAGCTTCCATAAGTGGCTTTCATAGACAGGCTTGTATGTATCTTAAATTTATTGTTTTGTTTTTGTATTATAATGAATAATTTGATTTTTGCAGATACTTGTGTGTTCAGCTGATGATGACTTTGGTGCAGATGAAAATGACAGTCCTAAAAAGAAAGACAAAGATAAAAAGTTTTTGTGGAATCATGGCAGTATGTGGTATTTTTTTTTATCTGTTTGTGAACATTAACAAATATGTCTTATTGCTTATTAGATTTTATTATTTTATTTAAATGATTTTTGCACTGCTACTAAAATTTGTTGTAAGTGTAGATTTATTAAAAAAGTTTTAATGGATTATCATTTACTTTTCTTATTAACAGTATTTAATAATTCTGTGTTGATAGTTGTTTTAGTAATAACTATTATACATGTATTAAAATTTAAAATACACTGAAAGCAATCAGAAAAGAATAATGTTTACTTTTTTTTTTTATAGTTACTCCACCACTGAAAAATGTCAAAAAAAGAAGGTTCAGAAAAACTTTGAAGAAAAAGGTTACTAGATTGTTAAACATATGAAGTGGAGAAATGTTATTTTAAATAAATTATAATACTCTTATTTGTTAAAGTTGGACAAAGACATCAGTACTAAACTTCAGTTTTCATTGTTTAAATGAATTATCTATCACCAATCAGAATACAATTAAATTTATAATTTGATTAAATATACTTTGCATAACTTGAAAGTGACTTTTTGCTTTTAATAAATTTATAACTGCAAATACATATAATAGAAATATGAGATGGGACTCAGTCATAATTAATGAATAATTGAATATTTGTTAAAGCAGTAATTCTCGACCTGGCTAGCAGCATACTTTTGTAACTCTGAAAGAACATAGGACAGTGTTAAAAATAGTATTTTTATATAATTAATTGAAAATGTATAAATACATTATGTAGTTCACTGTATTTTTGCAGTGATATAAAACTCGACCTTAAATATCATTTAAGTAAATGCTTCAAAAGGTTAATAATCACTGTGTTATTGACATTATATTATTTTACAATAATGAAGAATAATGAAGAATAAACCAGCCTCCATTGCTGAATTGCTACATTAGATCTTTCAAAGGCATATACATCAGCCTGGTCAGGCTGTTTACAGAATTATTGCATCTTGGTTTTGTATCTTCTAGTATATGGATCAGCCAGATATTGAGAAAGAAGTGAAAAGATTATTCCGTTACGATGCTGAAGCAATTGATGTCAAATGGGAAGTAATTAATGAGGAAGATAAAACCACCTCACAAAACAACCAGTCTAATTCTGTTGTTGAGGCTAGTGGCTCAATTCATAAACGCGAAGGTCATCTAACAAGAAATGACAGTTCTCTTATGGATGTAGGTTAGTATTTTGCAGTGTTGTTTTAAGAGATGTCATTATTTATGAATGGATTTTTATTTTTATCTGTATACAAATAAATAAAAGCTTTGTTACATTTAGTATTATAGATTTCAGACAAACTTCTGTTATTATCTTGACTGAACTGCCAGATAATACCAGCAAGATAAGATGTCTTGCTGAAGACATGTGCCAGATTACAATAGCTTAATCTGTTTCAGTCCTTTCTGATTTCAGTTAAATATCTGATCTGTGTGAGAGTCTGTTTATTTAAGATTTAGTAACAATTGTCTTTAAGTAATGACTTGATATTTTCCTAGCGTCTTACTTTGGTGAGGTTAGCAGTTCAGAAGATGAGGATGACAAAGACATAAATATAATGGATTCTGGAGATGAGGAGGTGTCACATGACCCTTCAACACCCAAGATGGCTTACCCTAGCAGTGTTGATCGTGCACCCAGTGAGAGCCAGGATAATACAGCAGATACAGATACAGGTATGGAATACAAATCAGATTTAACAATTCATACAGACCTTTTTGAAGTAATATGTTTAAATAGTTAATGTTATAAGAGAATAAATTTTTATGCTTTAAATATTTCAGCTGTGTTACAGAATAGACTGGTAGAACTGAGTAATCAACTGGTTGAAATCAGAGAGAAACGAGATGAACATGAACAGCAAATTGCAACTCTAGATGATAACAGCCTCTTGGTAAACAATATCACTATATCATGTTAGAAAAAATTAAATAAAGAGCGTATGATACTTTCCTTAATTAAATCATTTATTGAAAAGTGATGATATCTGGTTTTAATCATAATAATTAGTAATGAATGATACATTGTTTTCATCTTATTGTGATACTTGTGGGATTTTGACTCAGATTTGTTATTTATCTTTTTATTTATATAACTTATACAGTTTCATTATAAATATGCTAATTGATTTGTTAACAAACAAAATGATATTATATTGTAAGGATTAACAATTTTAACTGTTCTCATTGTATTTGAATTAATAGGAAGGATTACAGTTGGAGCTTCGTCAACTGGTTCAGGCAGAGAATGAAAAAGCTAAGGAGGTAAAATTTATTTTACTACTGAATGTTTATTTGGTGATTTCTAGCTGAAAAACAAATAATAATAATAATAATAATGTTTATATCAAGCTCTTTTGATTTCCATCAAGAAATCAGATATTTTATTTATTAAAATATTTTAAAATAAATTTGTATAGGGGTAAAACACAGCAGTGTTTAACTTGTCATTATCCATTTTTTATTGCACTGTTGATAGGTGGTTTACAAAATATTTATTTCTTTCTGTTTATTTTATAGTTTGAAATCCTGTCTGCTATGCTGAATCAGGGTTGAACAAATGAAATGGATAATCATTTGAATGATGATGTCCTTCACTGACTCATTGCTCCAGTCATTATTCACAACAGTTAAATACATATGTGAAATGTGTTGATTTGGGTTAACTGATCTTGGCTACTGTATACAACAACATGAGCAAGCTTTTCATCTTTAATGAAGAAACCATTTCAGAACACTAGAGGGAATACATAACTTGAGATACACAAACAAAAACATGATGTTTAACAATTTTGCTAAATAAAATATAAGCAGAATCCTTGAATACTGAGACATTCTGACTAGGAACTGAATCTGCTTATTAGAAGAAAATGGGAAATTGTGTCAAAATCTGAAATTGAACTAAATTTTAAAAAAATGATATCCAATTACAATACGTAATTAAGGAATATCTTTAATTTACAATTTTTGATCAAATGTTTGTTTTGCACATGTACTATATATATATATATATATATAGTAAGGTCAAAACAAGAATTAAGATTTTTAACTCAAATGTTTTTACATAAAAGCAAAATGGAGAACTGGATGATTTAAAATTTTAAGTGAACTGTACAAAATTTTAAAAAGTATTCTTAAATGTGATATAACCACATATGTGAATGTAATAATAATGAGAAAAAAATAATTCTGCTGTTGCATTTTCTTTGTTTTAAATCTTACAATTATAAGGTAGTGTGCCAGTCTCAAACCACAGTACCATCAGTATGGATGTAAATGGAGTCAGACTTGTAGGTGAATAATATAGTTTATTTTACAGTACATGAAATAAATAAAATGGCTGAAAACTTACAACTCAAAAGCTATAATTGTAATAAATTACAAATTCTGCTTGAAGTAATATTAATAATTTAAAAAATTAATTGGCTTAACAATATATACTGATCTAGCTCATTAATCTGATTTTACAGGTAGATTCTAGTTAGAAGAAATATATACAAAAAAAAAAAAAACAGAAAAAAATAGTAAAAGAAATATTTCAAAATTTGGAACATCAAACAAAACATAGGTTTTCTACCCAAGGGTTGCGAGATCGTTCTTGAGCAAGGGTATGTTTCAAGCCTTTTTTCAACTTGACTTGGAAGGAGGAATAAATAGGTGTAGATAGGTTTAGGACCCGTCATAGTGAATATAGATTCCTTTTGTACTATCTCTGGTTTATGAAAATATAGTAATCCTAGATATTATTGAATCAAACATAACCAGTGATTTAAAACAATAGGATGAAAACCAGTGATTTAAAACAATAGTATTACATACTTTTCTTATTTGTGTAGAATAGAGAAATAATAACCATTGTTTCCTATACTATAAAGGTCAGAATATATATGTTTTAAAGTAATTAGTGGGGAGTAAGTTCTAGCAAGATAAAGATGACTGCCTTTTATGGGGAGCTTTTGTTAGCACTGGGGACTATGGTCATATCACATGACCATATATGGCAACTGCTGCCTGGAATTTAAGGGGGCCATTCTCAGAGAGCACTCTGACCTTGGACATTGCAGGACCTTAAAAGTTGCTAATGAAGGTGGCAACACTGGTTATGTGTGTTTTGCAACTATATAATTTTTATGATAATGTTTTATGAACCTGGTCAGTTGTATATATTAATATTACAATATCAGCGATTCCCTAGTATTAAAGCCCTTTAATTGGAAACCCTGTCTTGTTTGTTTATTCCCTAGACAATGACATATATATTAAACTGTCACATTAGGTAATATTGACATGAAAGATGGTATATTGTTTTAACATTAAATGAAATTCATGCTACATTAATGAAACACAGAAGAATCATTCTGGATGCAGTGCAGAGCAGCAAATGTTTGGAACTACTAAACAACTAAGACATATTACTTTAATAATAGGCCAATTTGTAACAACATGTTCCGACAAAGATATCTTCAATTTTCAACTTCTAGACCTACTTGAACATAAAAATTGGTATGAATTTTATGTGTCCGAGTGTTTTTCCTGTATGATTCATTTATGGAAACAAACAATTTACTTGAATAGTTTGGGTACAAACAAGGAACGAATAAATTATTATAAACCCGGCAGATGAATACTGTATAGTGTATGTAATAAACAAGCAATAATAAAATTAAATAACAAATATTGAAATAACACCAACCCTGGCAACCCTGCTCTACATTTATCATTTTTATGGTTTGGTACCTGACCATTTATTTGGTAAGAGGCGGATTTAAAATATAAAAGAAACAATGAAAAAAAAAAAAAAATGTATTTGACAAATACAAATAAATAAACTTTTAAAACAGTATCTATTTGATATTTATTAAACCACTTAAAATAGTGTAACGTCCACATCAACACTACGATTGATATTAGCAATGGTAATTGCCGCTAGAGACGCTCGCTACCTTTTTTCTTTCTTCGTTTTCCTCCCAGCAATGGCGAATTCCCACTTCAAAATATTACACTGATTTACTATATGTTTTAAAGCAGAATGAAATCAAAGATCAGTTTATTTTCTTAGGATAATTTCGTAAAAGATGTAATTGAAAATCCGAAAATAAAGTGATGAAACAGAGAAATGGCTAAAATTGACAACTGAATTAGTGAATATTAAATAATAAACGTTAAAAAAAAAATAACGATCGATTACGCAGATTACGTTATTCAAATGGCACATTTAGACCTATAATTATTAATATTCTGCCTTGTAATTTACAAATAACGCCATTATTTATTGTTTAACTGCCATTTGAAGTAGTAAACATCAAAATTACAGAAAAAAAAAAAAAAAAATAATAATAATTAATTCACGAACCATAACTCCTACTGGGGAATGATCTTATTTCCACCTGTCAATTGAAACAGGCCTAAAACATAATATTTGATTATATATATTTAATTAATTTATATATATATATATATTAATAAAATAATAATAATAATAATAAATACAGTAAAAATAAAACAAATACATAATAATGTTCAGAAAAATACATAATAGAAACAATTGTCAATGTTTTAAATTTTTGGCGTAATTTAATTTTTTCATTTTTATTTTTACTTTTTACTTTATTATGGTGACAAAGATAGATAATTTCGTCTTTGTTTTGAAATTAAATCCCAAATAGCTGTGGAACTGTATTTCTTTTCTATATACTGACTACAGACGATCTCACTAAATTAATCAGTTTATATATGCATATCTGTTACAGAAAATATGTATAATTCCTGAAAATTTCTGAAACTTAGTGAAATGTTGGTTTCATTCAAGAAAATGGCATTGCAAGGCTACAAGAAGAATTTTAGGAGGGAAGATCAATAATGGCACCAAAACTCAACAGTGTCCTTAATGGGGAACACTTAATTTCACTGTGAAGACTGCAGTTCTTACGAAACAATAAATCTGAGTCCATCAGTTTATTCAGATGTATTGTTATCTACTAACCAACAAATAAGCATGTCCTTAATGTAACAGTTTGGTTTTTCTATGGATTCTTGGCACTTTGCATACCTAGGTTTCCCACTGATCATTGCCAAATCTGGCCTCAAAGTTTCAGTTAAGAGATTCTACATATTTGTTGACATTTTCAGGAATTATACATATTTCCTGATAATCTTAAGACTGTTATATATAATTGTAGTGTATGTAGACTGGCTTCACATATCAATATATTTGTACTTTACTGATATATATATATATATATAATTATAATGCTTATTTTGCAACATATACTATGACTTATTACGAAAGAAGCTTTGTCAGAGACAATCTCGTTTTAGAATGGGCCCTCAAAAATCGAGATGTGCTGAAAATGGTACAATAAAAATAATAAATAAATAAGTAAATAAATAAATAAATAAACGAATTAATTAAAATATCGTAACTTTGGAACTATTTAACTGACAACTTAAATTTTGTATTACTGTTACCCATACCCAGCATATCTACCTTTATTTCTTTCTCTTTTTTCTTCGTTTCTTTATTAAAGAATGCATGAATGTTTCTTGTATCATAAAAGTGAAATAAGAACAATTAGAAAACGTTAATTTAGAATATCTGCTGTGTTCCGTAGGGTTTTTAAAATTACTAATATAAGAAGGTGCTTTGTTGAGAAGGAGGAAATTAAAGAAATTACGGTGAAGGAAGTTAGACAACGTGGAGAACGTCGTTAAATTTCTCTTTTTTTCGCCAGTTGTATAACAATTTTGATATTGTCCTTTGCAGTATTTAATATTTTACCATATATTTATTTACTTAAATAACTTTCTTTAACTTTCTCTGAATATATTAAGAGTCTTATAATTTTATATACTATAAAAAGTATAATATTATATTATACTTCATTATAATACTATTATACTATAGTATAACTATAATATAACTATAGTATTCACTGTATTCAGTATTGTAAGTATTAAGAATTATTGTATACCATTTCGGGCATTTGTGATTTTATGACAGTTCCGGAACAATCAGATAATCATAATGAATATGAATCTACAATGTCGCGAATGTGTTTTGCGATTTGACGGGTGTCCAACAGTTTTGAGAATATCAAAAATGCTTTTAGCAGTCGTAGTGATTCTTCATTTAATTTCGCAATATGAAGTTTCATCTACTTCAGATGTGGATAGTTATTCCTTTGATGTACATTTAAGTGAACAAAGGCATTTATTAGACCACGACAAAAAACACAAAGTAAGTTAAACATTTATTTACTTTCATTTTTAGACCAGTAACCTAGTAATACTAGTATGATATAATTTTTACAGATTTGTTCAATTAGAATTGTGCAGATGTTACAGCTAGTTATAGTGAACTGTTTTATAAATTTTTATTTCATATAGAATATTATTTATTCAAATTTATAACATATTTTGGGCACATTATGATTATCAATTATTTTTAATGTTTTTCTATTAATTAATATTACAGCCCCATTATTTTATTGCATCATTTTACACTTTAGTTCTTCATGATAAACCTTGATATACATCAGTGTTTATCAAGTGAATTTTGCAGATATTCACTGACCTTTTAGGTGGAAATACTTTTCGTCATTATTCTAAACTGCCTGCTTGTCACAAAAAACCTGCTTGCTATGTTAATATTTACTACTTAAATTTTTAACATTTGGCATCTTAGATGAGCCTCAGAAATACCTAAGAAAAAAAATGAAAAATTTACATTAGTCTTAATTATCTTCATCACTATAAGATTTTTTTTTTAATAATATGTAAAGAAAAATGATGCTCATTCAGCTTTTCATTAAAAAAAGAACAAAAAAAGCACAGACTGGCATACTTTGGAAGTTCCAAAGTTAAAACACTAAATACAAAAACAATTTAATGATGCTTTTGTGTTCAGACTGTGTGCACAGAGAAAAAAGTGCAACAGCTTCATAAATGCCATCTGTTGTGCATCTAATTTTACTTAACAATTTTTTTGTGAAAACATCTCTTGCATTATTCCTGTGTGCTTTCAGAGTTTATTTCATTTTATTTTTGGTGTTTTTGATTTTATGGATCTATTAACTAATACATTAACTATGACATCAAAGAAGAGTGTGGAAGTAAATACAATTTTTATTTTATTAAACAGTATTCATGTTTTAATTTATTATTTAGGGGTTTTAATTTATTATTTAGGGGATTTAATTGTTCTGTTTTAATCTTAAATTATGTGCTGTTTAAATTTATTGAAATGATTCTTGTTTAGGGTCTGGGAACTAATGATTTACTTTCCATTATTTCTAATGGGGAAAACTGATTCAGAGTTCAAACAGCCTCCTGATATGGATTAAATTCAATTTATTTAAAAATGTATAAAATTATAACTTGATTAAAATTTCTTTTCCTTAAAAAAAAAAAAAAAAAAAAAAAAAAAAAAAAAAAAAAAGATTCTTATTTTAAACAGAACACATGCAATTATACTTAATTTTACCCATTGTCAAAAGAAAGTTTAACACAGTTTTAAATATTTTTAGTTGAAAAAGAAGAAAAGATGTATACATGAAGTAAAATTAAAAGGTCAATATGTCAACTTAATGAACATTAAAAAATAACAACAATACAACATTCCATAATATCAGTATTGGCCAGAATGATATGGGGGCACAAAAACTCAAATATTCAAGTTCATGGATAACATGTTGAGCATAATGCAAATCATTCAAGTTCATATTAATACTGTATATGACCACTGCTTGCTTTAGTACACACAACTCTGACACATAAGTGTGTCTCATCTGATAATGTCACTTAGGATATGTAGCTTTTGTCTTTGGAAGGCTTGAATTATTTTACTTTGGAATTGGAATGCTGTTAAATAACACCTCATGGCTGCTGTTTGGGAAATGGAAATATAGTTGAACACTGAAATGACTGATTTTACCTTGAGCTCTTGATATCCATTGATGATGTCCAGTGTTGTGTCCTCCTATCCATAAATGCCTCCCTTCACCACATGGCACAACTGACTTTCATTATCCTCTTTCAGTCTATGACAGAAACATGTTGTCTTCTATCATCTTGGAATAAACTTCAACAGTAAAAATTACCCTGTGCCAGTGACCTCGCAGCAGCCTTGTACAGCCAAGGTCTGTGTTATAGGATAATTTTATGCTGTCAGTAAGTGTCTTCTGTTTGGTCTGTAAGCCCTTATTCCATGAATCTTGGCCAGAGTGCTGTGACATGCTGTCCAAACTATTTTTATGCATGTACAATTGTGGATGTTCAGAAGGCATATTCTTTTCACTATTTAGCATATTCTGTTCAAAACAAACTGTATTTTTCTGTCTTTTATGAAATGTAAAAAAAAAAAAAAAAAAAAAGGTATTAGGTACCAATTTATCTAACATTTCATTTGCCCATGAAGGAATAAAGTTGTTGATTGTTTAGGTCAGAACATTTTTGTACCAAGTAGGCAGATCTTAAATGTTGGTTGGGATTGTTGGTGGACATTTATACCTATTGCCATCTCAGAGTTGACACCATTTTAACAAGTGTCTTCAGTTGTTATGGTATCTGTTTTTTCTTCCCACTTTTTAAACTATCTATTAATTGCTTCTTCACCACAGTCTGATGTTTTCAGAAAAGGCATACATTTTTAATTATATTAGAGAATAGTTCTATTTCAGTTTGAAATTAAATCTTTGTATAATAACTAGAGCTTTTTTTATTTATTTTTTGTAATCTATTTTTAAGTCTGCAACATATATGAATGTGATGATAAATGAAATAGAATAAAGGAAAAGCTAAAATCAGTGTTTAACTAGTGACAGAAAAGGATGTAATAAACTTTACAGTCTTGTTGTTGGAGCAACATTACAGATTGGTTTAGAGGTTCAGTGAGTTTATATGAGATGTCCATTCAGTCATCTTAAATGAAATAAAATAAATTATATTGCATTCCCTGGAAATATTGTAGTAGCTAATATGTGTCATAATAATGAATTGCATTTCAAAGATATACATTTATTTCTTTTCTTTATCCTTTTAAAAATTTAGACAAATGGATTCTGTTATAAAGATATGTATGTTTGCTCCATACAAAGACATGCAAGGGAAGAGACTTGTTAATGTGTTTTGATTTTTCAGTTGAAGAGTGATGAGGAAACCTCTGATGAGCATGGATTTTATCATACTTTAAAAAAGCGAGGTTCTCACCTTGGCTTTATACATGCTTTTGTAGCATCACTGTCTGTGATCATTGTATCAGAGCTTGGTGATAAAACCTTTTTCATTGCTGCTATCATGGCAATGAGGCATTCAAGATTAACTGTTCTTGCTGGGGCACTTGGGGCTCTGATTGTGATGACAATTCTGTCAGGTAGATCACCTTTTTATTTTAGAGCTTGAAAAAAAAAAAAAAAAATAATATATAATAAATAATAAAAACCAGGTTATAATGTTTCAGAAAAGTTTGGTTAATCCTAAATGCGATATTTGCTTGACATTACAGAATACCCAACTGTTAATAATTCATGTGAATTGTAAAAAATTGTAAAAAATAGGAAAATCACATGCAAACTAAAACAAAATTGATACTGTGTTTTCTAATAATTTGGATTAAAGACGTTAAGTTGATTAAATTCAATTACATTTTAATGTTTTACATTACTGTGACTGATAAAATATTAAATATGTTTTAATATATGTTTGAAATTTCAGCTGCTCTAGGTTATGCTGCTACTGTTGTCCCAAGAAAATACACGCTTTATGCATCCTCAATTCTTTTTGGTGTTTTTGGTTTGAAGATGTTGAGAGAAGGTAACAACAGTTTCATTGTTTCACTGTATCATTTGTTTTTCTCATTAATTACTGCCTATGGTTTAAGGGTCTTTGCTTGTCAGATCACCCAAAATAATTCAAAAATGAAATCTTACCTGCTCTTGTTTTGCTGATATTGCTGGTATTTCTGTTTTTAACATGATTAAACATGTCGTTTTTGAGATGTGGCCATCTGGTTTTTGGCAGTTTTGATTTAAATGGGCATGGCTGCCAATATTCAAATGATTATTGCTCAGCAGCCAACTGGTCAATCATGTTGAAATGAGTATTTTCATAAGGATTACAAAAATGTCATTATTTGTAAATAAGGGATAGTTTGAAGCATGATGACCTTTTGATCTTAACTTTTACCTCTTTTATCATGTTTCAAAACTTCATTCTCTGTAGTCCAATTGTGGCAGTTTCACAAAATCCTCACTACATCATTTTTGTTGATCAAGATGATGAAAGTGAAGTACAGACTGCACAGAATATCAACTTTAGGAAACCAACATGGATCATTTCTCAGTGACCAGTGAAACTGATTTGCACTTTTTAGTGTCAGGTATGCCTACTTTGATTTCCTTTTAGAATCTAACAAGACATAAGTATATTATGTACAAAACATTTTTAAGACAAGGTCATTTAAAGGTCACTTGATCCACAAAATGAAATTGAAAGTGAAAGTTAAGATCAAAAGACCATCATGCTTCAGATTATCTCAATGTGATCCTTAAGATATTATCTTTTCAGCAATTTTGATTAGTTGGATGCTGAGCTGTGGTTATTTGAAAATTGGCAACTATGTCCGTTTTGGTCAAAATTACCAAAAATTAGGGGGACATATCTCAGAAATTGCTTGTCATAATGTACTAAAAATGAAAAAAATTCATCAGTTTCAGCATAGTTACCTTAAAAATACTAAATTTCTGCAAAATGAAGAGGAGTGTTCACCAAGTCTTGCCTTGATTATATTTTTAAATATTGTTTTAAAATTATCTTCAGCATGGGTAATGTCAGCAAAAGAAGCTCAAGAGGAATTTGATGAAGTACAAGCTGATTTGAAAAAGAAGGAAGATGAGGTTTATTTACAGTTTTAACTGTTTTTATTTTCTTTTTATTTAGAAAACATTTATTATTCAGTGTATGTGTGTAAAATAATAATAACAGCAAATATGATGTTTTAAAATTTTAGATAGTTATTTTAATAAAACCATTAGCTTTCTTGTAATAAATCAAGATCTGCTTTGAAAATGAATATCAAGTTTTTATAATCTAAATTATTTATTTTTTTATTTTTTATTATATTATAAAATCCACAGAAGATTTTTGGTATTTGCAATTTTTAAGAAGGGTCTTTTAATCAAACTGTTTTGATATTAAAAAAAGTAATAATATAAAAACCCTTATTTTTTATACATATTTCTTTCTTATGAACTGACTTTTTTGTTAATGCTTTATTAGAAAAATATTTATCTTATATAATTTAAAATAAAAAGTACATTTTTATTTTTTTAAGATGGCAAAGCAGAATGCACCTACACAAGATATTGAAACAGGGATTATTCGAACACCTGGGCGACATTTTTTATCTGGGATATTATCAACAGTTTTTCTTCAGTCATTTATGCTAACCTTTTTAGCTGAATGGGGAGACCGTTCGCAAATAGCCACCATTGCTCTGGCTGCCAGAGAAGTAAGCAGATGATTTTCTGATATATATCATTTTATTAGGACTGTTTTATATTTTTTTTTACTTTTCATTTTGTTTGTGTTTTTAAGTTTTTATTTTATTTTTATTTTTTTTCACTAATAATACAGCAAGAAACCACCACATGACTGCATAATCTGTTTTAAGAAAGTTTTTTATTTTTTATTTTCATAAATTAATTACCTACAGTCATTTTTTGAATACCATCCCTATACAAATCAATTTTTATTATTATTATTATTATTACTATTATTACTATTATTACTATTATTATTATTGTAATATACTATTAACATAATGGATAGTTAATAAATACTATAAATGTACTGTTCATTATAGATTTAACTTTAAGGACATTTTTTTTCAGGATATTTGGGGTGTGGCACTTGGTGGGTTTTTAGGTCATGGTCTCTGTACAGGTCTTGCAGTTGTAGGTGGCCGAATGATAGCTCAAAGGATTTCTATTAGGACAGGTAACTGTTATTACAGGTTATCTTTAGTTAACATGAAATATAGAAACAAAAATTGTGCATTCATTTTAATGATGGTTGAAATGTTTTGTTTGTTATAACAAAATAACACACACTTTTTGTATCAGTTATAGATTTTATTAATGTTTTGTGCAGTAGTGGAAATAAATAATAGTTCTAAGAGTATAGATTCACAGAACATAACAACAACAACAACAACAAAAAATTATTCTATGCTTAAAATGCTTTGACAAACAATTTTGAAATAATTTAAAAATTGCTAAACATTTATAGTATTTTATATGATTTCAGTAACTGTTTACTTTCATTTTCAGTTACACTTACTGGAGGAGTTGTATTCATCATTTTTGCCTTCTCAGCACTGATTTTCAACATTGACTGAATACAACAGAGCAGACCGAAAGTTTCTGACAACCATGGAAAAATTGATATTATTATAGATGGACGGAAGAACACCAACTCTCCACTTAAAATTTAAAACTTTTTTTGTTTTAGTTAATGGATTATAATTTGAAATGTTTGTTACATAATTTATTTTATAGTACATCATTAATTAGATGTAAATTTGTATCTGATGCCGCACAAGAGCTATTCTCAATGCAGGATTTGTTAGACATTGGTTGTATGCTGAAATGTCATCACAGTACATTTCAGTTGACTTTCCAGATAACGAAGAATGTCTCTTTAAAATAGGTATATTTCATTTTAAATTGATAAGTTCAGTTTTCACAATTATAAATTGTTTGATGCACTGGCTGTATCGAAGATAAGTTTTTATTTTATTTATTTTAGTAACATTTTTAATCTTGTGATTTGAAAAGGAGTCATTTGCCTTCTACAGAAAACTGAATCTAATTTTCACATCATTCATTTTTCTACTTAAATTCTGCTATGTTTCTGTCCATTTCAATTCTTTGTTTAAATATTTTAATAAGATCATGGAAAACAAATAATTTGACAAGTACTTATTTTATTAGAACAGTGTTTTACTGTATTAAAATCTTAATTAACGAGATATGGGTATGTATTTGTCATAAGTTAGTAGCATATTTTTCTGATTTGTATTTGTAATGTAGATTGCTCTATAAAAATTTTGTTTTTGTTTTTTATAGAAAACAAATCAAAACAGTCAATGTAAATAAATATAGAGTGTAAGATGGGGTAATTCTGACAATGTGACATTTCTGGATTTCTGGCCCCTAATGTATATTGAAACTTACTGCCACTATTTTGCTTAGTCTAGGCTTCTGGACCTTGTTGATCTTTCTATGGCTCATCAGAACAAAATATGACTTGTATTATGATTAGTAGGAGACACAGTTACGGAGACATAATCATTTCAATGCATCTGAGTACAAATGCGGACCAGATTTACTCCAGATCTTTGGAGCAGATCTGGCCTCTGACAATAATTTTTAACCTAGTTCCCATTTCAAAAGTATCAGCATTATAACATGTAGTGTTTGTGTTTACTTAACCAGAAAAATATGTACTACACATTATTCACACCATTTTGTTGTTACCTGTTGTTTGTTAAGCTGTAGGTGAGGTTGAATGAAAAAGGGAGACAGAATTACCCCACCTTACCCTATGAACATTTACAAACCAAAATTTCTACACAAGTGCTATTATATTAATGAGTATTTCCACTATGTTGTAAATACAGATATGTCAAATTCAGGTTGTAAATATAGATATGTCAAATTCAGGTTGTAAATACTATGACAAGTATCACAAAGTAAAACCAGTGATGTGTTAGAAAATTATTTTTGTTAATCATGCCTTCAGTCAATTTTCTAGTGTGTTACATTATAAGGTTTTATTTGTTTTGTTCATTCTAGTTCATAAAAATATTAATGCCATGACATACCAGTGTTTTATTAATAGTGTTTAATACTTTTTCTTGCTTTTTAATATTGATTGTACATCAAAATATGAAGAATATAAGCAAAGATATTGTTTTATATATCCTGAATTCCAGTATTTGAAATCATTGAAAAGTAATTTTTCTTTAATTTATATTACAGTGTATTTTAAATCTACATTTGCAAAATGGGTTTTCTGGTTCATTATTAAAATAAGAAATGGGGTAACCTTACAAAAATACCATTTTATATTTCAATATGTTTTAAGACCTGAATGTAATATATAGTCATTCCAGTTTATTTAATTTACATTAACTTAATACTGGTATGTGACATAATTAAAGTAATCAAAACCGTAGTTTACATGTGAGAAATTTAAGGTTTTCGTATTTTTAAATGTTTATTTGACAAATAAAAAAAAAAGTATATGTATATATATATATATATATATATATATATATGTTTGTATGTATATATATATATATATATATATATATATATATAATTAAAGGCTTGTTAATTTTATATGTGTGTGTGTGTGTATGTATATATATATATATATATATATAAACAAGCCTTTTTGTGCTCATTTGTGTTTGTACAATGCATTAGTGAACAAGTTGTTTTAATATTTGTATTTATTATTTTAAAAACATGAGAATTTCAATTCTGTACATTATACATGGCTGTTTATTGACCGTATCATTAAGCAGGACAAATAACAGTAAGTTATTTTAGGATGTTGGGCATTGCTTGCTTTGTTATTTTTATCCAGAACCATTTGTGTTGATTATGTAGAAAATATTTTTATAACTGAGCAAAGTGTTTCAATTTGAATCATTATGCCTCACATCATTTTCTTTAAGAAATGCATTTGGTATAAATGGCTTAAATATACATGCAAGTTATACATTTTATAAGTTATTTTTATACCTACCCTTGCTAATAACTAAATATTTCAGTTAAATAAGTAAAATAAGTATGTGAGGATTCAAAGAAGGTGCAAAATTTCATTTAATAATGCCATAATAATTATAGCTTTATACATATTAAAAAATGTTATTTAATATATTCTTAGCAGTTATTAGTCATCAAAATAAAACATCACTTTTATGTATTAAAAAACAAAACAAAAACAAAAAAACAACCTCCTTTTTAAGTACAAGAATATGGCAAACAAAACTTTTAGTGAAAAAAGTTATTCAAATTTTAAAAACAATTTTTTTTTATTTTTTAATTGACAAAACAACCATAAACTGAAGGTGGAGAAAAATAAAAGATTTGTGAAGGAGCATTTAAAATTAATTGAATTTTCATTATTTAAATGTCTGGCTCATTGTGTTTACTTACTGTTAGTGAAATCTTTTATTAGAAAATAGAAAATGTGTAATCTGGCATCAAATTCTTTTGTAGGAGAAAGCACTTTTTTTTATTGTACATTCCAGTGTGAAATCTTAGTGTAAAAAGTCTTGTTATATATGTGTATTATGAACAAGTATATAAATATCTTGTAGTGATATGAAAGGGTTAATTTATGTATTTTATACTAATGGCTAAGGTTTGCAGAATTAGATGAAATATTTTAATCTGGTTTTGATTAATGGAACTGTGTATTGTTTTGGTGAACTGAGAAATAAATTAAAATTTAATTGGAAAAGAATTAGTTAGACTGGAAATAATGTCAGATTAAAAGCATACCTTATTTTAAATATTAAATGTTCTGGATACAGTAAACTCTACTTACATAGTTAAAATTTGGTGTGTTTTTAAAATGATTGTTAGTCTTGATTCTGGCAGTAGTTGGGTGAATAAAAATAATAATAAAAAATAAAAAAATAAGAAAAAAATGTTGGCATTTGATATTATGATCACAAATTCAGTTTTATTTTGCAAAATGTATGATAAATAAATACATTCTGTTAACATGCAGGTTAAAAGCCGTAATTTTAAAATTGTTTGAAATTTCAGTTAATATGATGTTAAGACACAGAATAACACACTGTCAGAAGAGTTTTAATGGAGATTGTTAAAGTAAATCATGTGTTCAAACAAACTAGGAATGAATATCATACATTTACACTTTGCATAATCTCAATTTTATATTTATAAAATTGATCAGTTTGGCAAAACAATTTGTAATTTCAGAATTTATTTTTTTTATGAAGGTTGTATTCTTTCTCACAATATTTGAGAATAATTATGCTGCAAAATGATGTATACAGTTACATTTAAGGTGATAAGTTATAGGTTTTTAAACATAATTCATGTAATGCTGGTAAAATATTAATTATAACTCTGGAAGTTTTTGTGTGTATAATAAAGTATTTATAAGAAATATTCCACAACTTAGTTTTGTATAAACTCAGTGCTAATTAAATTTTGGATGAAATTAAATTATTATTAACTAATTATTTGTTTTGTATTATTTCTTATAATGACATTGTTCAGGGAGTCAAATGTGAGATGACCTTCACTATTTAGAAGATACATAGATCCGATTTCTTTACAGCTCAGATTTGTTGGGTATGTAAAAGGGTATCCTTATCAAAATAACTGTTCTCTGGCACAGGATGATTTCATCCATACAAAACAGTTTAAAAAGTTACCATAATTAACAGCTAAATTTTATTAAAGTTATAAAAACACAATTGATGTCCGTATTAATATAACTAATCTGAAAATTTTAAAATCAGAATTAGTATTATACAATGTTAGAGAGTGCCAGATATATTTGATCTATGCCAAATGAAAGTCACAGGTAAATCAAAACAGAAATGCATGTATACAATGTGCATGATGTAGGAATTTTAAACTTCATTATAAATCAAATAACATATGAAATAGAGATCTGAAAGACAAAAATAATTTTTTTACAGTTGTCATAAAAAAAATAAATAAAATAAAATAAAACGCAATAGCTATCAAATAGAAACAGGCAAGAAAAGAATTAAATCAATAAATGTTTACAGATCTCCCGAATGAATACACGTTTTGTGGGGATAGATGTAATTTATTTATTATTCGTTTAGTTGCCGCCACGTTACTCGTAGTTTCATATATATATATATATATAGATAGGACACGTTATGGTCATTCCTGTTTATTTTTGGATGTGTTACTAACGTTGTCATTACTAATGACGTGCTTAGTTCAGTGACGTAATATAAACTGTCATCGAAACTGCCGACTCTTGGATTCAAGGAATTAGCGCGAATATTGGTTTACTAAATTAAGAGAGATTATATAATACAGTCAAAAACAGTATTACTTTACGGTTTACCTGGAAAGGTATAAATGTACGTATGTTTTAAACGTGATAAATTAGGCACGATAATTACATATAACCTCATATAAACTGAGCTTTTTATTATTATTATATAACTATTAGCTCAATAATTATTTATAAGCTTCTTTTTTTTTTTTTTTTTTTTTTTTTTTTTTTTCAGTACACTACCACTCTACTATAGTTTGTTGTCCCCGACGGTTTAGCAAGTCACACAATAGAATTTATTTATTTATAAATTTGATTCCAGATTCTCGTGACTTGTATATCTACACTGAGAAAAGGAGTATAGATCAATACATTTATTACATAGTGTGCGTTGCAACTTTATCATTATCTGGCAAAAACAAACAAATAATAAATAAATAAAAGCGGGAGAATAAAAAACAAATTAAATCGTCATTTTGTATAATATTTTGGAATTTTAGTTACTCTCATGTATCTTTCTTTTATTTCAAATCAACGACTGTAGTTGGATTTTTATTTTTTTATCATTATTTTTTAAATTGCGTGTGTGATAGTCTCGTGTTAATTCCAATTATCATGTTATAACATTTCAAATAAATAAAGTACAAATAGTATGGGTGATTTGATTATTAAAATTTTAATATTATTTAGTTTACGTAGGGTGAGATATTGTATTTATGTACTGAATTTTTAATAATTTATTTCATTAATTTTATTTCACTGTGCTAACAATCCTTGCAGAATATTTTCATCTCCGGGTAGCATTTCATATGACGGTGTCACAAATAATGATAAAAGTTATAAAAAGTTAAGTAAAGGATCGCATTATTTAATTCAGACATGAGCGAACTGCGGCCCATATATCACAAAGAAAATAATTTTTATTAGTAAACGGTTCTCCTTTCCTTGTATATTATATAATACTTCGTTTGTGAAGTTTTTGTTCTACAAGGCAGACAACTCTTTTAAATATCGTATTCTCTCGTGAATATAGCATGTGATCAAACCAAACGGGAAAAACCGCCATGATGGCGCCAAATGACCCTCTTAATTTATCTATGTTATCGTTTTTTATAAATCTTCGATCACTGAATAAGCTACATGGGCTATCAAATAATTTTGATAGAAAATGATAAATAGGACAAAGTAAGTGGATTCAAGAACATGTAATAAGATGTAGTTTTAGGCTGATAGATCAGCAACCGATTTACTGATTCAGTGAGAGTGATTACAATTTGTTTTTTTTTTAGTAAACAAACACAGAAACAGCATTTCAACAAATTAGGGTATGTTTGTTGTTTTTTTAACAACATTTAATTGGCCTAATACATATTTATCTAAAAATAAACACTATTTTAAAAACGTTCTAATCAAAGGCCTACTTTTCATAATCATAATTGATACTCGTACTGTAGACTCAGACTGTCAGTGTCACTATGTAGTAACTAGTATGTTACTGTCAATGATAAACTATGTATGTAGTCTGTAGTGAATAGAGAAGTTATATTTAATTTTAAAACGCTTAAAATTATAAATATATTAAATTGATTAATTTCAAAATTTGATCTTATTTTTTTTTTTAGCAATAACTTACATCTTAAATTTCTCTTTAAATGTTTTAAAAATAAACTTGTAAAATTATATATATTTGTATATCTGTTATCTTGTATTGAAGTGACATTTTGTCAGCAAAGGAGATTGATCACCAATTACACTCATGATCATCATAAAGTCATAGATAATTTATCTGTAATTGATTAAAATGGAAGATTTGTCAGATTCAATAAAAAGCAAGACATCATGTACCCAAGATTGTCTAGGTATATGACAAAACTCCCTCTGCACTGCAGCAAAGGTTGTCAATTTTTTGCGATGTGTAATTGCTTTTCTTGAAAGGGATTCCTTCAGCCAAGTTTTTCTTTTGTTGTTATTTTCACACATTTTCCAAAACAGTAAATGTGATGTAGTATACGTATTCAGCATCATCTGTTTTCATTTCTTGACTTGATCTTTGATAAACATCAGAAAATCAACAGACAAGTTTTCTGTTTCAGAATGTGTGATTAAGATAAGATTATCCAGGACTTTAAATCCTATACAAGTTGTGGATTATTCCTTTCTGCTGTAGTCTCCCAAATTTCATATAGATATATGAAGTAGCAGCAACTTAATTTGGAGTACCAAGACACGTAGTATTCTCAGCAAATGACACAACCATAGCAGTGGCTGTTGCTGCCAATGTCTGGTTTAGATAATATTTTCTTTCAGATAAATATGTGTTTTTAATGAAATTTGTTAGATCTGTGTAATGAAGGCACACAGCATAACACTAATTAAAGTTATTAATTAAATGGTTAAATAAACAATTGCAACATGCTTGAAAATGTAAATTTGTCAGTGTTGAAAAAAGATTTGTTTGGATTCTGGTTAATTTCTAGAGTTTTGAGAAATAAATAATTAAGGTACACAATATATTGAGCTGAAGTTAGGAACAGTCTTAAAAATACTGTACAGCACTAGAACTTATAAAAAGATTCATTTTGATATATTATATATCTGTATTGGTTTGACACTACTCTGGTTTATATTGCTAAATGATTGAAACAAATCAGTTTCTCCATAGATTCTGAAAGAAAGATAACTGCAGATTTTCTTCAGATAAAATTTTTATCTTCTTTCATACCAGTGCAATCAAACATATCTTTGTGTCATTTTAATCTGCATTTTTTTTTTAAATAGGAAAATGATAATCTTGAAAATTTTGTGACATATCTAGACAATCCAAACCCAAAATGAATTTGGCATATCTCCTCTTCACATGATTTCAATTCTGTTGGTAACAAAATTAATAAATAAAAAGTATTTCCAAAGACATTTGAAGCTGATTGTTGTGTATTACACCAGATGATTGAACATTTATTTGTTATTTCTATATGCACATCATTCTACCTAAAATATTTGAATTATTCTTTCTTAAATACTTTAAGTGACTTAATTTTAGTTTGTGATCATCGACAATAAAGTAGCCAAATGCAATATAATTGTTCAAACAGGTAGACATGGGTAATAAAATTACATTGTAAGTCACTGATTGTTAATAAAAATGCAAGCTGATGTATAATCATAATTTATACTTCTTTTGAAACAGGTTCCTTTTCAAATAGTCTCTTGTATGACCAGCATGTCTCCCAACAAAAGTAAGAAAGGAATAACTGGTGCTTGTGAAACTGATGGAGGCAAGTCTTTTTAATATCATTTATATTAATACAAATCAGAGGTCAAGAAAGTTTTGAAAAAAATAGTATGTTGTTTACACTTTGACAGACTTGATGCTACTTGTCATTCAGAAGCTGTAAGTTCAATATGAATCAGTATACAGTTCGTTTGTAAGTCTACATTGGTTCCATGTGCATATGTGTGTATAAATGGAATTCAGAAACAGATGAATTGATTTTTGACACGATTTCTGATTAGCAGCATTATGTAGAATATTCCAGATTTACAAATTTGTTTCAGTTTTACACATAATGTATGCATATGTTTTTAAATAAAATTATGTTGTTTGGAATATTGAATTTATTTTTAGCTCATTGATACTATATTAGTACTTAGTTACAAACAGATATTATGAAAATTTTATTTTTATTTTTAGAAATGTCAATGTCTAGTAAATCTAAAAGGAGGAGGTTCAGTACAGATGATGATAATGAAGATGCTGGACCATCAAAAAGGGGTATAACTTTTTAGTATTAAATTAGAATGTGTGAACTACTTCGCTAACCATAACCTTGCAATATTTACAGTGAAATGACTTTTGTAATGATGTATTCTTATAAATTTAAAATGCTTAATGATAAAACATTTTATTATTTCATTTCTGTTTTGTTTGTTTGATATTATATTTAATAAATGTTACACAAATTAGGTGAATACAAGAAATAACATGATGAAAATCTCCATTGTCAAAAGAGCAATATTTCTTATTTATATTTGTAAAGCAGTCACATCATCCTGCACCAGTAGCAAGTTGGTATTCAATGGTTTACGAAGCCCTGGTTCTATCCAAAGGTCACAACAGACCTGCAGAAGTAAGTCTTAATTTGAAAATTATAAAACATCCAAAAATAAAGCAATGAAGCATTAAGATACTAATATTCATCAGTGAAATTATTTGGAGTATATTTTTTCATTGATATTTAAAAGTAAGAGAGTAAGTTTTTATTTGTTATTATTATTTTTTTAATTGAAAATATTTATATTGAATCCAGAGAAGGTGGAGAAACAATGGAATAAAACTGGTAATGCTCTTGATAATTATTGGCTTTGGAAAATAAAGCAAATTGATTGCTCTTGCAGCTGTTTCGTAAAGACCTAATCAGTGCCATGAAATTGGCTGACTCGGAGACACTACAGCAAGACAGCTATATCTTGATATCCGATCCATGGAAACAAGAATGGGAGAAAGGAGTGCAGGTCCCTGTGAACCAGTCTGAAATACCAAATGTTGTCATCAAGTGAGATATTTTTAAATATGTTTAATAGTTTACATTGTATTTTAAAATTTATTTCATTATGATATTTATTTAATGGCTTGAAATTCTTTCTTTGATTTGACTGTAAGACATTCATTGAATTTAAATATGTTTTCTCTATTTTTTTTTTTTTAGGAAACAGCTTGATAAACCGACATATGGTGATTTCAAACTAAAAAAGTAAGTGAACGTACTTTATTTGGAAAAGCTTCAGAAAAGAATTTTAAACAATGCTCTAAAACATTTAACCATTGATTGAATGTGATGATTTTAAATCACTTAAAAATGAAAGGAAACATTAATGACTTAATCCTTGGAGTCCTGGACTGTTTACTACAGTTTAAATATAGAATAGTACAATTAACTTAATTTTTCTTTTCAGTCCCAAAAAACTGCTGCACGCTGCTGCAGATGAAGTGTATCGACAGGGAATTCATGAGCTGACTGGAATGCAGCAGCTTGCTGAACAAGTTGTGAGATACGATCTTGATGATTTGGATGTATGTTGGTTAGAAAGGGCTAATGAAGATCGAGAAGAGATTGGTAATTGCTATGTTCACTTTTTGCTTCAGATGTATTTTGCTTT
The DNA here is from genome assembly GCA_012295275.1 of Chrysomallon squamiferum. NCBI lineage: Eukaryota > Metazoa > Mollusca > Gastropoda > Neomphalida > Peltospiridae > Chrysomallon > Chrysomallon squamiferum. The sequence goes on from CM022670.1 coordinate 24,089,269, forward strand.
TCACACAAATTTTTATATTATTCATGACATTACAATGTGTACTTAATTGATAAACTATAATTTCAGGTCAGAGTCTGATCCATGAATGGACACTGGAAAGGATAATAGAAGCTTTTGAGAATGAGGTATGCCTTGTTTGTGAATATAACTGTTGATTAAGTTGTAAAATAACATTTCAGTTACACATAAGACAAGAGTTTAGATTAACATTTGAAAACTGTAATATTTATTTTAAAAGAAACCAGAGAATTAAATCTTCAGAAATGTTTTTTAAACCTATATACACTTGTTTCATTTAGTGCCATGAACGAATGCACAAAATGATAAAAACAGAAGAAGGTCTTGGAATTGAATATGATGAAAATATTGTATGTGAAGTGTGTAAATCAGTAAGTATTTTTATTATCAACTAGCTATTAACAATTTGAAATGTTTACAACAGCAGAATATTCATAGATGCCTGTAATTGTTAATTTATGCAACTATTATAACAAGGTACCTCAGGATAATTTATATTTAAAAATAATTATTCAATTTTTAACCCAATATTAACTTGAAAATTTGTTCATGACTATAAAATATTTTGTTTTATTCAATTAATTTTTTTTTTACTAATTAAACACATTTTTATTTATGTTATTAGATTCTCTGCTCTTGGTATTTGGAGATGTTTAATTCGTGTGATTTTAAAAAACAAAGCAGTATTGTTCTGTTAATGGTGGTTGTATTATTTCAGCCTGACAGTGAAGATACAAATGAAATGGTGTTCTGTGATGGCTGTGACATATGTGTACATCAGGTAGGAAGTAATCTTAGGTTGATCAGTTTATTATGCAAATAAAAAAGAGAAAAAATAAAGTTTTTCTTTTTGTTCCCTTCTGTGGTTTGCTTTTATTTGCTTTTTACTTTTTGATTTAATCAAAATAAGTTCATGGTTTTACCTCATTTTAATAAGTTCAGTATTTATTGTGATTAATGGCATTAACCTTTCTAATCTGATGTTAAATATATCTACATTGTTTACACTTTATACAGGCTTGTTATGGCATTCAGAGTATCCCTGAAGGCAACTGGTTATGTCGAACCTGTGCTCTAGGTTTTAAGCCTCGTTGCATTTTGTGTCCAAAGAGTGGAGGAGCAATGAAAAGTACAAGGTAAATAAAACAAATAACATCAGTATATTAATGTTATGACTATTACAGAATCCAGCGAACACCATGAAAACTGTTTTTGTAGTCCACTGAAATGAAAATAAAATGTATTATTTTAAAAACAAATGACATATTTGTTTGATGTGAAGCAAATGAAATAAGATTTTTATTTTATTTTTTTCACTGTTCCATTACCCATGTTTTTACTGTGTAAATGTTACATTCTGTTATGAAACTGACATTACATATTTTTATATTCTTTTGTATACAAAAACCATTACTCAGTAATATTGTCTGCAGTGCTGCATTTTGAAGAAAAACATGTTTAAATTGATGATGTTTTCCCTTTAGGAGTGGAACGAAGTGGGCTCATGTGAGTTGTGCACTTTGGATACCCGAAGTCAGCATTGGCTGTCCAGAAAAAATGGAACCTATAACCAAAATTTCCATGATTCCTGTATGTTTTCCACTGTTATTTATTGACTTATTAAATATAATGAATAAAAGATTAATATGTATTCTTGGTGTACTTTATCGTGAAAAAAATAAACACTTTTTTTATTTTATTTTAAGTTAATAAATGAAAAAACTTTCTTTCCTTACATTCTCCTTTTTGTTTTCCCAGGCTAGTCGTTGGGCACTAATCTGTTGTTTATGTAAAGAACGGTATGGTGCCTGCATCCAGTGCTCTGTAAAAACATGCAAGACATCGTTCCATGTTACCTGTGGTTTCCAGAATAATCTTACTATGAAAACAATCCTTGATGATTCTGAGGAACCGGATGGTGTGAAGTTAAAGGTTAGTTTATTCTTTAAATTGTATTTTAAAAATGAAGTCCATTTTCTGGTCTTCCATTAGTCACGTACAACTGGTATGTGAACTGCTTTTATAGTTACATTGCACACACAGTATATACAGCTGAGAACCGGTAAATCAGGTGTTTTATGCAGTAATTGAATTTAAACTTTTACTGTAACAATAAAGTTGACACAGGGTTTTGTACTGGATATTACAAACTACAGAAGTCCATGAATTTTATAACCTGAAAATTAATATTTCTTACATTAGATACACATTTTCATACTTTTGTTGTGTTTATACAGATTTATTTTGGAACAAGATTCATGTATTTGTTATGCAGTAGGTGAACCTGTCATGCTACTGATTTGAATATAAATATATACCTATGTGTACAAATTTGTCATGAAAAATGAATTTCCAAAGGTGTGAGAACCCTGATTTTAAAAGTATTAAAAATTAACACTCACATTTAAAAAAAATATCTTGGAAATGTTTGCAATTTGCTGGAATGTGTGTGTCCAAGTCATTTTAGTTTTTCTTTTAAATTTAAAATTAATATTGGTTTCAGGCTTTCTGTCCAAAGCATAGTAGAAAAATGGATGGTTCACAATCAGATTCAGACAGTGATTTTCCAGAAAAGGAGAACCAGGGAACCCCTCGTAAAGATATGACCAAAGAGGAATTGGATAATCTAAGAGCTAAAAAGTAAGTAGTTTAACAGACATTTCAGTGGCTTCATCAGCATCCTTTTTAACAAACATTATTTTTTAAAAGATGAGTAATTCAGTGGAGAAAGATATGGTGTAACTTCTTTTTGAAAATATCTACAAATATTTCAGTAATCAAGTACTACGATATTGGTCGAGATATTGATGAATCAGAGATACTAACAACTAATTTGTAATTTTAGAATAAAAGAACTGGAGGCAGAATTTTACACAATAGTTGACATTGCAAAAGTAGCTGAGTCTCTGAATGTTGATGAAGATATTGTGGAGCTTGTTCTCTTTTACTGGAAGCTGAAACGGAAGGTTTGTTGTTGTTTTCAGATGTGCATCTCAACTTTTTTTTTGTTACATACACAACAGTTTTTAATAAAGCAACAAGAAAAGCTCTGCAAAAAACAACCTGCCAGAATACCCCACCCAAAAAAAAAAAATTCAAAAAAAATAAATATAGTCCTCAAATTTCAATTAATTGCTGTATTAGAACAATATTTGTTAATATTTAATTAGCTGAAAAGGACTGTGTTTCTGAATTAATAAAAGCTTTTCTGTTTAATAAAACTGAACCAAAGTCACTTGTTTTCTTCTTCAAATTAGTAACAATAAAATAAAAATTAAAATTAAAATTAAAAAAATTAAAATGTAAGTATCACTTTTGAAAAATACAAAAATGTTCTTAAATTTAAATTGTCTTGTCATCTGATATTTAATATTTAAAAAAAAGTAATATCCTAAATATTACCAATGCTTTTTCAGGTCTATCTCTAAAAATTAGGCTGAGAGTACCAAACTTATAATATTCATTTGAACACATATTTGGGAGTATTAAATAAGAAAACAAAAATCATGTTAAATATTGTAAAAAGATAAAGAGCAACATTTTATTTTAACCAATCATTAATTTATTTAAATATTTGTTGTACATAACAAATTTTTTTATTTCAGATATGTTATTACATTAAAATATTTAGAATAAATATTCTTGTAAATGCTATGTTCTGTCTTTTTTATTTATTTATTTTTTCCAAATGTTCTTTTAGTTTATAATTTGACTAATTTTATTTCAGGAGAATGCATTTACTAATTATTAAAAAATACTGTTTAAATATTTCTAATAAAACTGGTGAAGTTGATATTAATAGTATATCAGTTTTGACAAAATATACAAATACATATATATATATAATTGTTATAATAATAGTTTTAAAAAATAATGATAATAAATAGATCTCAAGGAAGCATTTTAATTTAAATTTTACAACTTACAAAAAATGTCTTATTCAGTATTATACATAAAAACACACACACGCATGGAAATAAATTAAGCAACACCCAATTCATAGACATATAATTCTGTGAATTAGGAATGATTTATGTGGCATCTTGCTCAGTAGCATGAATTTCAAGATGTTCTGTGAGCATGCAACGATGAATAATGGATGTGAAATGTCATTCCCTCAGTAGTGTTGAAATGAAGATAATAATGATTACATGTCATATTTTCTCCTGTCATAAATGTCATGGCACATTGTAAATTGTCAGAGGCTACAAGTTGGTAAATTATTGGCATTAGAAATGCAGGAATGTCCCTCAGACAAAATGGATGTCAACTTGGACATCATATATTCATTATTTCAAGACTGTTAAAGAAACAGGGCTACCAATGATGAAGCTTGTCCAAGACCTGGCAGACCACAATAAAAGAGGATAAAGCAGTGTTGAGACTTGTTAGACACCATTCATGGGACTCGAGCACATCTTTAAAACAATGGAAGTTACCAGGGAGAGTGAAATCTGCTAAAAGCATTAGGATAAAGGACCAGAATTCTATGTTTAGCTCACAGTGTATTCGCTGGATCATTGTACCATCTTCAAATCAACCAGAGTATTTCATTGTATTATTGGCTAAGTTTCTCCTCATCCCTTTCTGTTCATTGAAAATTTCATATGGTATGGAAATCTTTGACACATTTCACACATCAGTTTATTAAAATGGCTCAGACAGAGCAAATACAGATGTTGCTTAATTATTCTGTGTGTGTGTGTGTGTGTATACACACAGACAATAACATATACATACATATATACCTACATACATACTAAAATTAGAATAATTTTTATACCTTTAACGGATTCTGATTATGAAAAGAGCTCAATATCAGTAAAACAAAAATTATATTGTTTAAGTTAAATATATTCAAAATAAAAGAAACCTAACTATAAACTTTATATATCTGGTATTTAGGCTAACTTTGATAAACCATTGCTGATGCCAAAGACAGAAGAAGCTGATCTACTAGAGAAGCAGCAGGAAGACAGCTTGGTGGCAAGGATGAAGATGTTTGTGCATCTTCGCCAAGATCTTGAGCGGGTTTGTGATAAAGTCATATTTAATTCATTAGATTATTTTGTCCTTCGCGAATATTAAAGTGTGCTCCTGAATCTGGCAAAAATATTGTTAATATAAGTTTTTTGTTTTTTTTACCAACAACAAAGTTTCAGAAACGGATGAAACTGGATATTTTAGTTTTTTATTAGAATGGAAATTTAAAATAATTTTTTTTTTTATAATTTATAATTCTCTCAAGGTTTTCTGCTCATAAATGTCATTGTGAGGATTGTTTAAAACAAATTTATTCATACATGTAATAAACACCTCAAGTTAACTGTCACATTAATAACTTCTAAATTAATGGTACTTGTTTGGTGTTTTCCATTGTAGGTTCGAAACTTGTGCTATATGATCAGTCGTCGTGAAAAACTGAAGAGACAGTACTACAAATCACGTGAAAATGCTTTCAAGGCAGCAGTAAATATACTAACAAATGACAGTCTGAAGCTGACAGCAAGAGAATGTGAAAAGATTGCAGACCAATACAACAGAAACAGCTTGTATGAGGGGTTAGGTCAGCAAGATCCACCTGTCCTTAAACCTATACGTCCACTTAAACTGTCTGAGATTAAACGAAATCTGAACAGGTGCAAATCACCATACACATCAGACTCTGAGAGTCAGAACAGTGATGCTGCCTATATTCCAGGTCAGCGTGTTCGATCAGTGTCAAAAAGCAGCACTGGGTCCAAATCAACAAAGGATGAAATTCCTATCCTTGAACCAGAAATTCCAATTAAAACATACTTTGGAAATGACGATGTTGACGTAATTAGTCTTGAATCTAGAGGTGAGGTTCCTGAAATAGAAAATAGGGATGTTGACATCAGGAGACCCAACCAGAGAAAGCAGAGTTTTGAAGATAAGCAGAGTGACACATCTGAAGGTGAAATGACTGATCAAAGTGAGACATCAGAAAATAAAATAAAAACCCCTGAAAGAAGAGAGAGTGTTGACGGATTTGATAGTGAAAGTGCTGTGAAACTGAAAGTTTTGTCAAAAACTGGAAAGGATGTGAAAATGGAAGTAATTGTGAAAAAAGAACCTGAGGAAATGGTTATAAAATGTGAACCTGAAAGTGATGCTACAAAAAGTGAATCTGAAAGTCCTGTAAAGGATGAACCTAGTGAAAGTTATACTCCTAAAGAAATTAGTAGTGCTTCAGAAATTAACAGACCTAAAAAAAGAAGCACAGATAAACACAGGAAAAGACATAAACAGTCATTTTATCGAGAAGACAGAACACTACGCAGACAACAAAAACATAAAAATAGAAATGAAAACAATTTGGATGAGTTGAAACGTATGTCCATACATTCAGTAGGCAGACATAAAGATAAAACTGGCCACAGCCGTGATTCAGAATCAGTTTCTCCTGTTAAACAGGTGAACAAGGAAAGGCGATCAAGTCGTCAGATGTTGCCTTCTAATGGTGGTAGCAGAATAAAAACAGATAAGAATAATTCTGTTCAGATGGTTGGCTTGAATGCTATGTACATTGTAGAAAATTCTATAAAGCAAAGAGTGCAAAACAAGCTGTTAAAATCAAGACAGTCACGGTATCTTAATGGTTTGTATGACAAGTCCCTGAGGAAAATAGACAGCTATTTCTTAGTGAAGAACGATTCACAAGGGAGAACAAGTCCTGCTAACAATCAATCTGGTCGTGTTCTCAATGAAATACCATCGGGGTTGGGAAAAAGTGCTTTTGAACAGAACAAGCTGTTTGGTGAGCAGTGCTTATCAAAAGAATATAATGGATATAGCACACCTCATAAAACAAATGGTGTGCAGAGCAATCAGCTGACACCACAGTCAGGCAGAGGAACAGGGGAAATGATAAAAGACTTGAAAGCAGTGTTTTTACAAGAAACAACTGGATCTCCAGAAACAAGGAGTGTGAGGCGGCGAATTGAAGCAGTTTTTGACAGTGATACAAAAAAGAATATATTTGAAGAGGCTGGATTGGACAGTCTGTCATCAGACTTCTGTGGTGATGAATTTAAAAATATTGAATTAGTTACAGACGGCCATGGATATAGATCTCAGTCACCACTTTCTTCTGAGACGGAAGGTTCTGTTACTTCTCATAGGTCAAGGGACAGTACTCCACGAAGGATAACTAGGAGTCATTGTATAGACACAGATGAAAACTCTTTAGATAGTGTGCAGTCTTTGCATAATACATCTAAGTTGAGATTACGTGAAGGCTGGTTAAGAGCCTCTCATTTCAAATCATGACAGATAGTTTTCAGACATACTTCATGAATTTGCTTACTGAATTTGAGATTTTTAAACATTTGCTTGCTATTTTATGGATCACTGAAAAAGTTATTTTTAGTCTAGAAATTAGGACAGTAACAGTTTATATATAAAATATCACTGCATGAAAATTTAAAATAAACACTGAAACCAGAGGTTATTGTAATTAAATAATAAAAGTACTTTTATTAGGTTTTTAATTTTTTTTTCCACTCAAAAGATAATGAGAAAGAACAAAAATTAGTCACGTGTTTAGTCTTTTCATACATTAGCTAAAATAATTTGATTAGCAGATATTTAAAATATATCAAAAGCTGTCAATAAGTTATCGAAGAAGCTACTTAAATGGGTAAATTTTTTTGGACAGTATTTTCCTTTTTATATAATTTTAAATAACTTGTTAACAGCATTTAAAGTATCTGTTTTTTTATTCAGTTCAGTTTTATACCATCAAACAATAGATTTGGTTTGTTATTTATTTATAGGCAGTGTTGTTTTTTTTAAAATTTAAGATAATTTATTTCCTTTTAATTTAATTTCCCAATATCTCAAAATTGTAAATATTTTTTTTTTTTTTTAAAGCAAACAATTTGTAAATAAAAACATAAAATATATTTTTTATCCTATTTTCAATCTCAGATTGTTTGCCTGATGTAAATGCTATAAATGTTTTTTTGTTTTTTGTTTCCTTAAGAGGGGAAACTTGTAGGCAAAAGAATTTTTAAAAATCAACATTTGTATATCTGGAGTAAAAACTGCAGACTTCACAACAATGTGCAATATTGTTTTATTTGCTTCTGACATGCATTCTCACAGTAATGAGCACAAAACATTATTTTTCTTTAATTTTCAGAAATTGCTGTCATAGTTAAATGAATATATATGTAATTAAAAGTTTGAAATCTCATACAGAAAGCATTTCAAAGAGTTTTCCCTTTTACCTTCTTATGTAGTTGTTTGTTAATAAAATTGTTTATTAATGTATAGTGAAGATTAATGTTACATTTTTTTTTTTTTTCATTTTCAATTTAAGCATACACATTTTAAAATCATTATTAAATTGTGAGATGCATTTCATTTGAAGGAACAGATCGTAGAATACATAGGGAAAACATCCTGTCACAGATCTTTAAGCAAATATATATTATTATAACATTAAAATTGTCAACTTTTTTTTTTTCATTTTCAAATTAAGCAAACACATTTTAAAATCTTTATTAAATTGTGAGAGGCGTTGAATACAAATATCATTTGAAGGAAGAGATCATAGAATACATAGGAAAAACATCTGTCACAGATCTATAAGCAAATATATATTATTATAACATTAAAAGTATCAACATGTTGGCAGTTGCAACTAATTATCTGCAAAAACAGGAATGTGAAAACATTAATCAAGTCATTTGATTTTATAAAATTTGGGGTTCTGCTTCCAATGAAAAAAATTGTATTTAAATAACAGTCTGTTTTGATGATTGTTAATACAAGAGAAAAAACATTCTGTTATTAATGAAACAAATACAAGAACATGCATGTGGCTTTCTATATGCACTGAATCACTTTCAAATAAGAAAAATGTATTTATATGAAGCAATAAAGCAATAAAACAAATTTCTGTATCAAAATTATCAGAACTTTCTGAAAATAAATTAAAAATAACTTAGCTAAGATCCAGATATTTTTAAATGTTTAAAACCGTCAAATATTATTTTAACATTAAGATATTTGACTTAAACACACCTGGATCATAGATAAAAAAATAATAAAAAATTCTTCCTACCCCACCCTAAGTAAAACTGTTTTAGGGAAATACAGGTGTATTTTGATATTTTATTTTCAGAAAGCCCAGATAATTGTGATGAAAAAATTGGCTTTTTTAGTATTATGAAGATAATTCATGGAAGTATACAAATGTACATTCAATAAATAATAAGAAATTCTGACCATATTAATATGGTCAAATTTATCTTTTCGTAGTTTCATAATCTTGGGATGGGGACTAGTTCCTTACGAAATGTATTTGTGGAAAATTTAACAAAAATAAACAGTTAGAAGCTTTCACAATGCTGGCGATGATGACTATAAATAAAAATTATTGCACTATATTAAGCATACATTTCAGTATGACAGCCACACTAAGATGATATTGTGGAGCAACTGCTTCATAATTCACTTCAGCACTGTTTACTAAATGTAAAATTAACCAATTAGGTAACATGAATATCCAAAGCCATCTTCTTGAATCAGCGATTTCATTGCCATTTTCACTGATGGATTCATCAGAACAGTCATAGTTCGTTTGACTAGTTTTTTATCTCTCTATCTGATTTACTGCAATGTTTTTGTTATTTTATTATTTTTTTCTGGAAGAAAAAAAGAAAAAAGTAAATTTAAGCATAATTAACAATACAAGTTTCTAAATTCATGACATTTCAAGCACTTTATTACAAAACTGATAAATTTAATAGGGATATAATTTATGGAAAGAAAACAAAAATTAAAAAAAACATGAAACATATATAAATGTGTATTTGACATATATTAATAATATCAGTAATGATTAGCCTTTAGTGGTGATTAATCAAAAGTTAGAAAACTATTAAACTATATCTGGTTTATTCCAAATAATCCATATTATTTAAGTATTAATAATATCAATAATGGTTACTGTGAAGGTTTAATGATACATTTTCAGTGGTAATTAATTATTTGTAGTTAGAAATTATCTGATATTCCCTGACAACTGTTAAACTATATCAGTGGTTTATACCAAATAATCTACATTATTAAAAGATTAACCCTCAATGGTATAAATGAAATGTAAAATGAACTAGAAAGCTTGAGCCACCGAATTTGTGACTTTGTTACATCAAAACTTAATATCAGCAAGATGATATCTACATACTTATTTCTTTTTAGCTTTTGGTGAGGTTGACTGGAAAACGCTGCTGGCAGCCATGAGATTCTCTATATATTGACCCAAAACCTGATTTTCCGACTTCAGTTTCAAATTTTCTTCTTTGACTGAGTCGACTCGTGAAGATAAATCTACAATGTAATATTTTTATATTTTTTATTTTTTTTAAATTTTTTAAATATTTATTCTTCCTGTTACTTAAATAGGGGTCTTTGAAGTAGTTGATACAGATGAATACAGGTTAGTGGATATTTCACATTGTCAAAACTTTTTCAATTTGAAAGGTAAGTTTTGGCTTTAGACTTTTAAAGTAATATAAATAATGACACAAACATGGCTGTGAAACAATTTATTACTTGCATTCATGAGATCCTGTGTGGTTAAAGCTTATTTTTGAAGCTTTATTATTACAGGAATTCCTTTAGGGTTTTTTTTAATGACTATTCCCCCTTTTACCATCATTATAAGATCCTCATTTAGCAGAAATGGGAAAGGGGAATAAATAGTTGAGCATTTTATGATGTAGTGAAATGTTCAGTACTAAGACGTGACATGTAATAAATAATCAGGTTGAAGGACTCACCATCAAGAGTGTTTTGCAACTCTAAAACCTGTGATATAAGTTTTTGTTTTTCTTCCCATTCATCTTGGTTAATATCAGGATCTAAATCTGAAAGAAGCAAACAAGCATTTTGTAATTTTTATTTTATTTTATAGTTATTCTGTAACAATAATTTTTCTTTGAGAACTTAAGAAAAAAGTTAATACAGATCTACATTAAGAATTTACTCATTTTATGTGTAAAATGTCAAACACAGGATCAAAAAAAAATTATTGGCTTTTCTTTTTTATGTTGAAGAAAACATACACAATAAGAATAAATAACAAATAATAAAAAGTATAACTAAAATAATGAACAATTTCTTACTAGTCATTTGAGTATTCACAGTAAGAACATCATTTTTGCAGTTCTCTTCCTTCACTGAATTATCAGCCATGTTCTGCTGAAGATCTATAATAATAAAAATAACAATAACAATAAATTTAAAAAACAGATCACTACATGATTCTCTTAAACCTTTCCTTAACAACAAATGTACTGAATACTGATGGACAGAAAAACAATCCTATCTAATGTTAGTATTTTTCAAAATTTCGGTATTAAAAATATCAAAAATAATGTATATATCTATATGTATTTTCTTATTTTCTAAGAAACGATTTGGGTGAAAAACAACAAAGTTACAATGCTAGCAACATAATAAATTTAATGTCTATGCATTGTATCAGTAATACACAAGCTGCTTTGACTTCGGCTTCGCTTAACTTCTTATATCTTACATTCATAGACTCTTACGAGACAAATATAAATTTATACTGAATTTCAAATATAAATTATTATAATGAGACAACTGACTGATAGTTGAATAAACACAAACATTTACCATGTTCGCCGTCACTGGATAACGGTATATTGTCGAGGTCACTGCTAATATCACCGCCAGACATTTCCAAATTTTTATGTAATCCTTTAGACTCTAGAGCGTTGAAAAAATATTTATATTTTATGTTGTAGTCTAGAGATTACGAAAGTGTCCTACTTTCAGTGATCGTCGGTAATTATTCTATTTTTATTTTGTTCACATTTAACACCATCTGAAAGCAAGAAAAATATCATTTAATGAATTATAAAAATGAATACATTTTATGCACTGAATTTTATAAAAGAATACTACTTACAAATTAACTACAGATCAATTCACGAGAAGGTCGCCATCTTTTGATCACGTGGGATCATGACGTCAGAAGGAAATGTCAACCTCGGTTATATATTCTAAACGAACATTGTGATTTAACATGGTGGTTTCTAAACATTAAATAAGAAGAAAAAAGAAAAAAAAAGAATAAAAATTCTTGTTTCACATGAATTATAAAACTGTGAAACGTGAATCTGATATGCATTTCTTACTATCGCCATATAATTAGATTAACATACATACGCTAATATATATTATAATATTTATATATGTTGTTTATTTAAATGTTGAATTAAAGCATCTAATAGAATCGCGAAGCAGTTAGTTTCTAATTTTAGGTTTGCAGAATTTCATGAAGATATTTTGATATTTTAAAGAATGTCAATATCATTTTATGGATACAAAAAGGTGAATTTATTTATTGTTCATCGAATACCTTTTTATAGTATTGCTGCTTCTACTGGTGAGAACAAATTTTGTTAGTTAATTCGTAAAATAAAATAAAAATAACAATAAATACATTTAAAAAAAAATGCAGTGATACTTTTTTCTTTTCTCTCAGTTCAAATTTATTAATCGTAAGTCAGTAATATTGATTCAGAGAATTTCAATAATTCATGTTCTACAGAAGACGTCATGAATGCTAAATAAGTTGCTCAGTGCATAGTTTTGTTCGGCAATAGCTCATTCGGCTAAATTCGTTTAACTGCCGATTACAGTCGAGCTTTTCCGACTCCTTCAAGCACCTGCATGTTGAGCCGAGCAACTATCAATACTATGTTGAAGCGGGGAACGTTTACCATGGATATGAAGAGAATTACGTTTTCACACGGATTTTATTCTTGAGAGTGACACTTTTTAACAGGTGAAGTAATATTTCGTTGTTTCAGTTTACTATCAGTCCCTTATATCTCATGTACGATCAGATTATGATTATTGTTTATTTATTTATTTTAAAAGAATAGAAAAGAAAAAATAAAGAAGTCAAAATGGGAAAAACACATGATATTGAAATACCCGATTATTCGTCTATGGGTCGCATGATATCTGAGTTATCTGAGGTGTAATTTGGAATAAAGCCAAATTTATTGACACAGTAGAAATTTTTCTGTAAAGACCATTTTGTCTATCAGTAATTTAAAATATGTAATAATATATATATCATAATACAACAATAAATTTGTTTTGAAAATGTTTACAATTTATAATTCGTATGTATATAATGTTCAGTCTTCGCTATAATAATATTGAAAAGAAAAAGAAAAAAGGAAATTAATAAATAAATCAACAAATAAATAAATAATAATCAATTAAGAGAAAGAAAAGAATTAAAATAATAATGCAAGTACATTAATTTTTTTTTTTTTTTAGCTTAAATATGTATATACTTAAAATTAAAATTACATAAACTGTCAGTGTAAATCTTCAGCATTTATTATTCAAATTTATTATTATTATTATTTTTTTTTTAATACTTAAAATTCCTTTAGGTAAGTTAAATCTCTAACTTTATTAAATACTGTGACTTATGATATGTATTTTTTAAAAACCCTCCTGAAATGTGATACTCCATATACATGAACAAGATGTAGAAATAGATTGTCATCAAAAAGTTGACCAAAACAAAAATTTAAAAATATTTCATTATATCTGTTATACTTTCCTTTAAGTCCTAATGATTCTTATATATGTGTATATAAATACATACATACTTACATATACATATACATATACATATACATATACATATATATATTATAATAATAATAATAATAATAATATATAAAAATAATAATTACCCATTTTTATTATCAAATGTGCTAAATAAAGGCTTGTCAGTTTCAACTTAATTGGTCAGATTTGCATGTTGTCATTCACACAGTGAAAAGGCTTTTTCACTTTTTATGGCTATGAATATCTTTTGGAAAGTAGTAATTTATATGGTAACAGATATATTATGATTTTACTTAGACAAGATTAACAAAATAGTTTATTATAATAGTCACAGTGTTTTTTTATTTATTTATTTTTTAATTATACTTATTAAAAAATGAATATTCTTTTATATATAATTATATATTTTATTTAAAAAACTCCTATTTAAAAATTGTTATTCCTTTCATTACAAAATATCTTTATATGTATGTATGTGTATGTGTATTTCTGTGTGCATGTAACTGACACATGCATGTGTATACACATATATGCATACATATGACATATAGACACAGATACATGTATGTTTCTTTATATGTATGAATAGAAATATATACATTTCTGAACAGCTAGATACTCTTGTTTCCATACTGAAGATTTATGAACATGATATATTTGTAATGATAATTCTTATTCTAAATATTTGGCTGTTGGCCATAACACATATCAGTGTATTAAAAACAACAAATGCCATTTTAATGTTGTTAAAGGAGTGTTACTGAATTAGAGTAATTTCTTTGAAACATAATTATACACATTAAATAAACAACAGACGTTTTTCAACATTCAGTAAAATGGTATAATGTCATAATGTCATCTTTATATTATATATTTTTTAACAAGTGGGCAAGTTTTAATAGATATTAGAAAAACCATAGATGGTATGAATCAATTATACTTGTCTCGTGTGTTAATACTGAGTTTGTAAAATTATTTTTTATTTTTTTAAAGGAAATTGTAATAGTATATTTTTGTAAACTTGTTCAGATATTAATTTATTTAAATGATATTATTATTTTTTTTTTTTCCTATTTTATTGATATTTAATAATAATAGTAAAAATAATGAAGTAATTTTAAAACTGATTTAATTAAATAATTTTAAGTATTATTTGTAGTTTCTGTTAATGAAGAATACCATTTTTTTTTTTCATCTAATTTTTAAAATTGTCATTTAATATCTATTTAACAAATTAATAATAAACCTAAGAAAACAAGCATGCTGTTAAGTGCTCATTTACATTTACTTCACTTTTAAAAAGCTGAAATAACTAATTTTGTTATACTGACATTTCTTATTTCCTGCATGGATGATTAAAAAAAGAAAAAAAAAAAAAAAGTACTTCCCTTTTAGCATTTTTCTATTACTCCAGTTCTGGCTTTCAAAATTATAAAATCATTCGTTAGATATTAACACAAATGTAAATAAATTGAGATAAATTTCTACTATTTTTCTGTTTTTGAAGAGGTTAATGTATCAAGAGGGAACGCTATCCTTTTCATGTTAGGCCTATATAATACAGTGCTTCAGTTGTGTCATATTTAAAATACACTATTTGCCTTTCATGTTTGCAGTACATTAGAGATTAAACAGAATTTTGTTTCTTTACTCAGATGTCAGAAGTCACTCTCTGGGTTATTCTGTATCAATAGAAACTATTACCAAGATCATGTATTCGTACGAAAGACTGCTAAACCTCATGTTTGATATTCATTAGTACTTAACAGCTATTATTGTAATTCGCAAGAAAAGCCACCGACATGTAGTACATCAGTGAACAGCCATGAAGTGTCTTTTCCATATATATTATCTGGTGTGGGTTTTTTTTTTTTATCTTTTTTTTTAAATATCACATTTGTTGATCAGACAATTGTGGGCATTGCTTTTCTGCTTGTAATGAAAACGACAGTTGGATGTGTGATGCCTGGTTAAGTGAGGACCCCTCCTGCTTCACTGTGGACAGCTGTGTACAGATTGTTACAAAAGCAAACACAGAAGGTGACAGAGTAAATGTTGCTGTTTGTTTCCAAAGACTTACGATTGCCTGGATTTTAGCCGAATTACAAGTACTGTAGGAATTTTCTGTCTGAAATAAAATATATATAAGAAAATGTATGATTACTTTTTTTTATTTACAAAGCTAATTGTGTTTTGATAACAAAAAAGGATTTTGTTTCTGATATCAAAGAGATTTAGTTCAATATTTTTTAATTGTGTTTTGATAACAAAAAGGATTTTGTTACTGATATCAAAGAGATTTAGTTCAATATTTTTTAAAGACAGCTCCTTTTGTTTATATTACAGTTTTAAAAAAATATTTATTATGATTTTATTATTTATTTTATTACATTATTTTTATAAGCTATAATATATTAAATTTTTAACCTACAGTATATTAATTTAGTTAAATGTTTTTTTTTTTATTAACTCTTAGTTTGATGCATAATTCTCGTTAATCACTGAAATATTGCCTCAAATCTGTCTATAATTATTGTCAGTTCCATGCATCACTTTGTCAAGCTAACAACACTTTTCAGCACTAACAAACAAACACAAACAACACTTTTTAGCACCGTTAAACACATACAAACAACACTTTTTAGCACTAATGAAAAAAATATGAACAGCACTTTTTAGTGCTAATAAAGAAACACTAACAAACTTTTTAATGTCAATAAACAAATGTAAACTGCACATTTTAGGGCCATCAGATATTCACAATTTTTTAACTATGAGATCTTTTTAATTCTGCTGTTTTGAAAACAACTAAACATGACCAAAAAAAATGCCCTTTTTTTTACCTGCACCCAGCCCCTTTTGCAGTCTGGGGGAAGCACTAATATATATACATATATATTTTCACATTTTCAGATTCTAATCATTATGATCAAGTAATAACTCGAGCAGAAGGAACTTCTGTATAAAACTGAATGTGAAATGTTTTGGAAAGTACAGAACAAGTTTGGTGATTATAATGGGAGCAGAGCATTTTTCACGTACCTGCAAGGAGACATAGCATAGCTACTGTCAGGAATGGTCTCCAAGGCAAATGTGCTTCAGAAGATTAACTTGGAGCTTGAAGAAGGATGGGAAGCCAAATTAAGCCCAGAAGGACGAATCTACTATGTCAAGTGAGTACATTGTCATTATGAAATCAATGATTTTTGGCTTGAGTTTGAATTGCAGTGGAATAAAAATTGTCTGAGTGTCCTCGTGTCAGTTCTTCCAACCGTCTGGTTTTCTTAAACATTTTTCAGTTAAGTATGAGGTTTGGTTTCTTATTATTACCTGCACTGTTGGAAGTAGATCCACTAAATGCATAGTGCATATATATATATATATAAACTAAGGAACAAATGTGTACCTATTGACTGAAAACAGTGTTGTTTTTATTTTTAATTAAATACACAGAGATAATATAAAAACATATTTCATAAAAAAAAGTAATATTAATGATAACTCATGTTTTACCTTTCTGTTCTGCTTGGATGAAAATAATCATCATCATCATCATCATCATTGTTATTAATTCAGGCACAACAGAAGTGATGTATAACATGATTACTCGAAACAGTGTCATCTGATCATATTTACTTTTTCTGATTCCATTTTAGCTGAAATTTGGTAAAGTAAACGGAATATCACATAATAAAATTTTTACTGAATTTATTCTGAGACGCTCAGCAAAACTGCTTCATGATAAATCCTCTGAAATGTGTAAAAAGCCATCAAATGTGTGAATAATTCCCATCAGTAATAATATTACTTTCAGTGCTGTAACTCCACCAGCAGATAAGAAACCGGTGATAAATCTTTGATTTCATCATAAGTGTTGGCCATTTGAGAAACATTATCACACCATATCACTTAAATAAACGTTATTAGCAGAAGTAATAAAAGTGGTTTAAGACCAGGAAATTAAATTACAGAGACACCTACTGGAAGTAATGGGCTTCGCTTCAAACTGTCCCTGCATGAAACTCAATTTCTCTGTAGATAACCCCGCTCTGTGAGACTAATAGTTGTATCCACCGTGCACATGTATGTGTGTGTGTGTACATGTGTATCGATCTGTATTTGTGTGATGTAATTATATACGTCTGTGTTTGAGAATGTGTCTGAATGTATGAAAATAATAATAATTTGTTAAAATATATGTGTTTATTATATTTATTTGCTGGCTGTTAAATTTGATCACAGATCATTGAAGAGATCATCTTCCTAAATCATAACTATATTTAATACACTAAATGTATCTCAAATGTATTTAAATTAAACAGCAACAAATATCCTACAATAATAAATTTAAAAAAAAAACAGACATACATGCACACAGATCATTTAACTATAATTAAAGTTTATTGCTAATTTCACAGAAATAAATTCATACATAGATACATTTACACTTTTGATGTTGTCATATATTAACAGTGTAATACTCTGTTGTATAAAATCACTGAATTATTCCTTTTTTTTAAATAAATAAATATGTGAGATCTACAACACCTGACACAACAGTGCATGTTATTTATCAAACGATCTACAATGTTTGTTGAGTCAGACTTGTTAACATGCTTATCTACCTGTAAGGTAAATATACGGTTAACAGTAAGTACTACTGTAGAGACAAAACCAAAATGATTAAAAAAAGAAAGAAAAGAAAGTCAGTAAAGTGACAGTGTCTAATGTAATCATATTACAGTAACAGTATTAAATGAAACTTCAGCAGTACAGACAATATTAAATGTAACAACATAGTTATAACATTAAAGGTAACTGCATCATTTCAAACAGTATTAAATGAAACTATAGTAGAGAGAGTATTAAATATAGGCAAAGAATAGTCACAGTGTTAAGTGATATCAAAGCAGTGATAGTATTAAATGCACTTATTAAGACTGTAGTACTGACAGGTGACTACATGTTCATGACTTTTAAACACGACTATGATACACATGTTTTATGTTTTTGTTACTGATCTAACTAACTGTCTATCTAGCTATCTATATCTATCTATCTATGTAACTATATATATATATATATGTGCGTGTTTGTGTGTGTGTGTATATATATATATATCCGTGTGTGTGTGAGTATCAAAAAATTGAAACAAATATTTTCCATGACTACTAAATTGTAACGAAAATCTTCAAAGGAACAAAACAATATAATTATATTTAAAAAAAAGAAAAAAAAAAGAATTATGTATATTTATAAACGTTCTGGAATTTTGTTCAGAAGTCATTTCATAATTAGACTGTGAAATAACAATAGTTGTATATGCTCGTGTTACTTATAATGTACACTTAAATATGAGAAAAAACCAGTTAGCACACATTGTATGTAGGTTAATGAGTTGTTTGAAAGGACAAGGAAATGCTTTATATGACAACAGATAAAGCCACACACTTTACAGTATTTGTCTTAATTATAGCAATTATCGGTTTCTTATGTTTTCTCTGTTCTTTATTATTTTTGTTCCTAATGGTTAAAAAAGAGAAAAGATATATATACATTTGAAATATATACTTAAAAACATCAATAATAAAAATATATGTATTTATGTTTTCAGTGTAATTACTAAAGTTAATGTTATTTATAACATGTCATCTATAAATATGTTTGTCATTTTTCCTTGAATTTGTCTTTAATTATTATATTTTTAAATTGTAATTTTTAATATAGTGATATGATAAATAAAACATTTTATATCTTCATATTTTTAAGAACTACACATAACAATCATCAGATAAAGTTACCTGTACTTTTCTGTATTTACAGTCAGTGTGATTTTGACAACTCTGTTATGTTACCTGTCTGAAAAACATAATTTCAATAAAACCCTTCTTTGCATTTCAAAGCAAAATGCCATTTGCATTAAAGATTAACACTTTTGATAATGTTATCTGAAGAATTGGTGTATAAATGGTTTGGAATATATATAAATATTTTATTGCACTAGCATGCATAAAGACATGCACACACACACACACACACACACACACACACACACACACACACACACACACACACACACACACAGACACACACAATGTTCCTGAAAATATTTTAGAGAATATTAGAATAAAGTTTTTGTGATGTCCAGAGATTAAAGGCTGCTGAACACAACTGTTTCTAAATGTGCAGACTGATTTAATGCAAATATTTTACTTAATATTTAAATTTAAAAAAAAGTATTATACTAACTATGTTGATAATGAAAATGACCAATTAAATTTAAAGATAAACACTTCAAAGGTTTCGATTTTAAATACAAAGTTAGATTTTTTGCCAGTTTGTGTTTGTTTGTATGTGTGCATCTCTGTGTGTGTGTGTGTGTGTGTGTGTGTGTGTGTGTGTGTGTGTGTGTGTGTGTGTGTGTGTGTGTGTGTGAACATAATAATTAGTAAATTATAGACAGCAGATAACACATTATCACCAAGAAGCAGTTCAGAAGAAATAGGTCTTAATGTTTAGTTTTATTTCTGTCAGTCATGATATGTTGATGTTAATGGCAGGTTAATGTTAAAAAGAAATGTCAACAGTAAACTAGTGTGTATCTTATCTCAGAATGTAAACTCAAACCTGTCTGTATATAAGTATTGGAACACTGCCAGAATATATTCATAATAAACTCACTCGCATGCTATGTTTAACAATGAAAAACCATTTCTTCTAAAGTATATACTGATATTTGATTTGTGGACAAAGTCTTAACATGTAAAATATCACTTTGTAGTACAATGATCCAAATGTTATTCCTTTCTATATTTAATCCTTTTATGGGGAGGTTTTACTTATCTTTTTAATATATATATGTATATGTGTGAATGCGTGTGTGTGTGTGTGTGTGTGTGTGTGTGTGTGCGCGTGCGTGCGTGGGTATTTGTATAGATACCTCAGTTGTTCTTTATTTATTCTGAAACCTGTTATTTATGTGCCCCATGTTCCTCAAACAACATAAAAGCAATTTTCCTATTTCTGTGGGGCAACCTGTTAATGTAAATGTTTAGTTTAATACAACATTGTACACAACCCTTCATTATACTTAACAGTGTGTTTTTTTTTGGTGTATTTTTCATTGTATATATTAAATATGTTTGTACAGATACTGAATCTGAGTAATGATTTATTCATAATCATGTTATTTATGTGCCATATGGTACCACTAACACAAAACCATTTTGACTCTTTCAGTAAAGGTGTGAAAAAAGCGGTATAATACAACAATTACTTACTGAAAAAAAAAAAAATAATAATAATAATAATAACTGTAAAGTGTAATGTGTACAATATTATACAGAATCTTAAATTGTAAGGTAGTATTATTGTTATTTTCCTTGATTATATCTTTCTTGATAACAGTGTTTTTAATTCTTCTTTATCTTTTTTAATTTTAATATGTATTTCTATGATATAGCTTTATGTGATGAGTTCTGTATATTATTTATGTTACACATACCTCCCAACTATAAAATTACTAATATGCTGGACAACTTACTAATGCATAAGCAGAATATAATACAATGCATACCAACATTTTTATTTTGTTTATTCTTTCTTTTAATAATGATATTGTTTTTCTAAATTATTATTTTTGTGGGATTTTAAAAAAAAAAATTAAAAAATATAAATAGGTACATCTCTTAACATAAAAAAAAATTAGTTCCATAACTGTTTTATTAAAATTATGTTATTAGTTTTTCTTTCAATGGAATTTCAGCTAATGAGATATTTTCCATTATTTATATGCTTTTTATTTTTATATATATTTTTTTTATAGGATTCAGTGTCGCATCTTGATTATTTTGTGCTCTGTGCATGATGCAGGCTAATCACTTCTCTGATTTAAAGATAATAGTTTGTTGCTACTGTACCAGTACTAATTATTTTTAGATGAGTGTCCTGTTTTCACAGTAGGATGAACCACAGCAGCCGTATTACTTGTTTGTACATGTCCTTTGATAATGAAATTGATTGTACTTACCGTTGCCAGGGTAATGGCATGCCTGTATTTAATTATTCTTTTTATACTCTTAAGTATGCGTACAGACATGCTGTTTATTACAAAACAGAAGAGCCAGGTATTATAAAAATATGGATTGTTACCTGTCTGCTGTAGAAAGATGTATAATTTTTTTTTTATAGCCTAACAGTGAATATACGTAATCCTTTGTTTAATCAGAATTATTATTTTATCTTTGCTTGACTTTTATGCTGAGGTTCTGTACCAAGAATATTGATTACTTACCTTTCTTTCTTCTTTGTTTATTCTGCCATATTCATGCTATTGTGTGTGTTTATGTGTCTGTTTTACAAACAATTTATGGATGGTTGTAAATAAAACATGTTTTGCATGTCGCAGAACTTATAGTAAGCATACAGCATATTTAACTGTTACAAAATATTGCATCTGGAACCCAAATATAGTGTTCTAATTTGTGCCAACTGCACCATTTTTTTTTTCAGCCTCCAGAGTACTGTAAGACATAGTGTTTATAAAAAATTAAATAAACAAGGAACAAGACACATACACACATATACAGAGATATGATGACATATATAAAAATATAATTTTTATACAGATTCATGTACAGATAACCTGATGTCTGCAGAAAATCTCTTTAACAAATGAATGGGTGTAATACAAAATCTCAGCCCAGAATCATTCAGGCTGTGGCATTAAACTGTGATGATTCTATTAATGATGTAATATTCATTATAAAGAAATTTAAACTCAGTGTAAAAACGTCTGGTAAAATATAGTCATTACAGGTCAATATATCTGAAACTATCATTTTACAAATTACAGTATAAAAATCAAGGTGGATAATCTATTTAAGGTGACTGAATTTCCATAGAAACATTCTGTAACTAACACTGATGTCTATACTAGCATAATTGTTAATTTTGTAAATCAGTTTTCTGATTGATATTTTGTTTTTGATGGATTAATTATCCGAAGATGATCAATGTATTAATGAAAAATAAAACTTAAGTGCAGAAGAAAATTAATCCAGACTGACTGAGTCATTAATCATTGTCAGAGATCTGTTAATAATAATGTAACCTTTGACACTGACATGACTGTAGGATCAGCTCCAGTTCCCAACAATACAAACGGTGTATCAAGGCTATGGATATACCAGATACACTGTTTCAGTATTTAATGTGATATAACTGATTATAAAAAATGTCATAGCCTGAATCTGTCAAGAATATTTTGTTCTGTAGCAAATGACAGGAATAAAAATGGAAAATGCCTATTTCAAAATCTCTTTTATTGGCAAACTTTATTATTAGAAAAGGTTTGTGCTAAGCCAAATAATGTACACATTGTAATGCATTTAGGCTGCTGAAACCTTTTTAAAAATAAATTTGACATTTGTGTTGCCTCACAGACATGTAACAACACATTTTTTTTACTTGTGATTTACAATTTTCTAGCAACAAGTGAAAAAAGCACGCAGTCAGGCTGTACTAAGTAGCAATCAAACGCAACCAAGTAGATAAAGACATCTTGATTATAGTATTTCGTGTGTTATTAACGCTTATAAAGATATGGTTAACCTAGGCTGTCAGTGCTGTTTCCTTGCTCATCAGTGTCAGGCAAATTATATCTCCAGAGACAGAATTCTATTCTGTGTTGTCATTCTTTGAGGCCATTTTCATGATTCCATTAGCATAACAAAGGAAATGACTTGCATTAGTGTCGTCCTTTACATGGCATTCATGTGTTAAATCTCCCTCTACTGGATACAGTTATTATCCTCCTAATTGTCGCCATTTTATTTCTTTATTTCTTATTTTAAAACACATTTTTATTTTTTTTTCATTTCTGTTTAATATATTTTTAAACATTTAAACAGTTGTTGTTTTTTTTGGATACAATTTTTTTTAATATTTTTTTTTTTTTTTTTTATTATTATTTTTAATGCATGCCATTCCTTTCAAGGAACTGTTTAGTATGGAGGTGATGTAGTCGATGATTTGCAGAAAATCTCCATACATCCCTGCAGGATTACAGTTCTTCCCATACAGTCTGTTAGAAAGAAAATCACCACACTTTTCACATGTAATTATCTGGGTTTGTGGCATTATATCCATTACTGCTGCTTGCTGTTTGCTGTAAGAAAATTAGGTCCAACAAGAAGATTTGCCTTTTTTTTTTTTTTTTTTTTTTTTCACATCAACACCTAGCTTATTACTCAGACCACCAAATGAGATCACAGAGTCTATGTAGTCATTTCAGATTTGAATGAATTAATAGATTGTTTTTGTAATGAAGTACAAAGAGAAAAAAAAAAAATGTGTTTATATAATAATAATAATAATAATAATAGTAATAGTAATAGTAATAGTAATAATAATAAAATAATAGTAATAGTAATAATAATAATAATTACAGTAAAAATAACAAGAACTGAAACAATCTTAAGGGTGTAATCACTTTATATTTTTAAAAATCTATTTTATATTCACTATATTTAAAGAAATATGTAAACAAATTATATTTAATGCATATATAAAAAAATTAATTTACATTATCGTCAATACATTTTAAGGTTAATCATTACTAGCTGTCAAAAGTTTATTTATTTATTTATTTACTAATGCACAATGATTACAATGAAAAACAAATGGCTGCAACTCTGTTGGCTTTAGTCTTTAATTAGCAATATGAGATTTTTAATAAGATCCTTCCTTTAGAGGGGAAAACACTTATCATGGTGTTTAAATAATGTAAAAATTTTCCTGTAAAATCACAGAGTTAAATAATCAAAAGGTTATTGTTCTAATCAATGCATTGCAGTCTGTTCCTTTCATTACTGTGCACCAAAAAAAAAGTCAGATTGTTTTTATGATGTTTTATGAAAAACTGAATGTGCATCTCTTATAAATTTTAGTACATCCCCACCAAAAAACAAAATTTAATAATTTTTAATTCAGTGAAAACTTTATACTTTTTCTATTTATTTTACTGTCTCAACAAACTTCTTCTGATTAGATGCAATCAACATTTTATTGTTCTTCAGTTTAAGAGAAAGCATCTGGACAATAAAAGGTTTCCAATCTATCACGATTTTTCTATTTTATGTTTTTTTCTTCTCTCTGGTTTCAGCCATAAAGTAGACTATTATGTTCCAGGCTTAATCCAGTTGAATAAAAATGTTTTGTGTGAATTCCTCTCTGCTGCTGCGCAGCACCAGGCAGTAATGGTGTTTTTATTGATGGAGCTGCTACCATTAGTGACAAGAAATAAATCTGGATGGTACCCAGTGGAAGGTGACAATTACTAAACTGTTCTGAAGCTGCTTGACTTTAAACTGACAGTGAAAAAAAGCCAATTACAGAAGACTGGCTACTGAAGAGTTTAAATAATTTATTTTGTAAAAAATTTTATTTTTATTTTTTTTTTCACCCAGCTTGACATTAAATAAGGAAACAGGTTTTTAAATATTATTTATTTTAAACTTTTTGAATTTGATTTAGATAGACATGAAAGAGAAATTATTCATTTCCTCAGAATTCTCTGTTTATTTTTGCCTGTCATTATGAATTGTATGTGATGCCTGATGTTATAAAATAACTTTGTGTGATAATTGTTTTTTTGTCTTAATTTTGTTTTATACTAAACCTTTTAAAAGGACATCACCAGTATAATAGGGGACAAATATATATTTTAAATATATAATACTAATTCTTAATTGCCTGGATGGTCTAATTACACTATACAATAAAAACAAAAATAAGGAAAGAAATATATTATGATGAATCATTTAGCAAATATTTAAGTCTTGCCATGTAGACTGACTTTGTGTTTGTAATTTCTTGTCATGCAGATCACTTTTGTGACCAAGCAGAACTGGCTGCTATTTTTAACTTAATTATTCATTGGTTTGTAATGACATCAGGAACACACCGGTCACTGGTGGAAAATCCAGCTCTAGTTGATGTACAACATAGACTGCCAGTCCTGATCTGCAGTGACAACATTACCTTGCTGATTGGACACTGCTCATTCGAGCCACCTGAGAAGGGCAAAGTGAAAACAATTTAGTTGAAGGATTTTTCACTGAAGATAGCCTCATTTTCAGCTTATCGGAATATCCATCTGTCCACTCGTATATATTCATGTCACCAAATGTTTATTAACATCTATTGATTTATCTTTGTCCATCTGTAAACAAGTACAGGCATTTCTCTCATCCATTCCTCCAGTCAAAACCATCAGATCAATTATCCATCCATTGATTCATTCATTCATCATGATCCATCCATTATACATCCATCCAGCTGCGAATCAATCAAACAAATGAACTGAACCAAGCAATAGTTTGACCAGTAAACCTGTTAATAAACAAATCATCCCATCTGTCAGTTTGTCCGTCCATCAGCTCATCCAGCCACGAATATCCCTCCCATGCCCACCGCCCTCCACACATCACTTCTGACAATCCTCTTTTAAAGTTGTTCTTGTAATGCTGGTGAAGATTACAGCTGAACAGTGTTTGGCAATTTAAATAATTTAAAGCGCCTTCTTTCCCAGTCTGCAGGAAATGCTGAATGCACTGTCACGTATCCTCACAGCTCACTGTTTAACTTTGCCTTCAATTGATTTTTTTTTTTTTTTTTATCTCTGTCCTGTATATGTTTGTTCATTTGCTGAAGTAAGTGTTGGCAGTACCCACCCTTCAGCTACAACAGATTGTCCATCCAGTAAACGTTGTACCTGATCAGCATAATTAAAGAAAGTGGGAGCTTAATTGCAATGATTGCAATGGATTTTTTGAGGATTTTGGCTCTAATCTTTCCTTGTGTATTTAGAACTATTCTCAGTAGGAACATGCCATGATGATTTTTTTTTTTTTTTTTTTTTTTTTGAATTCCAACATGCTGCATGTTTTAAATTCTTTTAAAATAATTATAGATGGGTTAAAATGTTTTATTAAATTTAAACAAATTTTTTTAAACTTGATTTTGAATATCCTTTTTTCATACTTGAATTTTATTACATATTTTGTTTGGTATATATATATATATATATATATGTGAGCATAATAGACAAATAAAATAATATAAATCCAGTTTTAATAAATTTAATTATTCTAATTACATATTATTATTATAACTATTATTTTTTTTTTTTTTTGTATATCTAGTTTTAAAATAACCTTTTTGTATTGCACTAGATCTAGTACATTTTACATCAAATAATAATATCAATGTTATTTAGTTGTTAAGTCCTGTTCACTAATAACCTCTGTTTCTGTGAAGTGGAAAAACATGTTATAATGCATGAACACACAAAAACTGACAAGCAGTAAATGACAAAAAAAGATGGTTCTGGCAATTAGAATTTGTTGGGTTTTTTTTCATTTGTGATGTACAAAGGAAGAAAATCCTCTACTGAAATTTAAAATAATCCAAATGAAAACAACTGGGGGTGTAATCTGATTTGAAAAAAAAAAAAAAAAAAAAAATACCAACCAAAGACTCATTAAAATCACTTCAAATTATTATTTTTGTCCTTTTCTAGTGATTTCTCATTAATTATAATTTGATTTTTTAATCTGGAAATATTTTTAACTGAGACAGATTAATGGTATTTTGGTTCTGTGGTTTTGGTTTTAATTTATTAATACTGAGCTTTTTGGTGTTTTTTGTACCTGATTTATTCTGTAACAATAAAAGATAATAATCATATTTATTGCTGATAATAATATAAATTAGTTATTTAAAATTACAAATGTCTGAAATAGTTATAATTTTATATCCTGTCAAAATCTTTTAACTCTGTGATATAGATGACAAAAACGACTTAATAATACAGGTAAAGGTATTGTGTGTGTATTGAGTAATAACTGCTTGTTATAACTGAAACATATTTTCATTAAATCTACTGCTTTTTTTCCTATACAGGAATTTGATTTTATCTCCTGTGCCTTGATTCTTGATATTAATAATTTTTAAATGCTTTTAGCCAATGAAGAGGTTGTAATTTTAATCATGTGAATGCTAGTCTAGCGAAAAAACATATTTTGCCAGTTTCCCATTCCAGTCAGTTCTCTATGATTTATTAATGGTCATCATAGACACTTTACTGTATATTATAAAATGCAAGTGAAAGATACATTGCTGCTTATTAAATATACAACATCTTGTATGTGGTTGTAGTCTGAATTTGTCTAGAATTATGTTTTCCTTAATAAAATTAGGTGAATAAGAGTTAGGGAAATTTTCAGAGAGTTTAAATAATGGGCTGTCTGCTGGGGAAGAAATTCAATTCATTTCAGATGTTTTCAGATGTATCTTCAGTTCATTAATTAGAAAATAAATCTATATGATCTATATTAATCTAACAGATTATGGCAACAAATATTTTAGATATTGACATTTTCTTAAATTTATTGATTCAAATTAAAAATATTTTTTTTTGTTTTGTTTTACTTATTCGATCTTAACTGACTTCCATTTCTGATTTTGATTTTCTTATCTGATCGTCACACTTCTAAAGTGTACAGTCGAGAAATTGATCAACATTGTCGAGCAAAGTACACAGGATTGTGTTAAATGCCATTTCCATTATGTCACAGAGTTTGTCTTCCTTTTCAGTTTAGTCCATTTCCTCTGGAACCAGCAACTTGAGTTGAATTTGAAAAAAAACTCAATCAGGTGACAGGAAATTCATTAAGCAAAGCAAAGTGCTGCTGACTGCGGCATGCAAATGTTGTTAAGTTTGAGGATTTTTGCTGTGACTGCTTCGGCAGTCACTACAGGCACAGGGGAATTCAAATTCATAACTGCTGCTGCTGTGGTGAAGAAGTTAATGTTTAAGCCTTTTATTGAAATAATTCATATTAAGTTTGTTCAATCATAAAAGCAATTGTCTTAAAGGTCATTGATCTAGATGGCACAGACTGATTGTCTCCTATTATAACGTCGGTAGCAAGAATTAACAAGTCAAAGATCTAATATCCTCCCATGTATAAGATATAAATTTGTAATCTTTAATGTATATACAGATTGATGGTTTCATCATTTTCATTAGTGTTTAGATTTTTTTTTTTTTTTATCAATATAGTAATTTTAATCTGTCAGTTTTACCCATTTGTCTCTTTGTTGCTTTTTCAGATGATGATAATTCCTGTAGGAATATTAGGTCCATGTATTTGCAGGGGTAATTAGAAAACCAATTGTGAATAAATATTATTTTTGTATATATTGTTTTTTTTTTATTCTTATTGTTTTTAACCAAGACCATTTAGATCATCAGAAGATAATACTTTTTTGCATTTTTATTTGAACAAAAACATTGAATGTCTGATATATCCTTTATTTTGTTAATTTGTTTCTTGTTTTATCCTGACAGTAATGTTGATCTGTTTTTATAGAATTCTGGCTAACATTAACCATATTGTTGTTGTTGGTCTTGTCATGATTATAATATTATGATGATTTTTATTATATCATCATCAATTTATTGTTATTATCATCATTTTTTTTTTTTTAAATACACAACATGTTAGACAGGGTTGTATTCTGAAATTGTCTAGAATTATGTTTTCCTTAATAAAATATGGTGAATAAGAGTTAGGGGAAATTTTCAGAGAGTTTAAATAATGGGCTGTCTGCTGGAGAAGAAATTCAATTCATTTCAGGAACTGTTAATATCTGCATCTGATGGAAATAGTCTCTGCTTTTTTTTCCAATGAGTTACAGTGTTTTATAACGAAAGATCTGTGTGTTGTTTACCATTTATTATATTTCAAAAAGTTTTAAAACTTTACCCAACTGAAATACATAAACTTGATTTACTGTACATACAAGTTGTATTTCATAAAGCTTTATAATTATCAAACAATAACAACAATGTAGCTAATGATTCCATGTTTGTTGACTCAGTGGGTATTATGGGCCTGCGGAGAAAAACGTGGATCAGAACAAATTAAGTGGTCGTCCTTTTGCCACTGGATGCATGCTGCTGTGCTTTCGGTGATCAGTTAGTTCACTTAAGATGTGATTACGCAGTCAGTTGTTTCCTTTGTGGCTACAAGTTGCTGAAGTCTCGGAGCCTCGGGCTAAAGAAATCACACAGTGAACATTGACTGCTGGTGACAAGCAAATTGAACTAATTTGCACCTGTTGTTTTTGCCACAAGTCAGTTTGTCTCCTGGCCACTGCCGCTAAAGTTTACACCCAATTTAACTTATTTGTCATTTGTCCGTGATGGTGTTAATCATCAGGCCTTCTTCTTTGCTTCACGTCAGTGCTAATGATTTTCATAAAAGTAATTTTTTTTTTAATGTTAAAAAAATATATAAAATTTTTGTTTGTTGTGTGTCTGTGGAAAAATATGCAAGCATACACTAAAGAAAAAGAACTGTTAAAAAAATGTCATTATTGTATATAACATAAAAAAGATAAAATTTATTTTACAGATACATACTTTAAAAAAAAAAAGTTAATGCAAACCTTGTAGTCTGAAATTAATACCTTTACAAATGGTTTCTTTTGTGATTACTTATTTATTATTATTATTTTATTATTAATTAATTATTATTATTATTATTATATTTATTATTATTTTTATATTATTATTATTATTATTATGATTATTATTATTATTTTAAAACACTGTCATATTACACCACAAATATCAGCAGCTAAACTATTTAATTTAAAGGGAATTCCATGTCAGCTATATGACAGGCCAGGGTACCATAGTTATCTCAGTCTGATGCAAATATTTCACTATTTTACATCACTGTCACCAGACGCAAATGTTTTAAATCATGGATACAAGAATCTCTATCCAATCTGTACAACCAGAACAACAGGTGAACCCAGGGCAGGCATGCTTCAGTTCTTCTGTCATGTAATCACACTGTTCTTACACATGTTAAAGTGAAACTAAATTTGGTAATTTCAAGTTGTATTTTTCTGTTTTTAATTTCCTTCTTCTTCTTTTTTTTTTCTTTTTTTTTTTTTTTCCTACTCTATTCATCTGTCTTTTACATTTTCTTTGAGAGCTGATTTTTCTAAATCCCATATTATCTGATTATAAAGAAGATGACACACACAATATGACATTAATTAAGGAGAAATCTGAAAATAATTTTGGTACAAGGAACTTTAAAAAAAAAAAAAAAAAAAAAAAAAAAAAAAAGAACAACAAATGACAACAAGCAACTTTCACTGTGACTGCTTTCTAAAAAAGCACTGTTTCAGTATTTTTTTTTTTGTCCCTAGCGATGCCTTGTCAGGAAATGAAGATCCTAACTGGGCAGTGATTAATTGAGAAAATGTGTTCTGTTGTCAGGATGGCTGGGCCTAAAACTGACTCGTTGTCACTGCTGGAAAATCAGTATTGGAAATAAATTGGCATCTTTTGTCTGCATGGCCAGAAAACGTGTGACATATTATGATATGATCGATAAGGAAAATAGCACATTCATCAACTGCAGGCATGCTTCGACCATGGTGAATCCGCCCAAATTGCATTACATTTTTGTTATTAGGCGTCGGTGAAACAAGTGGTAAAGTCATTCGAGTAACAGGCCCGTTGCACAGATCAGCAGATTTAAATCTTCTGTCCTAGCGGTCTGCTGTTCATACAGCTGGTAGAAGGCCTTGTGTCATAAATCAGAGAAGAAAATCTAACCATTAAAGATTTTTTTTTTTTTTTTTTTTTTTTTTCACCTGATTTATAAAGATTCCAATTTAAGTTCATGAGAAGAAAAAAAAAAATTGAAAATAGAATGTAACAATTAAAGATTTCATTCCCTGGGTTTAGTCGTATCAGGAATAGTTCAAGATTCAAATTTAAGTTCATAAGGAGAAAGTAACCCCCAAAAAACATTTTTGTTAAATGGAAAGAATTTGTGCTGTTTTCTCTTATAATGTTTATAATAATTAGTTAGTACCCAGTCCTGTGTTTAATAATAATAATAATAATAATAATAATAATAATAATAATAATAATAATCATCATCATCATAATCATAATCATAATGTTAATAATAATAATAATAATAATAATAATAATAATAATAATAATAATAATAATGAATTAATTTGATCTTAGAACATTATAAAAACAAAAATATCACTGAATATTTAAGCAACAACAAAAAATCAAAAAAAAATCATTACATTAAATTATTCACATAAAAATTATAAACAACTTGCAGTTCACTCAAATAAATAATTATAAAAAATGAAAGACTTTGTTCGTCCTCCTACATAAGATCGTTTATGGTCTGTCTCTCTTTTGAAGTGAACAACCTGTACATTGACAGCATTCTTTAGTTCTTCTGTTTACTTTGCGATGACCCAGATTACTTAACGTAGGTTTTCTTCAGTGTCCGAGGAATGTGCTTCATGGAAGATGAAAAGCAAGTGGAACAATCAGTACTGAAATGTCTTCATGCATTACAATCTGAGATAACACCTGTGATCTGTCATTTAACTGTACATGTTTTTCTGTTACATGGGTGAAGGTTTCGGATACAATATGGCATTCTTTATATTATTAATACTCTTTGTCTAAAAAAAAAAAAAAATATATATATATATATGTATTAGTACATTAATAAAATATCTATAGTTAATACATGCAGAAGTAATGTATCAAATAAAGCACAGTTTCAAAATAACCAGGTTTTGTGTTAAATAAGGACACAATTACCTATCTTTGTCACACCTAACACATATGTATTCTTTTATTTTATTGTTCATGCACTTTTACATCATATTCAATTCTTTATTCAACCTTACACTATTTTACATTTCCAAGTATTAAAACTTAACAACTAATAAATAGTTTTATAATCATGGCAGCCAGTACCTTTGATAATCATTGCAGTTGCCATAAAATGTCAACAAGCATTCCAATAAGAACTTCCTTCTTCTTCGTATGCTAATAAAAGATTAGAAATATTTTTATTTTTCTTGCAGAACTTAAGATTAGTCATATGTCTGATTGGAGGCAGAGAATTAGATAAAGTTGTTAAGAGCAACCAGTCTTCCATATACTTTCATTTATCCATTTAACTCAGTGTGAACAAGTGGACATTTTTAACAGATGGATGCTCCTAGAAAAGAAGGTGGAAAAAAACCCCCACCAAAACCAGTAAAAAGAAAATTAAAATTAAACAAGTAAAATTAAAAGGAAATAAACAAAAAGAAGTATGAAAAGGAATAAAATCAATAAATAGAAAGAAATAATAAAACAGTAAATAAATAAATATTGAAATAAATAAATTAATAAATAAATAAAAATAAAATATAAATAAAATAAAATAAAAGAAATAACACATAATTAAAACAAAGAAACAGAAAACAAACAAATAAATAAATAAATAAATAAACATAAAAATGAAGGTAAATTTCTCACAGTGTCACATATAACAAATATTTAACACACTGTGCACACAAATTTACAAATACTTTTATTATGATTTCAGTTTTCAGAAACAGAATACCACAGACCCTTCCAGCAGTAGTGTCACCAGTATAAATGATTAGAAGGTCAGAAAAAGACAAACTGTAGTGTCAATTGTTATTAGCTGTTAGAAATGCCAGGAAGCAAATCAGTTAAACCAGTTTCAGATTTCTTCTCACTTTTTTTATACAGGCTGCAGCATGTGGAAGTGAAACATGAAACTACCCCCCTCTGTTTGCTTTACTTATTACAATAGGTTAATCTGCATTTCATATATCAGAATGAATGAAACCATTTATGGGTATGTCTGGATTTTTATACCAGTATATATAATGTTCTCAAGTTACTTGTTTTGATTTGGTGGGAATTGAAAAACAATTTTTTTTTTTTTTTTTTTTTTTTTAACAAAAATTAACAATCTGTTAGCAAAAAGGTTTTTAAAACTGATTTAAAATGGTGAGTGTTGATTTTCCCATTTCCCAGAGGCAAACAGGAAACATAATTAACATTTTACATTGCTTTTATTATTTAGTCATTTACTCTTTGTATTTAAAATTTGAGGTTTTATAATTTTTACCTCTACTGTAATTCAAGACCAGAAGGATTCCATGATGATGTTTAAGCTTGAAATACTGTAATAAATTGTATAGTATAGAACAGAACTCACTTAAGAAATATAGATGTGTTGAGTATATTTAATTTGGTTTATGAGGACTCACAAAATATCTGATATATCTGTTATTATGGTGTGTAAATGTTGACTTAGCATGTTTATTTTACCAATACATTTAGTGTACTTGGTAACACAGTTATATACCTGTATCTCTGTGATACCCAGTACAAGTGTCCTGTCTTTTGCAACCGTTCAGTGAAATTTCTTGTGTTTAACCAGCAGTCAACTTTGCAGAAGAACCCAACACAAACACTGCTAATGGAATGATGCACTGTTTCTATTTCCGAGTGCATTAACCTTGCAGATGTATTTGTTTTTTTACCTGACATTTATGTAGAGTCGGTAGACTTGACACAGTAAGCTGATCTGGAATGTCAGTCTACAAGCCAGGTCAGGTTTTAGTACTGAAAAAAGGGCAACACAACCTGGTCATAGTTACACCAAACTCTCTAGATTCATTTGTTTAAAATAGGAATAAAAAAGGAAAACAAAACAAAAGGAATTATACCAGTAGCAAAAGAAACCAAACAGATCCTTTAAATAAAGATAAAACAGACGGGTTTTAATACAAATTTCATAAACTGAAATGAATGAAAAATATTTTTATCACTACTTGATCTTTGTTTTGTCTTCATTTTATTATTATTATTATTATTATTATTATTATTATTTTTTTTTTTTTTTTTTATTATTATTTTTTTTTAAATTTAATTTTATGTAACAGTGTTATAAAATACTATTATTATTGGTATATTATTTTTCTGTTGTCTCATTCATTTTAATCACTCTGGTATTTTTTACAGCCATCTCAGATGTGATGTAATCATTATTTATATATTATTGTATGTGTTTATATATACATGTGTGTAATCAAATAGTTTTCAGTGTTTATTTGTAAAATCTCAGCAGCTCTGTTTATTGCTGTAATATTGATGATGATGATGATGACTGTGATGCTTGTACCAGTAGCGATAATAATAATCATAGGACTGCTTGATACATTTAACCTTATTTTTTATTCTGGCCACTCCCAATACCTACTTTTTCAAAAGTCATGATATATCTTTCTTTTTTTGTCTGTTAGACAGAGCATGTGAAACAAGCCTGCTGTTAACAAAATGGCATTCTTCCTTTCATCACCATCTCACTAAAACTATCTGACAAGCTGTTTACGTTAAGGTGTGTGAAGCTATCATTCTGTTGTTTGTTTTTTTATGCATGGTTGTACACTGAGTTAAGTTCATAGCTAATTATCTCTGTCAGCAGACCAGTAGTGGTTGTTAAAAACAAGGCTTCGTTAATGATTTAACAGCCTGGCATCAGAAGCCCTGGATTTACACCTTTCACTACGAATGTCTTTTGTTTTGACTAATGTACCACTGATTTAATTTCATCCTCAACATGTATTCATTGTAATCCCCACTGCAGCTGACTGTGCATTCTTAAACCATTCTATTTCAGCGGAATGGGTTTTGTGATCTGTCCCGATACAGGCTGTTATCTAGAACTAACTGGAAGAAGTGTAAGTCTGGGATCACATTCACAGATAACCCATAAAGTTTGGATCATTATTCATGTCTCAAATTTATCTTCAGAACGTGCTAACACCAAGACTGCTGATAACCAAAGTTAACTAAATGTGACACAAATACCACAAATTACTTTCTGTTTGCAACAGACATTTTGTTTTGAATCAAATACCTTTGTGACATAATATACAAAATGAACTGTCACGTCTGTTATTATTATTTATCACAGAGAGAGAGATATTTATTTGTATTTTGCAGAAGAGGATGGATTATGCAGAAAGTGCATCATTCTATCCATTAAACAAAATTCAACTGCATTTAATAAATAAATTAATAAATAAATAAATAAATAAAAAAAAAAAAAATTTTGTCATTTTTAAATTTTTTTTTTAAACATTCCTTTACACAGCAAATGTTTCCAAAAGCATTTTAAAAAATATCTTACAGCAATTATCAGAGAACTTCAGTTTTAAAATTTTATATAAAGATCCATAAACTTTATGTCAACATAAAACAAAAAGTGAAATAAAAGTATCCTGTTTTATGTGTCTCTGGTGACTGAGGCTGTCACGGTGCTGTGACAGTGTGATTTGTAGGACTTCAGATATAACAGGCAGTTTTTCACTTGTGAAAGTTTACAAAGCTTAGATGACCACCAGAGGTTTTATATTTGGAGACAAATTAATATTACAGAAGAGATTTTATAAAGTGAAAAATGGAAGCTTAAGGGGATGAAATGAACACACTGTTACCAGTATTGTTGTTAGTGAAAATAGACATTTATCTCCTAAGATGATGGATAATTTGTAATTTTTTAATGGCATTTTCTTTTCCTTTTTCTTTTTATAAAATTGTGTATTTCTGATTAACATTATGAAATAAAAAGTTTTCTCAACCATATTTGTTTGATAATCTTTTTTTCTTTTCTTTTTTGTTTGTTTTGGTTTTGTGGAAGAAATTATTTTTTTTTGATTTTTTTTTGTTAATATAGATGCAAAATAATATAGTGATTACAAATGAAGTTTTCTTACCTTTTGGTGCACTGTACAATTAATAAATAATAACATAAGATTTTTGTTAAGTAAAACAAACTTGATTTGGAAAATAATAGCCAGTCATAGCCAGTAATAGCAGCAGTAGTAGTAATAGTAATAGTAA
Source organism: Chrysomallon squamiferum (assembly GCA_012295275.1). Taxonomy (NCBI): domain Eukaryota; kingdom Metazoa; phylum Mollusca; class Gastropoda; order Neomphalida; family Peltospiridae; genus Chrysomallon; species Chrysomallon squamiferum. The sequence goes on from CM022670.1 coordinate 24,125,798, forward strand.
TAATAAATAACCTTACTATTTTAATTTTTATCCTAAGGTAATAATAATTTCAAGAAAAAAGTGTAGTAGCTGTTGATGCTTAGTATTATGGTCTGTTAGAGTGTGCCACTGAAGCCAATACTTCTGACTTCAGTAGTGGAGGTTTCTGTTAGGGTTACATATCTGTCTAGTCTCTACCCATTGACCAGTCAAGTACTGGTGTCCCTAACAGAAGCCAAAGCTCCTGGCTCATCTCTTTGGGTCACTGAGTCACACAAGCCCCACTCACCACATCAAGGAATGGACTCTGAAGGGGAGAATAAACTAATAAATGCTAAGAGCATGTTTTAAATTTACAAATGTAAATGAATTTATTTTGGTGTGTTTGATTTGTTAGTAAAGACAGCTTCCTGAGCAGGTACCAGTCAGTGTTAGTTTTCTCTCAGATTATCTCTTCCACAGTGAAATTTTAATTGCCTCTTCACATGCTGTTCTGAGTCAGATTTTGTTTAATTCTAAACATACACTGAATATGTACTCAGTCTCTGTGTACCAAAAAAATCTGTGGTCTCAAAATTCTGAACATTCACAGAACTAAGTGTGTATATATATATATATACAGTTCATGTATAAATCAGTCTGTGCCTTCAGAGGTACCTGAGTGTGAATGTACACTTGAAGGGGTGCTGCAGCATGTGTCTATTTGCTAACCTGGAATGTATCCACAAGTGTCTCTTTACTAACAAGGTAAATAAATCAGGCAGATAAAAGATTTTTCCAGAGCTGGCAGCATCCAGCTTAGGAATAAGTGAACAGCAAATCAATCAGACAAACTGTTTAGTCTCCTGAGACCATCACCATCGGAATCATTTGGCCATTGCAGAGTATCCACAATGTAAATAATTTATATTAGTGGTGAACTTTTAACACTGCCACTATATTCCATTACAGCATTGTATTTTCAGCTGATGACATCTCCACCTTTCAAGATGTAATTTGGTACCTAAACTGTTACATTTTTTCCAGTGCCATTTAGCCTGACCACAGGGACCCAGGGGCTAATGGCACTTCTCTGTTCACCCCTGTCCTGAGTGCAAACCAGCATCAGCAGAGCACTACTTATTTTATTTGTTCCCTTTATCTGAAAGCCATTCACAATTATAATGGGAGTAACAATTTCATCTTTAGTCTAGACAGACAATATAACTGAATGCTGTGTGCTGTAAAACAGATTAGTCCTGAACTGTTCCTGTGCAATATCTGTCCTTACTTTTTACAACATTCCTACACTAGGACAGTCATGTATTCACAGATTTCTAGACACACACACAGACATACAGACAAACAAAACATACACACTCTCATACAAATATATATATATAAACTTAAAACATCTTCCTATATACATACATCCAAATAAAAATATAAACACACACATACACACATTCACAGACTTTAATTTTAGTTTCTGTCTATCAATCTGAACACCATTAATTCTGCCAGCTCATCTTTACAAAGGGTCGTTTCGTGAGTGGCACTGATTAATCTGTTTAAGTCAGCTGGATTATTGATATATGTCGCAGTCTACATTCAGTCCTTGACTGTTGAAGATCTTTCCACAGAAGAAAGATTTAGAACAAGGATTATTTATTCTTATGTACCTGTAGCTGTTTATCTTTCAGGTCATATGCAATGTGTCTGTGTGTATGTATGTGTTTGTGCAGATGTGTGTGTCTGTGATTTTTTTATGTGATAGATAATAGGATTTCTTTAAAGTCCATGTGTGTGTCTGTGTGTGTGTGTGTGTATGTATGTATGTATTTATTTATGTATGTATGTATGTATGTATGTATGTATGTACATATGTTTACGTACGTATATATGTCTGTGTATGTATGTATTTATGTATGTGTATGTATGGTGTATGTATGTGTGTAATTATGTGAGTGTGAGGGTGTTTTTTTTATGTGATAGATAATGATCTTATTAAAGTTCACATTAGGCTGTTTCCAATTCCTGTCAGTGTCTGTAACTAGCTTATCAAAATCTATGATATGAGCTATCCTATTACTGGAAAAGATGCCTTGATGCTTATTTGTATCATCATTATTACTACACTGTTTGTCTGACACATAATGAGTGTAGATACAAAAATGTCAACATGTAATAATAAACAGTAATTTGTTGTATTTCAGTTTGTTTGTGTTTTAAATATGTTTATATATGCATTTTTTAATGACATTTTCTTTTCCTTTTTCTTTTTATAAAACTGTGTATTTCTTATTAATACTATGAAATAAATAAAAAAATTCTCAACCATTATTTTAAAATTTTTGCTTGATTCTTCATTTCTGATATCCATTTCATGGGAACTGGCCTGAGTGCCTGCTACTCTTGAATAGATAAAATTGTGTCAAACATGTTTTTTTTTCACTGACATTTAAACTTTTCTTCATCACTGCACAATGACTGTAACAGTTCCCACTTTGCTGTTGACAGTGCTCATATGGCTTCAGGATGTCTCACTTGACCAAGAGAATTTGTGTTCATCTCCCATTTGTGTCTCTGTCTTTCCTGTGTCTGGAAATCCTAGCTGGTGCTTCCTCTTAATGAATGTTTACCATCATCATTGAACATTTCACTGAGGTTGGACTCTGACTTGCTGAAGATATGAAGAGTTGAGGTTCATGTTTTGAGTGTTGCAGTGAAAGATAATAAAGGCACATTTAAGTTAGTTGTGAGTTCTTCAGATGTTGAATGTGTATTATACACTTGCAAATGCAAGGAAACATCAAAACTCATTTTATTGAATATAAATTTAAGTACTTGAGAAAGCACAAGGATGAGAATACAATTCAGATAGTTTAAGAAACTTAGCATTTAAAATGCAGTAACAATATAGTTAAGGCTTCTTGATGACATTTTTTGCAATGAATAAAATATGGATTTTATTGGATAAGACTATAGATGCATTTGATTCTTTATGCCTGAAAATATATAAAACCAACCTTTAATTTATGGTTCTATATTATCTAGTATCCTAATACATTTCTCAGATTTGGTGGCAGCCATGGATACACACATGTTTAGAGTAATTGAAACAGCAATAAATACAATACATTTCAACAAATTATTATTTCTTATTTACATATTATTTATTAGCCTGTACCTATCATGATAACATATATATATATATATATATAGTATAATAAAAGGCAAACAGGAGTTTAATTTGACTTAAAACAGCCATATCATCATCCTTTTCTGGTTGCCATGTTGATTTCTGTGTGGGTTATTGGGAAAATATAGCTGGATTAGATTCTTTATGCCTGGAAACACATGAAACAAACTTTCATTCAGGTTTCTGTCTAATATAGTTACGAAGGTGTGATGAAAATGGATTCAGAAGTGGTCATCTTGGATTTAGCCTCCTAGCTGAAACTGCTTATGGGTGAGATGTTACCTGGCAGTTTCAGAATATATATATATATATGCCCTAAATATCAATTATCGACACTAAAAAACCCTTTAGATGCCAAAATGAGGTTAGGCATAAGTACAGCATTTGTCCTCCAGACTGTTTACACACTGTTGTATACAATCAGTACAGTGAGACAGGATTGGTCAAACAGTAATAACTTGACTGATCTCAGTTTGTTAGTAAGACTGCTGTATACAATCAGTACAGTGAGACAGGATTGGTCAGTCAAACAGTAATAACTTGACTGATCTCAGTTTGTTAGTAAGACTGCTGTATACAATCAGTACAGTGAGACAGGATTGGTCAAACAGTAATAACTTGACTAATACTCAGTTTGTTAGTAAGACTGCTGTATACAATCAGTACAGTGAGACAGGATTGGTCAAACAGTAATAACTTGACTAATACTCAATTTGTTAGTAAGACTGCTGTATACAATCAGTACAGTGAGACAGGATTGGTCAAACAGTAATAACTTGACTAATACTCAATTTGTTAGTAAGACTGCTGTATACAATCAGTACAGTGAGACAGGATTGGTCAAACAATAATAACTTGACTAATACTCAATTTGTTAGTAAGACTGCTGTATACAATCAGTACAGTGAGACAGGATTGGTCAAACAATAATAACTTGACTGATCTCAGTTTGTTAGTAAGACTGCTGTACCACCTGCTGTTATGAAATCTCTTGCATCTCTTTCTCTGACATTGTTTCTTTCCTTTGCTGCATCCCACGCCCACCACAACTGACTGAAAAATGTCAACAAGATCAGCTTGAGTTAACTTTGCTGAAACAATTTTTACCTGAAACAGTTCTTCTTCTGTTGACACACAAAGCATTAAGACAACAGTTCAACACCATTCACATTGGATGAAAGATGATTCTTTTACCTTCAGAACTAGGAATGAAAAGTTTTGTTAACTATATGATACAATATTTTGGATTGTTTAACAAATCTGCCAGTGCTAGCAAGATTACAGTGAATACATTGCAAACTTGAATTTGCAAAACAAGTTTTGGTTAAGATTGACAAATGTAACTGCAATTGTAAAACAGTTACATCAAGTATACAATTAGCAAGTTAAAATGGTTTATCAAAAGAATCAGACTGTTATTTCAGTTTTCCTAAAATGTTTCCAGTAAAGTATTTATATAACACTGAATTTTTCAGTAATCACATGAAGTTCCTAGGGAATTTATTACTGTAAAAGACACACACCCAGACATTTACATCTCTCTCTCTCTCTCTCTCTCTCTCTCTCTCTCTCTCTCTCTCTCTCTCTCTCATTTTTCTGACTTACCTTAACACTGCACAATTCTCTGAGTCTGTAATGTACTATTACTGTCACATATATATTTTTTTTTTTGATATGGGCAAATTGCTGCACTGCTATTCAGTAGAAATCAATTTCTATTAAACCATTTTAATTATTAAAAGTTGATTCATTTTTAAGCTTTCAAAGCAATAAAAATTTGCCTTCTTCAGCTTAGTGATCCTAATGGAAGTTGTTTCTGTTAGGTTTTGTTTAAATTAAAAATGGCAACATTACTGTCAGCTAATGTTTTTCTTTAATACAGTTTTGGACTTCAGACAGAATAGATTTTGAAACCAAGGAACGAATGATCAGTCTTTTTTGGTTGACTCACTTTATAATGAAGCTATTTTCCTTCAGCAGATATACCAAATGCCTGAATGTTTATAATAATAATAATAATAATAATAATAATAATAATAATAATAATAATAATAATAGCAATAATAATAATAGTAATAATAGTAATAATAGCAATAATAATAATAATAATAATAATAATAATAGTAGTAATAGTAATAATAGCAATAATAATAATAATAATAGTAATAGTAATAGTAGTAGTAGTAGTAGTAGTAGTAGTAGTAGTAGTAGTAGTAGTAATAAAAAAAAAAAAAAAAAATCTGTTCTGAGACTGAGTTTGTATATTAAATAATACTTACTTTACTATAGAACTCCAGAAACATATTGCATGCATTACAGATATATCACAATTAATTATGAACTACAATTTATCACTGTCACAATTAAATTAACAAAGCCTATATATTTCAGTTAATGATAGGCTTCAGTTCATCTGTACTGTGCTAAAAATCATTCATACTGATAGCTGTCTCAAATATAAATTAGACTACCATGACTCTTTACAACATTATATTCCAATCAGCTTCTGGGTCCAGTAATACAATAAACAGTAATGTGAGTGATTTCTCTGTAGCTATATTGATGTGTAAATTAATAACAGAACTGATAAAAGACAAAAATGTCGTTTTGTCATGAAATGTGTCATTTATTTTGGTCAACACCGAGGCAGAAATTAATCCAGTCTGTCTGGAAAGCATAAGATCAAGAAATTATTGTTGGAGAATATTACTTATTTGCAAACGTCCATCTCTTACTTTCTTTGTTTTTCTCCCTCTTCCTTTCTCTCTCAGTTTTCCTTTGTTTTCACTCAACCTCTCCCCCATTCAACCATTCATCCATATGGACATATGTTTCTTTCTCTGGATCTTTCTGTCCATATTTTTATTATGTATTCAAGCCTTTTTCTGACCATTCATCATCCTATATCAAATTTTTTCAATCAGATGTTTTCTTTCTTGCTTACTCATTCTTATTCATTCAGTTTCACTCTGCAGACTCCTGTTTCCCCACTCAGTTACTGGTCTTTCACTGGTTTCCAGGACCAGCTTGTTGACTTCTATTCTGATATGTATTTTTAACCTGTTAATGATACTCCAGTTTATTCACTGATCCATTTCTGGTCATTTGTCTATCCAGCATTTTAAATCATACAAATATACTTTCATGTGCTTGATTTTCTTCATTACATTTCTTTATCTGTCAATATATCTCTATGTGCTTATTCAACTATCCATTGCATTCATCTACCCATATAGTCATCCATCCATCCATCCATTCATCCATCCATCAGTCCATCCATACCTACATATATACATTTCTATATCACTGTTACTGGTATCCCTTGATTAATGTGATTAATTAATCCATTTACATTCCTGCATGTACTGAAATCTCATCAATCCAAATATATTAATTAATGTCAAAAATTATCCTCAGTGGAAAGTTGACTCAAAACAAGTTTTCTAAAATGTACTTCATATACATATCTTTTAAGGAAAATAAAGAAAAAGGAAAATACTTCCATTATATTAAATTTATTTATTGTGTAGTAGTTTCAACAATGTTTACGCACTTTTAAATAAAAATTCATGAAGAGTAATTTGAATAATTTAAAATTTGTTCTGCCTTCCTAGTGAGGTGAACTGGTAAATTCAAAAACATTTTAATAAACAAATTTGACCGTGCACATCAAGGGATGGTTGCAATTAATTTTATCACATTAATCAAGTATTGAGCACATTGAAACCATCTTAAAAAAGTATACCTCTGTCAGCTTGTTAAACTTGAGGAAGATGTGTACAAGATTTCTTTCTGCTGTTCATTAAGATCAGCTTCTGTTGTGCAGTGCTTAAATTGCTGGCCTTCAGATTGGTAGTTGTAAGAATCCTCTCCCTGCACTGGCTTTTAACCAAGGTGTGAGATTTTCTCTCTAACCTGCTAACATTAATTTTGTCATACATGTTTAATGGCTTATTTTAAGTCTTGTTTATTGACAGTATCAACATGATTTAACTAATTTACAGTTATCTGCCTGCAGCTTGATGTAGCAAATATTGGTTTCACAAAAACATTATCATCTTTCAATCCTGTTAAATTGATTTTTTTTTTAATGTGTTTATATTCTTCTTTTTTTTTTTTTTTTTTTTAAAATGTCTTTTTTATTAACTATAATGTCCTTTACATCACGTGTGCATGCACACACACACACACACACACACACACACACACACACACACACAAAAAGGATATAGGTTGATGAAAATTAGCCAGGTTATAATAACGTCGTTGTAGATTATTACTATAATGGTTCATTTTTCTCATTGTTGAATGTGTCCAGTTTCTGTTTTCTTCCACATAAATCACCAGTTTCTCATCCACAGCAGAGATTCTCATGGGAAATTCAGTTAATGAGCTGTGAAAAGGTCCATGAAAAAAACCCAGAGAAAATTTTGTATTTCAGTACAAGTTTTCTTTAAAAAGCATTTATATCTTCTATCTTGCCAACAGGGAAATATATCAGAATTTTGATTGTGTAGAACAGAATATTATCTGTAGTAATGGATCAGATTCAAAATTAAATAAAACTAAATTAAATTTTGAAATATTTTGTTACATATTAAAACTGTTTTTCTGATACTGAATCACTTGATGCACAAGTAATGGCAAGAATCATATCAGAATATTGATTAAACCAGATAATATCTTTTTTTTTTTTTCTTTTTTCACTTCACTGGATTAGTAGTAGTAATGGATTTTTTTCTTAAATCTTCTTTTTGCTTCTTTTTAAAATGTTATGTATCAGATATTTGATTAGATGAGTATAATTTTCAGATATAGTCAAGTAAACACACTGAAATCAGCTTAAATAAGTTTACAGTTTCAAACTGTAAGCTGTCTTTCATGTTTTTACCACGTTCAGATTGCGATACGGGTTTTCACTTCATAAATAGATGTATGGATATTTCCATATTATTGAAATCTTTGCACATCTATCTACAAGCCTCATGATTAAAAAAGTTCACTCAGTTTGAAGCATTCAGTGAAAATCACAATTAATGATAAAAAAAGATACTAAAGAAAACTTGTCAATATGTAGCAAGGATGAAAGAAATGGTTGTGCTGTTAGAAAATTAAATACAGATTTCACTTCGTTACTGTTTTTGTTGGGTTGTTTTTTTTTTCAAATAAACCTTGAAGTTATTTGTTTCTTTCTCTGAGTCTTTTACAGCCCCACAGAGCAAAATTATCATCAAACACTCAGAATCAATTAATTTGGCGACCATCTTGGAAACCGTTTGGTTAAGCTGTAGAATTATTTCCTTATTAATCAATCTTTGAATGAGAAAATTGAAATTCTGCATCCACTGGAAAATAACTATTAAGTGCTGAAGAATTATTCGTAGTTCAAGTTTTCTTAAGCACTATGATTACTGTCTTTTATACAAAATTCAGCTTTTGTGGAAATGTTGTCTGATGAAATTAACCTGTGCTTCATTTACTCTCCTGTAGTTAGTAGTGTTTGTTCTATCACAACCCTTCATTTTCAGTTAATAATATGGACTGATACTTAATGAACAATAGCAACTAATTTTTATAATTTATTGGTTGTCAAATAATAAGTGGCATTTTAACTCACTTCATTAACATAATCTGAGGTTATTAGAATTTGTCAAAAGCAAATTTAATCATTTTGCTTTCTTTTTGTTTGTTTGGATCAATTAAATGATGAATTAAAAAAACTGTTTCATAGTTTGAAAATAATTGCTAATAGCTTTAAAGGGAAAGAAATTACTAAGTTCTTTGTCTGTAGTTAATAGTCAGAATTAAAATCTCATCATGATGCCTACATGAGAAAAGACTTAAAACCAGAATGAGAATTAATACAGTATTTAAAATAGGTTTGAAAATTACATTTGAAAATGATATGCCAAAAATAATAATAATAAAAAAAATATAATAAAAACAAAATAAATAAATAAAAAAATAAAATAAATAAATAAATAAATTAAATTAAATTAAACAAAATTAAATTAAACAAAAAGTAAATGAATAAAATAAATGATAGTGAAAAAAAGAAGATGCTTACAGTGGTTTATGCTGTGTAATAACTGAAGGAAGCAACAAAACCAAATTTAATTTTCATTCACCATTTACAGTTTCCATTAATTTCTCATAACTGTCAAGTGAATAGTTTGTTTTTTGCATTACTCTTTCTGTTTTCTCAGATTCCTGATGTCAGGAACCGTTTTTTTCATTCCTGGAAATTGTCAACGAAATCCCTTTCAGTGATTCAGTCAAAGATAAAACTGATTTGGTCTGTGTTATTGTTAACCTCATCTTCATGTTACGCATTCATCACTGAGGAATCAAAGAAATCAATTTTCTCAACTGTCATTTCATAGTTCAGACCGTATTTGAAGTCTAAAATTACATTTAGAAGTTTGGAAATCCTAAAATATGTGAACTTGATGTTTTTTTCTGATTTATATATATATACACATACACACATATACATATATACATATACATACATATATATATTTACATGTATTTGCATATCTATGTCAAATTCACTTGTGCTGTGTCCATATTGTTTTTGTTATTTCCTTGGTTATCAAAATAATTAAGCATCTATGTTTCTTACAATTTGATGTATAGTCATCCATCAGAATTACTGTAAAAGTTTGAATTTCTAAAATTTGAACTCACTGAAACTTGACTATTTGGCTAACCCCTTGATGTTTGACTGTACATTTACTTGGTTCAGTGACATCATTGAAAGAGAGAAAAAACTGACACTGATTTCAAGATGGACAGTTAATTAAGAAGTGTCCACTCTGAGAAAGATGTGCAAATGTTCTTATCTGCTAATGGCTGTATCAGATGAAGTCATTGCTTAAGGTAATGCAGCTGGCATTTCATGTTACCATTGTCTGTTGATCTAGCTGCTTAAACCAACTTGTAGACTTTTTATAAGAAGATTAGTGGGAACAGTGTCCATTACAGTGATGTTTGCGCAGAACTGATTTTTCATTCTTCATTCTTCTTATTATTACTGCTGCTTATTACTGTTTTAAGCTGTGTTTCAATGAAATTTAAATTAAACAATGTTTACTGAAAATGTATTGATCTCCTGTAAATTTATCAGATTTCAAATTTTATTTGTGTTGTAATGGAATAGGTGTTCTTCAACTTCGATATGATCAGTTCTGACACCATGAAGTGCTCATAAAAAAACTAAAAAAAGCTTGATACAAATTTTTTACTACTTTGTATTATTTAAATACATTTTCATTTCAAGATCTGCATCTGAACTGTAATAATCCAATGTTAACATTTTGTTTCTCTAAGATAATTCTTAAACAAAAATCTTTTAACTTTACTCTTCCACATTCAGTAATGATTTCCTTGGAAGTACAGATAATGCCAATAGCAAAATCACAAATTATTACTGTGGCCGAAAAAAAAGCCTACTAAACAATCCCAGCTGTGTTAATTCACGAAGTAAACACTCGGAGAATGTCAAAAGATGTCCTGCAGGGACTGGCCATTATGCAGCCTTGTCAAGCTTCACTAATTGGACGATCACACCAGAGATTTAGATAAACTCTACAGAGGTAGTAAGAAATACCAATATGCTCTGTCTGCTTTGTTTCAGTAATTGCATTTGGGAATTGCTGGCATTTTGGGAATTTTTGAAATTAAAGCCATTGTAATTTATATTATTAATGAATATTGTGCAGAGAAATCTTTTTTTTTTTTTTCTCTATCATGCATATTTTTGTGTGTGTACATGTATGTGCATTTTTGCGCTTATGTACATGATTGAAATAATTAAATAATTGTTTTTACAAAAAGGATTTATTAAGTGTTTTTACAAAATGTCTGTTAACTGAAATAAAGTTAATGTCAAGTTAATGATATCAGGTACTTTTTTTTAACTGGCAGACCTTAAAAAAAAAAGACATTAAAAAAATCTTTCCTAAGATTCTATTTAGTGTAGCATCACGATCCTATCAGGATTTTAATTTGTTGTCCTCGAGTCAGTTTAATAATTCTGAAATCAATAAAAGCATGTCCTCTAAAAAATAGCTGACACTTACTTTAATTCTATGAGTTTTCTGTAGTTAGCACTTGTCATTCTGATTTACAGTGTAATGATCATTCAACAGTTTATTAGCATCAGATTACGTTTTTGTGGGCCACGCATGAGTTATGACAGCATATACCAGAAAAGGTAATAGATCAAAAGAGCACTGGTTGTAACTGATCAGTTTCTGATTTCTGATGATTATATGGTTATGTTATATGTTATAATATTACATTAATATTTCTGAGGGAATGACTGAAACGTGACAGTTTGACAAATATATCAATAGTCTTCCAGTTCCATCATCAAAAGTGATATGGATTTCCTATATTAATCGAGTTTGACAAGATTGTTTTTCCATTTTATTTTATTAATTACATGGAGCACCCATCATCCACAGTGGGAAGATGGAATTAATGGACTTGCAGGCTTTGACTGAAGCAAATGCCTGTCAATATTATTCTGTTCTGGGCAAACTCTACAAGATGTTCAACATGCAGGAATTCTACAGGAATGTAGGACATAAGGCCCCCCCCCCCCACACACCAACTAGTTTGTGATGGTTAAGATGCACATTCCATCAGACTCTAAATGGTCTACTAGTTTCACAGTGTCCCTGTCTGAATTAACCTGATGATCGTTTATATGCATGGATAATTATTACTCATGAAACAAGATGCTTGTGGGGAGAAAGTCTGGCAAGTGATTTTTTTTTTTTTAAGACAAGAAGTTTATTTCTCTGAACACTGCACCATGTGCTGTATTGAGAACACACACACAAACAAAATATAATTTAAACAGTATTTTCTGTAGTCTTACAAAACATAGTAATGATTATTTAACATGGAAGATTGACTCTCTCAGTGACAATTTGTAAAAATTGGGAAAGTCTATAAAAAAGTGAATTTTGTTTTGTTGCAGAAAATAAATGTTGAAATGTTTTTGCATTTGGTCTAAGTATATAATAATATGTTTTGTTTTTTATCAGAATTATCAGAATTACATAAATGACATATTCTGTCTTCTTTTTCAATATTGATGTCATCAACAAATGGATTGCCAATCAAAGCTTTTGTCCTCACAGGAATAGATGTGCCCAGGCTGCATTTTAATAAGTTTCTTTAAATTGTGTTCATGCAGTTTGTTTACAAGATCAAGATCTTTGTTACCAGTATTCTTCTTTAACAAGTCATAAACATTGTACTTGTTAAACTTCAGAGATAACCTATTTGAATTTTATTTGTGGTGTATGTGTACATGTGCATCTGTTTCTGTGAATATTTAAAAAAAAAATGTAATGGCTTTTTGTCTGTCACGAATGAGGATAATATTTTACGTATTAGCTTTCTGAAACTAAAATGAAAAATTATTTAAAAAAAAAAAAAAAAACAAAAATATAGAATTAAACCAAAAAATAAAAAGAATTAAAAAGAGAAAATAATTATAGAGTGAAGAAGTGCTACCATAGACTAGCCATATTGTATTATGTTTTTGTTACAATAGGGATTATAGCAACAAATATTTGTTTAAACTTTTTTTTAAGCCACTATGTTATAACAAGGAATTTTATATAAATAATTTATTAAATGTTATTTTAAATGTAATGTAAGATCTCTTAAAAATTTTTAAAGGGCTTAAAAAGAAAATAAATATATTAAAGGAATACTGTCTTGTGTATTTTCAAAGCAGATGTTGAAAAGGTTAAATAAAATAAATATAATACAAAATAAAAATAAATAACATTTTTAAACATTTAAAAAGCAATGTAAATAATGGTAAAGAATGTTAGTGAAATAAAGGTAATATCAAGTATTAGCTGACCCTTAGACAAATAATTAATTTTAAAGAACATTAAAAACGCTTAATGAAATATTAAATACATTAATCTAATCTACAGTTATGTTGAACAACAAACAAACAACATATAAATGGTAAGATTATTTAACAGATATTTTATTCTTATGTTTCTCTATCACTGCTTGCTGCCAGCGGCCTCCATGATAGGTTTGTAAACTGTAATCTTTACTGCACCTGTAATTTTGTTCAGTCATTTATCATGTCTGTCTCAGTTAATTTGTTTATAGGTTTAGATCAACTGTGTTTATAGTTTGCCTCTAATCACAGCAATAAAACAATGAATTTTTACAGCTGTCATACTGTTTATCACAAGATTTCCTTCCATGTGACAGCTAATGATAGGCAGCCATTTTTGTAGCAGACTTTCACACACACAAAGTTTATATCATTTATTGAATTACATAAGAAGGAGATTTGTTTTTTTGTCATTAAATTTTTTTTAGTGAGGCTCCAAAAAACCCCAAAAATGCATATTAATGATCTTTACACCAGTTTCTTTGTGGTTGAAAGTGATGTAACTGGAAAAGTTGGCAGCATTATTTTTAACGCTACTTGTATTATGATTTATTTGTTGAATCTTTTGTAAAACTATACAGAGCAGATGTAGAATTAAAGTAAAATTATTTAGTTTTTTTAAAAAAATCCAAAAAAAAGACACATCCCCAAAAAAAAAAAAAAGAAAAAAAGAAAAAAACCCAACCCCAAATAAATAAAAAACAAACAAGAAAAAGAACATTAAAACCTCACTATAGGTTAAAAGAGCAGTTATTTCACCCATCACACCCCCTTGTGTGATCCCTCCCTATATAAATAAATAAATTTACAAATTTCAAACATAAATATATAAAGCACATCATACAAATACTACGCCATGCATATACAATAAATAACACAAATCTGCATACACATACTCATCATGCACAAACATGGACGACACACAGTAAAGGCTACATTCATGCAGTGTAATGGATGTTTTTATCATATACCTGTTTGTTAATTTTACATGTAGTACCTCAGTAAGTGTTATTAACTGGCTGAAACAAACAATCTAAATTACAAACACACAGTGTCAGAAAACAAGCTCTTTTCAAACTGTCTGAATGTGAAGCCTGTTATCTGATGTGAAAATAAAGTATGCTTGTACAAGCACATAACTGCTACACACGGTGTTTTGTCTGTGTTGTGGTTGTGTATACCTGTTGGATGATTCCACGGTGCTGGAATGTCTGTCACTTAATCTGTTGATGGGTGGTGGATATGAGGAGATCAATACATGTCTTTCTGATGATCGCTGTTATCTGTGATCACTCCTCTGACATGATCAATACAATCACATCGGTTCAGGACACAGTCCTGCAGTGAAACATTTTGGGACATTGATCTGAGAGTCTGTTTATTGTTGTTTCTGGCGTCTGCCATCTAATCATTACAGTACAAGCTGTTACTGCAAAACTGTCTTGTCATCTTAATGCACATCTTAAATTTTTTTTTTTTTTATTATTATTTTTTTTATTGTCTTCTTTCTTTTTCTTTAATGTTTTTTATATTTTTTTTTTTTTTTATTCTCAATTTCCTGTCTTCTTTGTGTTTTTTTAGGGTTTTTTTTTTTTTTTTTTTTTTTTTTTTTAATTTAAATATTGGACATTTTGGTTTAAACTTGGTAAAAATAGTTAAAGTTTAAATATTTTGTGGACATCCTAAATTTCTATTCTGGTATCACTGAAATTTCCAGCTTTACTCCATTTTGTTTACCCCTTTTAGCCTAAACTTTATCTATACTTTTTTGTTTTTTCCTTTTGCCTTTCTATTATATTTTTATTTTATCCTGCTCTACATCAGATCTTTATTTTATTTTTACTGTAAATTGAATTTTAACTTACGTTTTTTTCATTTTATTATTTTTCCTGTTCAAGTAACATTATTTTACATTGTGAAAAATTTTAAATTAAAATTTTTCTATTTTTTTCTTACAACAAAAGAGAAACATGAGCTCCTGCATAATTAAATGAAGCTATTTGTGAAATAATGGGATCAAGGTGGATGGTTTATAGATAGCCCACGTTTAAATATTGACTGTTTCAAATTATAATTACACGTGAAACACTGAACAGCAGAAGTGCTCACAGCAGCTGACTTTACAACAGTGCCGTGACATTCTTTTATTCTGGAACTCCTATTTGTTAAACTTTGGAGAATACATCTTTTAATTTTATTTGTGCTGTAAGTGTACATCTGTATGATTCAGTATGTGCTTATGTTTATACGTGTGTCTGTTTCTGTGAATATATATTTTTAAATGTAATGTGATTTTGAAAATCAAATTTTGATTTTGGTCTTGAAAATATTTAGAAAGCTTCAAAACATGGGTTTTGAGATATGAGGTATTAAAGTTCATTTGATTATTTTTGTCCCAACTGATATATATCTAGATAAGAAATGGCATAATAGAAGATAACCCGTCTTCTGAAAAATAAAATAATTTTATTATTTACTATTTTAATTAAAATCATGATCATTGCCACCATTATTTTTGCAATCAGAACAGTAATGATCTGCACAGTATTACCATCTTACAACCCTTTCCTCTATTATTACCATGATGGCCTTTATAACCAAACAAAAAATATGCTGATAGATTTTTCATTTTAAGAAAAAGAACATTATGATCTTTGATATTTATGTCAGCATGGAGAAACTTTATTTATTTAATTATAAATCTGTGATTATTATGGAAAGGAACCAAAAATAACTTTTGTCCACTGGGAGGTTTATTTTAATACAAATCAGCAAATGTGGATGGTTTAAGGCTGTGAAGGTTGAGTCAGGCAGAAATAAAAATAAAAATTTAGTACCATAAATCACCAAAACCAGATTTATCATTTTAAATAAAGCTGGATTTAAATAATGTTGGTTTCCCAACCTCTGACAAAAAAATATTTATTTTTTGGATTGTTGTTTTTTCATTTATTCCACGCCTGTTTATTTACTGTTAATATAATTTCATCAAAGAAAACTGTCCAAGAGCTATTAGCTATTTCTGATTAATGTTTTTTTAAAGATATGTTTTAAACAGTTTTATCCATGCATTTGA
This sequence comes from Chrysomallon squamiferum, assembly GCA_012295275.1. Taxonomy (NCBI): domain Eukaryota; kingdom Metazoa; phylum Mollusca; class Gastropoda; order Neomphalida; family Peltospiridae; genus Chrysomallon; species Chrysomallon squamiferum. The sequence goes on from CM022670.1 coordinate 24,141,977, forward strand.
TTATTATTCTACACTTTAAGCCATAGGTTATAATGTTATAACGTTCCACCATTTATCAGTTCTTGACAACAAAAAAACCCTAATATCTTAAATAATAAATTTAATACTATTATTGATTCATGTTAATGATATAAAGGTTCTCACAACATGACATTTGTTTCAATTCATAATACCATTTACAGAATACCATTTACATATACCTTCTACCAGAGCTGTAAAGAAAAGGGGCCATTGTTTAATGAAACACTTCTAAGAAAAAGTATTATATATCAAAGACAATATGTATAATGACAATATGAGGAAATATATGTCACTGTGTGAGCTACACACATTTATTAGCAAGAGGTTATATTTTATATGAACCTTGTCATAGATCAAAATTAATAAATTACAACTTCAATTAATCAGACTACTGATATAAATAGAAATATATTTGATCAGGCTTCTTTCTTTAAAGCTTGTTCTGAAATGTTACTTTGCCAAGATTTGATTACTTTCCTAACAAAACTGCAATACCCTTCAGTTTGTTAGTAGATCTAAAGACATTTAAATTAATTAAGATGAAAAAGCTTTTATCTTGTTTTTTTGTTTTTTTAAATGAAAAAACCTGGTGGACAGTGTCTAACAGAAGCCAGTTCCCTAAATTTGACACAAAATGAATTTTCTTTAAATATGCTTTGCTATACTGTATGATTCTGTATTGTTGTTTTCTCTCACTTTTTTTTCTTTCCCCTATTTTTTTATTTTTAAAAAGGCCTTTGACTAGCTATGCAATTTTATTTCTTACTAGACAGATTTGACAGGTGATCCACAGATGTGCTTCTGGAGGTTTTGATGTATATTAAAATAAACTAAAATTTGTTTTCATTAACTTTTTATAATGATTGTCTACCTTTATTATGATTACATTATTAATATTTTAATATAAATGAGGAAAATAATTTTCAAACAACATATATTGCTATTTTTTTTTCATCAGAATTCATGTTTATCTTCAGCTATTATATTATGTTATAGTAATAGTAGTAGTTAGTGGAAGTAACAGTAGCAGTAGTAGTGGTAGTAGTAGAAATAGTAGTAAACTTATTAACAGACCTTTCATAAACATATATTTATTTATACATACACATACATCTTCTTTCATTTGATAATTTACACCAGTAATTCAGTCTCTGGAATAAAATAAACTCTTTTCCAGTTCACCTATGACTTTCTATAGTTTGTTATGTAGGAGAGTCTTGATTGGCCACTTAGTATTTCTTAAATTTTGATGCATTGTGCACCTCTATAAAATAAGCTGTTTGGTCTTCCTAACTATAGCTATAAGCTGATGATGCTGCTTGTCTGAATGTTTTGAGCATGTGAACATTCAGACTGTTGTGCCTTGGCTGTTACTTGTTACAAATGGTGATACTCATCTCATATCATCCAGGTCCTGTTGACTGCCTTGATCAAAGTTTTCTTCTCTGTTGTTGTTACTGGGCTGTACTTCTTCAGCTCCTAGCTGGGCAAACCTCTCAGCTTCCTCATTTTCTGGAATCTGACACTGCAATAGAGCTGCTTGACTTTCCTTTGCTACTTCTAAGAAGTCTTTCATCAGACGAGCTTGCAGGACTGAGCAGACATCAGAGCAGAAGATGACTTGCAGACAACCTTCTTTTGCACTCTCTATCAAGGTGGGGACCTGTATTAAGGCATGGGTCTCTACACTGTAATTGGAATGGTGCATTATGTCTGACATAGTTAGGTAGATGGCAAAGAGCTTGTCCCTGACTCATCCTGGTGGGTGTGTTCAGTAGGTGAGCATCATTTCTATTACTTCTGCCTATTGGCGTATTGATTTTGTGATTTTTACTGAGGTTTTTTTTTTTAAAAATGTATAGTACCAATGGCCCAATACCTCTGTCTTCAGCTTTCTAGGTTTTTTAACTGGGCTAACTCAACCAATATCCAAATAAAAAGTAATTGGGTTTAAAAATAAGATAGTTCAAAGATTTAAAAAAAAAAATGTAATAAATACTCTCATTAAATTGTAACCAAAACAAAAATAAACCTATTTAAATAGAGTCAGTAAGTTATCAATACAGAATTGGTTTTAAAAAGTCTTTTACACAATCTAAAAAAAATTAAAAATAAATAAAAATTAAAACACATACAAACTAAATAAAATTATTGTTTAATTTTGGAACAGATGTGTTGGAAATGTTTTAATTTTGGTAACTTTTTCTTTTCTTTTCTTTTCATTTTTTTTCAAAATTAAATATATTTAAGGTCAAATATTGTCATTCAAATTATAAAAAAAAACATTTATTCTGTGTCTTGATTAAAAACAAGAAGGAAATAATGCAAATAAAAAATCAACAGGAAGGAAAAGCAAATGATTATTTTGACAAATAATACATTAACAGTAATATCAAATTTCTTCACAAGTTTCCTCTGCCACAGAAAACCAGTGTTGTATGACTAATGGCAGGTTTCAGTTACAAATTGTCAGTATCCTGTATCCAGGTGATATCCCTTTCAGCTTTGTATTGTAAGGGAGACAACTCGCACGTCCATTCTCTCAGTCTGATGGTTAACGACAATGGTCTATTGTGATAAAACTGTGAAAGAATTCTGTTGAGTTTATTTCTAGTATTTTAGTGTGACTAATTTACTACTGTTATTAACACAAGTAATGACTTGATTGTGGACAATTGTTTATTTCTGGAGCATTAATTGAATGAGCTGTACATAGCAAACTGAATTGTAATAACTAAGCAAACAAACAAATGAATGAATAAATAAATAAATAAATAAAGAAATAATACTTAAAAAAGAAAAAACCATGCCTAATTATAACATCTGTTATATCTGAGTTGGATTAAATTGTTACACTGAAATATTAGTATTCAAAATATATTAAAAAAAAAAAATTTGTATTAGAACTAAATTCAGTTTTAAATATCATTTTCACAATTATAATATATACTCAGAAGACATGCAGAAAAAAAAACACCCAACTAATAAATAAAATAATAATATTAAAATAAATAAATAAATAAATAAATAAAAGACAATAACAAAAGAACTGAAAAGTGTTATTTTTATTATATCTCCTAAGATCTTCAGGTAATGTTTCAAATTTTAAATAAACATTTTACATGTAAGTTATTTTTAAGTATGCTAGAAATAAAAATATTATGAACCAAAATAAATTTTTATCACCATGCATCAAAAAGTCAAAACAACACAGTAAAGTAAAATGAACCTGATTAAAATCTTTAGAAGCATTTAATAAATAATGAACAAGAAATCATGCAAGAAACTGACATTTTGTTATCAGATAGGTACAACAAACTAAAAAGAAAAACCGACACAGGAAATCGTTGCATGTTTGGGCCTGTTTTAGTTGGCGTATTTTATCAGTGTATTTTGTCAACGAACTACTGACTTTCTGAATGCTGCTATTCAAACCTCGTAATGATATATTTATTTATTTTATTCTCATTTTGGTTGGCAGCCAGGGGAGGTAATTCTAGCAGGTTTATCAATCAGATTTACTGGTGCATGGAACACTTCTGTAATAGCCATTTACAAGAAAGAAATCAGACATGGGTCTAGAACAAAACAAAAAAAGGAACAACAGCAACAATAATAATAACGAACCTCAAAAATAAAAAATAAACAAATAAATAAGCAGATACCACAAAAATGTAAAAATTAAACAAATAGTTAAGTAAAATAACATCCTATGTTTCTTAAACCACTTACAAATTTACTATCATAAGAAAGTTTCTTTTTATTTTCACCAAAATTATAACTTCATTTAGTAAAGAGACACACACATATTGAAGAAATAAATAAATAATAATAAATGAAAATCTATTAAAAAAAAAAATAATAAAATAAAAAAAAAAATAATAAAATTAATGCATTTTTTTTTTTTATATATATCTTGAATGTTTTCACAGGACTCAAAAATGAAAAAACACCACACACAAACACACTCACACATACATACATACACACACACCTGTATGTATGTATGTGTGTGCATGTGTGGTGTTTTTTTCACATGTCTGTCTGTCTGTGTGTGTGTTTATATGTATAAAATCATAGAATGATAAAATACAATACACTTAGATCTTCAGCAGATTATAGTCACAACAACAAAAACAAAAATAATAATTTACTTTAAAAAAAATTAACTGCTTATAACAACTTTTAAGAAGTATAAGGGAGATAATCACTTGGATAAACTATAATAGGTTGGACAGCAAAGAGTATTTATTCTATCAAGGCTTTTTTATTTTTATTTAAATGCTGTTGTTGTTGGCTGTAATGGTATTATTGGTAATTATAGTGTTGTTGTTGTTGTTGTTGTTGTTGTTTTTTGATAGTGACAGTGTTGTGGTTGTTGAAAATACCAAAGTGCCTGTAATCTCATGATCAGCAAAGATCTTGTTTAACTGCAAACCAGCGCTCAGGGACATATCACTGGCCAGCTTTTAATCTGTTTAAATCCTAACAAGTAAATCCTGATTATATCTTGGGCAGACAGATAACAACAGCAGTCTTATTCTTACTTGGATATTCAGTAGCCAATTTTGTCCAATTAGTTGCGACATCATGGTTAATGTGTTTGTTTGCCAGCGTCGACCGAAATTATAATTAATTTACCTACGAATTGACACAAAGATTAAATTATTGTTTCATGTATGAAATTTTCAAAATAGAACTAATGGTGGGTTTATCTTATTACTTGTAATACTAACCTTTTCATTTCTTAATTCTCATTTTGGTCTCCCATTATAGATCTAGGCTAAGAGTTATTATCATTAATGTACATCAAAGTCAGTGGTTAAAACTCTTGCTTAGCTGGCCTCATTTGGAACCTTTCTTAAAATAATTTCATAAAGAAAGAGCTAGAAAGAAAGACATGAAGAGACAAAAAGAGAATGAGAAGCAGATTGAGAAAGAAATGAAGAGAGAGAGAGAGAGAGAGAGAGAGAGAGAGAGAGAGAGAGAGAGAGAGAGAGAGAGAGAGAGAGAGAGAGAGAGAGAGAGAGAGAGAGAGAGAGAGGAGTGATAGAGAAAGAGATTGGTGAAACTATGATAATATTTAAATTGGAGAAAATCCTTATTTACAAGAATTAATAACTGTTTTATAAAAAGTGTACATGAAGCAATGTCAATATAATTAATTAACTGCAAGAGAAAATATGATACAGAAACGTGAATCCTTTAACACTGATATTCTTGACAATGACAAATACATAGCAGGCCTTACAGACAATTTATCATTATGATTTTCCTTCCCAAAATATCAGAAAATGAATTTATAACATTGCAAGGATAGTGATGGGAAGCCCAAAAAAATATTAGAAAAAAACCTAATAAAAACAAAGAAAAGAAAACTCAAGGGTAATCAGAAGTAGAATATCATTCATTGTCCACTTTTTGACTGAATTATCATTTATCAGTTTGCACCTATGTTTACAACTGAAATAGCTAATATTATTTTTCAAAAGAAATTGTGTACTTAAGCTCATCAAACACATAGACAGTCCCTTAGTGCTGACTGTGATGTTTATCTACTGAGCTGTTTAATACATCTGTCCAGTGTTATCTGTACTAATCATCTTAGTCTGGTGTCCTAGGGTATCTCTGTACTTACTGATGTTATCATAGATGGTATTAGTCAAAGGATTAAATAAAACTAAAAAAAACAGATCCTCATATACACAAGGACATTGCTTCAAACTGACCATTTGTGTCAGATTGCTTAGAAACAAATGCTGCTACTATTTTTTTCTCCAAGATGCCATCAAAATAATCATTTGTATTTTGCCCCTCCATATAACTTCATTAAGTTGTTGTTATTTTTTTGTTTTCCTTATTAACCTTTGTTGATCTGTATAACATTAACATACAATTTTGTGTTTTGCTGTTATCAGATACAAAAAATAAAATAAAATAATTTATATTTATATGTTTTTTTCCACTCTTAATTGCAACTTAATCAATTTCTGCTTGCTATTTCTTCGGGCTTTTTTTTTTTTATTAATCTTTTAATCAGTGCAATTAAAAAAAAAAAAAAAAAAAAAAAAAAAAAAAAAAAAAAAAAAGAAATAAGAATGAAAAAGAAGAGATAACAAAGTTCATAAGAAGCACAAGTTGATTAGGCTACATGTCTAAGACAAGGATTAACAGAATATTATATGCTCTCATAATCCCATACAAAACAATATTGATATATGCTATATCAGAATGACAGTACAGTGTAGTGTTAGATTGTTGAAGAAAGGAGAAGCAGTTAGCTTTGGATTTGAACTGCTACCATATATTTTAACTTTCAAGTGAGTTATTCAAAAGAGAATCCCCAGATACTAATTATCCTTTCTTACTACCAGGAAGCAACTAATAATAAAAATGTGTGGTGCAAGTCGTTGTATAGTAGTTAGCTGTTGTATAATACAAAGACATATCAATACAATTATTAATAGAATCTTGTCTTCTTTCTTTCTTCCTTGTTTTTTAGAAGGAAACATAAAATGGGCATTTGTTGAAGAAACCCTTTGCATAATTATCTGTAATACAATCATATTTAAACATGTAGCAATATTAATGTTTGTTAGAGATTTTTATTCAAATTTCTTGCTTTTTTTGCTGTTGTGTACTTGTAGCAGCTAGCATACATTTGTTTTGTGTTGTGTACTTGTAGCAGCTAGCATACATTTGTTTTGTGTTGCCTACTAATGTCAAATGGCACAAATTCTAAAATTCTAAAATGAAACCCCAAATTGCTATTGACCAGAAATATAAGATTCAGTGCTTTTTGTTCCTTCAGCTGGTGTGGGCATCTCAACTAGAGGCAAGTTTTAGTCGAGATGTAATCTTTTCTTTCAATCTCAGACGTCTGGTGTAAATAACGTTGTAGTTGTCTTTCTTTATATTTTAGTTCTAATTTTAGCAATGTGTCTACTGTTCATGACAATGAAATGAAAAATGAATGAAACATTGGCAGTGATGAGAGGTTTTATTTCTGTTTACCAATTTCTGTGTGTCATTTATCATAAAAAAAATTAAATAAAATAAAGTAAAATAAAAATTTAAAAATTCTCCATTAAGAATACCACCACCTTTCACTGAAAAAAAAAAAAAAAAATAAATAAATAAACTTTCAAATGAAAATTGACCTAATTTACATTTATATCAAAATAAATTTCAGTGTGCTATCAGAAACAAGACAAAACATAAGCATCAAGTAAATTCATGAATTGACCCAGAACCTCAAAATAAATGTGTGTATGTATACAAATATATATATATATGTCAATCTATATATATATACAGACACACAGACACATTGCAATATTATTGATTACATTTTCATTCAAACCAAATAACATTTTGTTTACATTTTCAGTCGAATAAGTTGATTTAACTGTATTTAGAATAGACAGTCATGTGAATAATTAAATGCATTCCCCGTATAAACTGCCCAAAACAAGCCAGTCAAAGAAAGAATCGGTGATGTTGATGAATTTCCTGATAAGTGCAGTTTTGATCTTTGGTATTTGCCAGTTTAGAGAATGCCATTGCTGCATGTTTCTCATCCACAGTTTTGTACAGTAATCAATATTACTCTGCATGGTATGGCACTCGAACAGACAAATTTAGGAATCATTTGTCTTATGATTGGCAATATTTTGGTGAGGAAGTGCAGACAAAGTGTAGTGGAACTAATTTTTCTTTTTCATTATTGTTTTTTTTTTTTATTTTTATCCTCTCCCCCTGCTGTAAGATATCTGAGATAGAGATTATTAAAATCCCGAGCTTATTTTGTTGAAATTGGCTCAATAGCTCTCGTATTAAGTCAATATTTTATTTTAGTGGACTTCATTTAATTCTGTGTTACTCCTGAGTGATATAGTTTAAAAAAAAAAAAAAAAAAAAAAAAAATTAACCTAAAAAATCCCTCACAACAAGAACATTAGTTTAGCTTCCATGTCCTCTCGGAATGAATTGAAATTTTCTTTATTCAAATGTGGCTTCAATTTGCTTCAAACAGTTATGACCATGCACCATGCTGCTGCTGAAGAGTTTTTCCTTGGAGACGGCCACCAAATCTTATAGTCGCTCTCATCACACTGGCATTGTTCGCCATCAGAACACACTGGGCTCTGTCTTGAGACAGTTCCCAATCTACATAGTCGTGTAAAGCACAACATTTGTCAGAATCTCACTGGCCATAATTTGATTGTGTAGGATGGAGTGGTCTAATGCAAATTAACATGTTTTCTGCTTACTGTGTTATTGCTATGCCTGTCACTTGGACCAAGTTGATTCTAATATATCAGATTTGTGCCAAAGATGTTTGCAGATGAGTTTTTTTGTTTTTTTTTTTTTTTTTTGCCAGGCTTTATGGGAAGCACATGCAGGATAAGAAATGTATTTACATAATGTTCATCAAGTTTTCTTTGTTCGCTTCTATATGGATATATTGTTCGGTAACCAAAATGTTTTTAAACATGATCTTGACTGTTATAAAATAATTTTTTCATTGGTAAATGAGGATATGTCTTTGCAGAGTTAAACAAAATGTATTTGTTTAAGGATAATATTATTATATTAAGAAAAAGTATTTTACTTCAAAATTCTTTTCTTTAATTGTTTTTTTTTTAACTTTATTTCTCGCTAACGGATAGATATACTTTATAAAGAAAGGTTTATTTCTTGTCAATAAACTGGTAAGTTAATTATATTAAATTTAAATTTACTGGGTTTTTATATATAAAATAAACAACATTTATAAAAAAAAAGAATTATATTGAAATTAAACATTTTAAAGTAAGAAAACAGAAAAAATTAATTCAAATTGCGAATTCATCACTGGTTTGCATTCTAGCTACCTTAGAATTTTTCTTGGCGTTTTTTTTTTTTTACACCTTCTTCTTCCACTGAATGGTAGATAACTTGAATTTGGAAACATTTGATTCCTGTGAATGTTTTGCTACTTCTTTCCTGGCAATATGATGACATTAACGGTGGTGTACAAACAGGATCAGACATCACCACTTGGAAACATTCTGTCGCTGCTGTTGTTGTTTCTTTGTAACGATGTGGATTACGTGCTGTCTGTAAATGGGTAACCGGCACTCTAAGAGTAACTGTGGTGTCAAGTGGTGTGCATGTTTTCGGTGTCACCCTCGACAACATCGTGCACACCCAGAGGAGCTTGTCAATGTCCACAGGTATTTTTTTATTTTTTATTTTAAAAAAACCAAATGTTTTTCATTTTGATTCCACTTACGTTAACAGTTTAAACATTTTTTTCATTCTCTAAATAAAATTATTATTTTGAAAAAAAGTTCCTTGAAAATTAGATTGTATTCATATATAATCTCACAACATTCAGTTTTAAGCTGGAATTTACTTTAAAAAATTGAATGTCTCATATAACAGCTATTACCTCTTAACAAATTTTGAGTACAAAAATGTTATTAATCTCTTTTAAAAAAAAAGAAAAAAAAGACATTATCACTGCTTTTATTTTTTTTCATATGTGACTATTCAGATATTTTAATTGTTTGTTATTGTGAAATTAAAATTTTACATATAAATGGATAAATAAATAAAGGACAAAACAAAGCAAAATAAATAAGTAAATAAAAATTAAAAGATCTTTAAAATGTTAAAGATGCTTTGGTAATAATTATTAAATAAATGAAATAACTGCACATGAAGAAAAGTTGTTTCTTTATCTTTTAAATGAATACAAACTTTTGTTGATACTGTTTATTTATAAATATTTTTTTGAAATATAATAATTAATACATTACACTTTCAAAGTAAAAAATATATGCATACAAATAGGTCAATTACCAACACAAGTACTACTATTAAACCACCACTATTACTATTTTTACTACTATTACTATTGCTTCTATTTCTATTACCACCACTATTTCACTATTTTTATTACTATTACTATTGCTTCTATTGCTATTACCACCATTATTTTACTATTTTTATTACTATTACTATTGCTTCTATTTCTATTACCACCACTATTTCACTATTTTTATTACTATTACTATTGCTTCTATTGCTATTACCACTACTGTTACCTTTACTATTGTTATTACTATTACTATATTGCTTTTATTACTATTACCACCACTATTACTATTTTACTATTACTATTACCACCACTATTACTATTTTTACTATTACTATTACCATCACTATTACTATTTTACTATTACTATTTTTTCTATTACCACCACCGTTACTATTTTTACTACTATTACTACAGCTTCTGTTGCTATTACCAGCACTATTACTTTTACTTCTATTGCTATTGCCACTACTATTACTATTACCACACTATTACTATTTTTACTATTACTATTACCACCACTATTACTTTTACTGTTTTAGTACTATTAATTTTACTTCTATTGCTATTGCCACCACTATTACTATTACCACAACTATTACTATTTTTACTATTACGACCACTATTATTATTTTTACTACTATTACTATTACCTGCACTATTATTTTTTACCACTTCTATTCCTAATACTACCACTAAAAATAAACATGATACTTGCAGTAAAGATGATAACACACAGGTGGTGGTACGACAAATGCTGATGTAGTAGTCTAATTCTGTCAGTATTTAAAGTTAAGTACCTATTCAGAGTTAGCAACCTGTACTCTGTTTAATACTACAGATTGATAGCTCCGGGCTGCTTGTCCATTTTGATTGAATTACCAGTCTGTAATGTCTAATGTTATGTGACAGCTATGAAATCTTTCCTTCACCATGCATCTAGCTTGTCCTCACTGTTTTTCATCCCCGAACACATCTTGATGGTAATTAATGTTGCCATGACTATCAGTTTTGTTCAGTAATTTGTGAAATTTTTGTAGATTTCTTATCCACCCGTAGCATGTTTTTATGGTGATCTTTCTTGAAACATATTAAATGAGACACTGGTAGTACAAATTAAATTTGTATTTTGTGTTTGTTTTTGTATATATGCATACCTATAGTGTGTTATTTATTTTGAAACAAGATCTATAACAATAGCTCAAATAAATATTTCCTGAAATATATTTTCAGTAGGCTTATTACATATATCATAATCTTCATTTGATTTAATTAATGTTAAATGAACCCGCTACGTCAGAGGGATAATTAACTTAATTTTGATAATCAAACATTTTATTTAGTTACTGTGTGTTTGTTCCAGGTCTGTGAGATAATTTTGCTTTCTTTGCTGCGAGTAAGAATGCTGACTTAAATTGAGTCTGAATTTCAAAGGCAATTACTCTGAAGTAGATTGTGTAAAAACTTCACCTCTCTCACAAACCTTTCATTGACCAGTATTACCTAACTTATTTACTACACAGCAAAACCAGTGGTGCTTTAGTGTTTATCAGGAATGCATGTAATATGTGTAATTACGTTACTCTGATATATTGCAATATGTTTACTGCTGAATGTTTGCTTTGTGTTTAAATCATGTGATTTTTTTTTGTGTGTGTCTGTGTGCATGAAAGGAAGATGAATACCTTTAGAATTTTGGTGTGTTAGTGAATTACTTTAAAAAATCAAAATGTTAGTGAGAAAATGAAATGTTTTTTGCTGATGTCTGATGAAAGAAAGAAAAGAAAATATCCAAAGAAAAGAGATAAATGAATAAAAACTTAAAACCTTCAATCTCATTTAAAGTAAATCTTTATGTACTTGTTATAATATTTTATGAAGAATTGGCAAAAGCAAATATATATGATCATTTATCATTTTCGTCACAAGTTAGTCTACTTTAAACAAAAATTGCTATGTTTTTAGTTGTTGTCAAAATCTTTTCCAACTCTCCACATGTACAAAGAAAATTTTTAATTTATTAATAATAAATAATGGTTTTAACGAGTGTAATAAAAAGTGAAATACTGGTCATTCATAAAAGAACAGAATTAGTCACAGACACACATTAGTTTTGCATGCCATTTAACAGAATAATGATCTATGTAACATTAAGTCTCGAGTTTCATGAAGTCTTCCAGACAAATTTTTTTTGACGTATATCTTCTGATGGAATCTTTTTCCAAGTCCCACTGATGTCAAGCTAAGAGTGCTACATTTACTCATTTGTATGTAATATACTTGTAAGAAAACATTACTTTTCCATTTAATTTATTGTTTGTCATCCACTGCGATTTTGGCTCGACATTTTTTTGGCTCCGATGGTGTAAGTATTGATTCATGCCTTTCATGTTGCACATGGTCTCGCTGTTGGGATGGTTTTACTCTGAAGAGTAAGTTTACCATAGGAAATCTCAGATTAGACACAAAATCAGTCACTCAATCTTCATTGAATTGTCTTTGGCCGCCCCAGTAGACCATTCTAATCCATGTAGTATTTGATCAGACATGACAAAAATTGCCATGTCGCTGTATCATGTTGATGATTCTGAGTGCTGATGAAATAGAAATACATTGTGTATGGTTCAGTGTTGGTTGCAAATCAATGTCCCATTACTGAAGTATGTCTGAGTTATAAATTTTAATAAGACGGTGTCTGTGAATTTCACTCTTGTGTAAACTAACTACACACTAGACCTTTTTTGTTTTTTCTCACCTAAATATGCAGTACCTCTTGACATATTTAAACTCACCCATTCACTTACCCACCCACCCACCCACGTTCTCATTTTATTCTCATTTTGCTGTTTAGTTAAGAACTCATTATTCACTTAATGGTCATCTTTTTGTATGTTATATAATTCATAGTATTTAAAACAAGCTTTATAACGTTTAGCGAACAACTTTATACTCTTTAGTTTAAAGTCTGCAAAATCATCGAGACAAGTTATAAAAAAGTATTTCAAATAACAAATCCTCATAGCTGGATGGCAAATTTATCTGTAGGACATAATGTGTTATGTATAAATTCATATTTGTATTAAGATACAATTCTATTAGAAATGCATCACCCAGAATATTGTTCATTGTTAAAACCTTGAGTAAGATACAAGTTAATTTCATTAATCAAAGAATTTAATTATTTTATTTTATTTTTTTTTTTTTTTTGCTGCTGGTCTGTAAAATATATATGCATTCTTTGCAATAATTAAATTTTTGTTCACTATATAAATATTCTCATTCCTCAAATTATTCTGTGGTTCAGAGGCTGTAAAATATAAGATAAATTTCTCAAAACCAGTTGGTTCTTACACACTGATATATGTTAGGACTCAGATTAATATATACAGCAAATTTTCAAAATATTGGTCTGCGAAAAGAAGAAAGGTTTATAAATACAGTTAATAAAATACATCTGCAACATCTTTATATTAATAAATGTCTGCCATCATATTCTGTTTGATGGTCCAGTGCAACTGGTTACTCCTAGCAGCAAGATATCTTTCATATTCACTTTCCAGTAACACAAAACACACATCATAGATTTTGACATGCAGCTGAAAAATACAGGCATTCTCTTATAGCACAGCTGTATGAAAACCACAGCTATATTAACAAAATTGCTAAACTAAATGTCTACATAATATTATGCTCTGTACTAAAATCAAATTTCCTTATAATAAAATTACTGTATCAACAATGTCTTATATAAAAACCACAGCTATGTTAACAAAATTGATAAACTAAGACGTAGTTTTACATACTATAAATATTATGCACTGTATAGAAATCAAATTTCATTGTAATAAAGTTACTATATCAAAGTTGAAGACTCACAGATTTATCATGTTGAAGATAATAATGAATTATTACTAGGGAAAGGATGACATTAAAACAAATGCAATGGATAACATGACTTTCATTCGGGATATCTATTGTTTTAAATTAATTTCTTTTAACAATATGGCTTATTTATAATATGTTACTTATGTGTCTGTATTCTCTTTCCTGATACAGTATTACCAATATTTGTAAATATTGTTAATAGTGTATATATATCATGCAGTGATTAGGATTTAAAATGTGGTTCTGATATCACTTTCAAGATCAAATGAGTTTCCTTGATATGAGAAAATACTTATCAGCAGAAAATAATGGATATGAGTATTGGATACACCTCTACCAGATATATTTATGACTCACAGCTTTGATGTGCTCTGGAATAATCACAAGTGATTATTATTATTAATAACAGATGAAAAATAAAGATATATTTAGAGTATATTTTTCATCAGTTATCAATAATTATATGAATAACCTGATAGTTGATGACACAAATGTGAAAGCAGTTGCTGATTGTGCTTTAATTCATCCTGGTTTCATGTTTTCAATGGATTAAAAAAAAATAATAAAAAAAAAAAAGAATGACAAAAAAATGAGAAGTAAATTTTTTTCATTTTTTTTTTTCAATCCTTTTTGAACCAGTTCAATAAAATAAGATTAATGTTCATATTATTTTGTCAAAAAATCATTATGATTATCTGAAAAATGTGTTTTACAGAATTCATCCACATATATCCGATTTCCAATATTATTTTCTGTAGCATTATTTGTTGAAATTTCTATTAAATACTATTTATGTTTTTTGATTATTTTTGAGTTACAAGTTAAAAAAAGAGAGAAAAACCTCTTATATCTGAGGAAACATAAAAGGAAGGGATTAAATAAAACTATGTTACAGATCTGTTGTTAGTATAAAAAGGTTGGACTACTTTTTATATTTGTGTTTATCAGCTGCCATTTTTGTATTTGTATATTTCAGCCACTGTTTTTATATTTGTGTATTTCAGCCACTGTTTTTATATTTGTATATTTCAGCTGCCATTCTTATATTTGTATATTTCAGCCACTGTTTTTATATTTGTATATTTCAGCCACTGTTTTTATATTTGTGTATTTCAGCTGCCATTCTTATATTTGTGTATTTCAGCTGCCATTTTTATATTTGTATATTTCAGCCACTGTTTTTATATTTGTATATTTCAGCCACTGTTTTTATATTTGTGTATTTCAGCTGCCATTTTTATATTTGTGTATTTCAGATACCATTTTTATAATTGTGTTTATCAGCCACTGTTGTTATATTTGTGTATTTCAGCCACTGTTTTTATATTTGTGTATTTAGCCACCATTTTTTATATTTGTGTATTTCAGCCATTGTTTTTATATTTGTGTATTTCAGCCACTGTTTTTATATTTGTGTATTTCAGATACCATTTTTATAATTGTGTTTATCAGCCATTGTTTTTATATTTGTGTATTTCAGCCATTGTTTTTATATTTGTGTATTTCAGCCACTGTCTTTATATTTGTGTATTTCAGCTGCCATTCTTATATTTGTATTTATCGGCCACTGTTTTTATATTTGTGTATTTCAGCCACCGTTTTTATATTTGTGTATTTCAGCCACTGTTTTTATATTTGTGTATTTCAGCCACAAGAATCAGATAACGTCATGGCTTCCTCCTCGAGACAGCTGGGACTCAGACATAGGACTTCCGTACGGGTGGGAGACAGGCATCGACAAGAACGGAAAACCATACTACATCAAGTAAGTCAAAGTGGAAAACACTATTTTTTAGTTTTTTTTTTTTTTTTTTTTCTTTAACCAAACTTCATGATACTAAAATACAGAATTATTTTTAAAATAAAAAATTGAAGTCATATGTATATTTATTAATAAATGATTTCACATACATGCATGGATATATATGCCCAAAATACATTCAGTGATATTTTTGTTTTAAAGTTATTAATTTATATTCCAATTTATTGGTTATTTATTTGACAGTTTCCTTTCTCTCTCAGTGTGTTTGTCTGTGTGTGTGTGTGTGTGTGTTTGTGTGTTCCACACAATTTGCCAATCTACACTGTCTTATGATTGTGCTGTGCATTCTGGCAAATCAGTTACCACTTACTATTGACCTATTCTGAAAATGTTCTTGTTTAATAAATATTTTAGAAATTTTCTGGCCAATATGATCAAATCTTTTGATTTGTATTACTAATATTAATACTAACAGTAATAACAACTCATTAAAAAGACAGAGTGGATCAAATTTGCACAGTGATAAAATATTTTAAAAATATTAATAAATCGGATGATGTTTGCACATCAGTAGACTAAATCATCAGGTTACAGATTGAAAATATATTCTTACCTAAGGGCAACACTTTTTTATTGGTTGGAACTCACCCTCCTCACCCTTTTTAGAAGAAAAAGCCAGAAGGAAATAAAATTTACTTCTTCTCGTCAAACAAGTGTAAAATGAAGATTACTTTTTGATGACCTGAACTTACTGTAAACATTGAAAACATCAAATTAGTGCATTTGGGTGAGGAACGATTTGCAGTTTTATCTTTAACCTTCTACACATTTTCTGTTGCATGTTACACCATTGGCAGCACATAATTTTGAAGTAAAATATATAGGAAATACCTGAATTTTCAAACTCCTTCAATTTGTAATCAAATATAAAAAAGTATGGCCTAAAGTACATTGGCCTATATATAAATTGAATACAAACACATTAAATGTTTAAAATAAAGGGGATTCAGTGATAATATTGTAGGATATAACTAAATAAACAAAGTGAATTTAAAAATAAAAATAATAATAATATTAATAATAATAATTTTTAAAACATTAAATTTAATTAAGCTTGGCATTCCATTTGACACTATTGTAGATACTTTCAAAACTGGAGAATGAAATGTTACCTGCAGTTGTTCCAGTAGTTAGGTCTAGGATGTTAATGGTACATGCCAAGTCCACATTGCAAGTGTCTTATATGATTTCAGTATTGTTGTGCTATCATTATATGTATTCATACATATACATATATACATGAACATGTTGTGTTTGAAATAGTAATTCAAATATTTCTTATAATCTCAAAAGAAAATAATAAATTATTTATATAAATGAAAGAATGAGAATAAATATGACTGACATTTCATTACAGATGAAATATTATTTAAAAAATTAATCTATTTTTTTAAACAAATCAAACAAAAATAAAAGCAAATTGTAATAATTGAATAATTATTAACCTAGCTGTGAAAAATAATGCAGTCTTTTTTCAGTTAGGTCAGAATTTGCCTGCCACTGTACATTAATAAAAAATAGTTTCAGAATTGACACTTTCTGTAATGAAATGATTGGAGGCTAAATATCCAGAACCTTTGGTACATTGCAGTTGTAATCATTTTCATTTTAAGCTATTTAAGAGTTATTTTTTAATGTTTCTAAACAACAGTGGTCACTGACAGGGAGATGTGTATACATCATTAATGGGTTTTTTTCAGGAATGTAAAATGGTGAAAAGGAAATTATTTAATTTGTAAATAAAAAAGAACACAAATAATTAATGGTTTTTTATGA
Organism: Chrysomallon squamiferum; assembly: GCA_012295275.1. Taxonomy (NCBI): domain Eukaryota; kingdom Metazoa; phylum Mollusca; class Gastropoda; order Neomphalida; family Peltospiridae; genus Chrysomallon; species Chrysomallon squamiferum. The sequence continues at coordinate 24,159,346 of CM022670.1, forward strand.
ATGTGGCACAAATCACAACAACAATATCTGTCTGTCTCTTGTTATCTATTTACATATCTGTCTGTCTTTCTATCAATCTGTCTATCTACAAACAAATGAACACACAAAAACACACACACAAACAAATAAAATAATCACACTGCACACATCACATACATACATATCATATGTATATATATATATATTTTTTTTTTTCTAGTATTTTTTAATAGAAAAAGACTATAAAACAAAAACTATCTATAACACAACAGAAGACTTTGATGAGTGGCTTCACTGGAAAAAGACATTTATCAAGAAATATGTTTTGTTATTCTCTACACTAAAAATAAAAGCACCGACACAAAAAGGATGCTAATGTTACGAGACACAAAAATGATCAAAGAGAGACAGAACGACATATCTGTGATAATTTTATCATTATATTTATTGATTGTGATGGGAAGTGATGTGGACAGAAAAATAATCACAATAACCTAATGATCTGTTAATAAGAATTCAAATGGATCTGTCTTGGGTTTCCGTTTTCAAAGCACAGTTCTGTATTTGCCTTGAAGCGCATACCACATCAACTTGCATAGATATTAACTGATGACAAATTAAATGCATGGATGCTTATGTAAGTGATATGTAAAACTAATGACCAGATAGATGAATGTGTGGTTGGAGCAATATCAGACAAGTAGATGGTTTCAAAAAGTACCAAAATATGTTAGTTTTCAGTGGAAAGAATTAAAGTTAAAGACATTAATTACAGATTCCGAATTAACAAACATTTTCACAGTTATTTTAAATAAGAGGTGTTCTCTCCTGAATGTGATTCATTATTATGCTTCTTGCTTATTTTTGTTTCTTAGTTTCGGCTGAAATTCAATTTATAATATTTGTGTGTGTATGTTTATTTATTTTAATTTTTTTTTTTAATAACAGCTGTTCAATATTCAGCTTAATAGACTCAGGTTTAAGTTACAACAGCGTTTAAAAAAATATCAAAGAAGTTCTGAAAGGTCGCTTTGAAATGAAATCTGCATTTTTCCAGCAATAATCATGACTGTGGTAATCTCAGGAGACGATGTCTGCAGCAGAGAAGTATTGATTTGTGACAGCTTTTCAATTTAACAATTGTCACATTTGTAGTTTCCTCCATTTTAATTGTTTTTATTAGCCAAAAGTGGCACTTGGCCTTTTTATTTCAATATTTTCAGAAAAGGAAACAAAATGAGAATGTATTAATAATGAGCACTGATAACTTGGGTACAAATAATTTCACTTTTTAAAAAACATTTAAATTTAAAAAAAAAAAAAACAACAGTTGATGAGAAGAAAAAGAGAATTTTAAACTGCCCCTATCCATAAATACAGAATTATTTTCTAATTTATATATATATATATTTTTGTATTATTTTCTTCTTTTTTTAATTTCTTTTTCGACCAATTTCTGTGTTCAGATCTTTTAATTTATAAAAAATCCTTTGGAACTAAATGTTTTGAAGATTTCATCTTCTTGATGTTTCCATGCCAATTCTTTAACAAGTCTGCAATATATTGAGAATGATCAACTCATAATGGATGTTTAAACTGACATGAAATTTACATTGTTATATTTTAGTTTAAATATATATATATAAAATACAAAAAAAAAAAAGAAAAAAAAAAGACACTGGTTACAGTCTAGCTCCTAAAATAAATTAAATCCTGAAATAGCATTTTCCTTAAATTGCAAATCCAGAAAAAGAAATTCATTTAGTGATAAACAGACTTCATTTGTTGTTTGCTATAATATCAGTTCATATAAATATTAAAATCTTGATGCAAAATATATATTATTTAACATTTGTTAAAAAAAAAAAAAAAAAAAATAAATTAAATGAGGCATAAATTATTTATTTAATAATCTTAAACATTATTAAGTTAGAAGCATCTCAAAATGTCTTTATTCTTTCTGGTAAACAGCAAAAATATTTATTGATATTTCTTTAACAAAGTTTAAACAGTTTGAACATTGGATAGAAGTAAAATATACATCAATCAGAAATTAATATATCGGGCAAAGATTATTTATTTTAATAATCAAATTAGCTGCATGTTAAGTAAAAATTTTATAAAAAAAAGATACATTCTTCAGTGTTAAAAAAAATGTATATATCACAAATTTTTTAAAACATTTTTAATCCAGCTTCTTGCTAGGTAAGGAGCATGGACATATTTATCTTGAATGTGTTCAAAATGTGACTTAGAGGACACTTAGTTTATTAAGATAAATGTCACTTTGCTCTCAGTGCTTTGACTTTTATGAAAACTAAATGTCACAATGTCACAGTGTCACAGTATTTCTGACATTTCTGAACACACGTCTGAAAAAATTTTCTTTTATTAGATTAATTAGAAGACTTCAGAAACAAAAAGTCACAGAAAGTTCTTTCCAGCAGCACATCTTAATGAGTCGCGGCTTTTTTTTTCACTTTATTTGTCAGGATTTAAACAGTGATTTATTTCCTAGTGTGCATTTCCATTTTTTTTTTTTTTTTTTTTATAAAGAGACTTTTTGTTTTAAACTTTTAATAAGTTTGTAAACTTAAAATGTCTTTTTAAAAATTCAGTAGACGTACATCATGTTTATTCAGTTACTTTGACTGACATTTGAATTAAGTCTTTATTTTTAAAAATTTTTAAATTTAATAAAAGAAAATATTATTAATCTTGAAATTTTTTTTTTGATGATTCTTCTATCAAGTTTCAAATTAAAACTTAATATTTTTTTTTGTACTTTATAAATAAAAAACAGCTAAAAACCAAGCCAGTAATTTATTATAGTGTTCTTTACATGAATGTTCATTATAATATATATTTTTTTAAAAGCACTTCATTTAAAGTCTGTATCAAATGCAAACTATTTTGTTATATTTATGAGGCTGTTTAAAAGATAGGACGCAAAAATAATAAGTTACAAACGACAGTGACTGATAACCTGTATCACAGTAATGAATTAAAAATGGCTGATGTGAAAAGCATTTTCCATTATGAACATTATGTATCATCTGTGGATGAGGTTTCTTGTCATCTCACTGGTTTCGGGATTCTGTTGCACAAATTGTTATTACAGTTTCAATCAAAACAATCACATTAACACTTCTGCTCGACAGATTTGTCACAGCTGGTTGGCAAGAATAAATGAACAGCTGAATGGACAGATGAAATGAATATATCATTCAGAAATGAAAAGAGTTAAAAAAAAAAAAAAAAAAAATCTTGAATCAAATAATATTTAACTAACACCTTGTGAAATCTTTGATCTCAAAATTGTATTTTATTTTAATCCAGAATGTTAGAATTAGTTGACATTAATGTGCTGGTCTTTTAAAAAATAACCAAAAATAGAATAAAAAAAATATAGAAGGTACTCATAGTATTTGAGATAGTTTATCAGATTATCATCCATTTTAATCACCACTGTGTAACTGACAGTGTTTTGCTATTATTAGAAAAAAATGCCATTTTAAACTTTCAAGCTCCCCAAGTCTATTCATCAAGGACATGACAGGTTGACTCTACCCTGGACTGAAAAGAAGAAGAAACAAACCTAGTAGACAAGAACAATAAAACTACAATGTTAATATGTATAATCTAGAGTACCTTTCTGACTCTGGGAAGGAACATTTGGATGTGGGTGATTCCTAACCACTAATCTGAAAGTGTTGCAGTGAAGTGTTGGCAAAAGGTTTCCTTTAGCATATCATCTTTAATTAATACATTTTGACAACTGTATCCCATTCATTTTAAAATGTGTTATAATATAATAAACCAAATAATCATTTTTAAAAAAAAAAAATTATCACCTCCATCACATAGTTGTCACTGAATACTGAAAATTCTTGTTTTTAAACATTTCGTTTTCTTGCAGCCATGTTGACAAGTACACGACCCGAGAGGACCCACGCCATGATCCAGATTATGTGGAGCCCCCAAAACCCAGGGATGTGGAGCTGATCCGCGATCCTGACAAAGGTTTTGGATTTGTTGCTGGCAGTGAGAAACCTGTTGTTGTCCGTTTTGTTACTGATGGTGAGTTTTTGCTTTGAGTACTTTGTCTTCAAGAACTGTTGTGTTATGTCTTTCAGGAACGACAAACAATATGCTAAAATGAACTACAATAAAATTTTATTTTACTCCTGTAAGGATAATGTTGCTATGGGCATGCTATATAGTTTATATTTGTTTTGTTAGATAGATTTTTTGTAATTCTATAAATTTTGTGTGACATTGGATTTATTATTGTGAAGTCTTCCAGGGTTTGCTGATAACTGTATGCCAGGACTCAGTATTAGAGATGGCCCAGAGCTACCAATTGTTTTTTTTATCTATGTCCAGTATCTACTTTTTTTAACATGCTTTGTTATCTGTTTCTGAAATTATTATCTTTCATTTTGTTTGTAGTTTTCCAAATGTCCTGATACAAATAGAAATTGTTTTAACATGAGATAAAATGAACAGGGAACTGTTTAATATATTACAGGGATACCAGTTTTTAGTGAGGGCTACCAGGTTTTAGAGAACTGGTGAAAAATAGTTAAGATCAAAGCCTGTATTCTCTAGCACTGTTAGTATCAGTATATAATTGATATATTTTGCAGTAAATTCTTCTGAAATGGCTGAAATGTAACAGTATTATAACTGAAAAATAAAAATTGAAAACTTTAGTCTTAATTTGTTCAGAAACATTTAGCATTTTATCATCTGGAAGAATCTGCAAAATTGTCCAAAAAAAAAAAAATTAGAAATAAAGAAAAATTAAAAATTCAAAGCAGTAGAAGAAGAAATTATGCTTCATGAAAGCTTTTGAAACTGAATAAAAAAATTAATTATGTTAGAGCCAGAAAATTGGTCGTTTTCGTCTTAACACATTATGTCTTTTAGAAATTAATTTCTAAAATGACTGAAATAAAGATTCATGATTATATGATGGGTTTTTTCTTCCACTTAACTTCAGAATTAGACAAATCTATGTCTTAATATCACTTGATGAATGAAAATGTCAACAGTGTTACAGTGGTATTCATCATAGACAGAAATTAAAGACCAAATTATCTCCATTGTACATTCACAAAATTATTAAATAGACATATTAGAGATTGGGTGAGTCCAATGCATTGATTCATCTTGTTTTTATTAGAAATGTTTTTTCCATTTTTTTTTTGTCTTTTCTATATATTGAAATTTATTTTACCTTGACCACAATAATGGTGTTCTGCCCATTTTTCATTATTCCTGGATTTGTCACTGATGAACATATTTCTTTGCTGTCTCTTCTTAATCATCATAATTTTAAAAAATTCAATATATATATCAGGCTAACAGAAAATGTGAAATGTAAATATATCTTTACAATTTCCCTTCTTTAATAAAAAAAAGAAACAGAGCAGAAAAATTAAAAGAAATAAAAGAATGATGAACAGGAATGGAAATTGCAGTGAACTGGATAATAAAAAGAATTAACAAATAAACATTTTTATGATTTTATAAGTTTCAGGTATCTTCCTTATAAAGCAAATTTTACATATAAGATTTTCTCAAAAGAGTATTCAATTTTGTTGTGCAGACTAACATTAATATAAAATATTGCCATTAATTTGTTATGATTAACCATTCTTAAATTCACCACACAGTTAATGGATTGTTAGATTATTTGACTGTTGAAAGTCACAAGAGTTAAATAAAATATATATTTTTTATTTACGAGCCTGATAAATACTTGCAGTATCACTAAATATTAAACATCACGTGCACATTATTACCCTTTAAAACTGACAACCAAAAAAAAAACCCAGAATCTATGAGTATGCTACAGCTGAAAGAACTAATAAAATATTAAAAACTAAATAAGTCATTAAAATTTGTTGATGACGTTTGATGTACGAGTCTCGCAGTGTAATTTTGATTCATTGCCTGAATGGTGAGCGTGTTTGCTCATCTCAGAAATTAGCCAGTTGACTTAAGGCCATTTATTGATTGGATGTGAACATATCTTGACACTTTTACCAGTCATTAACCATCTTTATTGGCCATGGGAGAGAGTCTGCAGTCTCTGCACCAGGCAGAGAGGAAATTGGACACTGCTTGAACAGCAGAATGTCGAGCATATCCACAGTTTGAACAACATTTCAGTATCGGTTTGTTTGACATTCAACTGCTTCACAATTGCCGTCCAGACAAATAATTTCTTAATTACATAACGTTTTTTTTTTTTTCAAAATTGAATTTTCTTTTTCTGACTAATTTCACATTTGGGAGGCTGTTGCAGTTGTTACCATAATGTCAGATATGTTACTGTCAACTGAATAGATTTCATTTCGCTGTTTCTTATTATATTGGGTTTTTATGTCTTCCTGTCTTTCTGAAGTTTGATGGTTTATAAAGAAGTGATATTGTAAAGTGCAGCTGTTGTTTTTGTGGGGTTTTTTTTTATTTTTGTTAAAATGTCTGAACAAACTAGAGAAGAAATATTTAATGATTAAACCAAGTTATCATTTTTTTAAAAATAAATGAAGGCTGAAAACAACAACAACAAAAGTATTATAATAATAATAAAATCAGTAAATAAAAATAAGACAGCCCCCATCTCTCAACTGCACCAAAAACACCATAAAAACCAAACAAACTTAAATTCAACCCATTAACTTTTGGTTCAGCACTAAATGAATAATATGTTGGTTAATATTTATTCTTAAATGCAGTCATAAAATATTTACATATCTCTTTTCTTTTTTTTTTCTTCTTTTTTTTGAGAAAAGCCCATTAACTCTGTACATTTTAAAAGTTTCTTTCACATGAATAGAATGCTGTTCAAGTACACATAACATGATATTTTGGATTATTTTAATTTTTATTATTCTTATATAATTGTTTGAGCATCTTGCATTTCTAAGAAATTTCTAAATCAAATAAAGTCTATTTCCTAACCAAAGGAATGAATTTAAACACATTTGTCTCAAAATACACTGAATTCTATAAAAAAAATATGTTTTTGAAAACCTCTTGAAGACAGGTAAATAGCTTGAAGTTTGGAATGAAATTCATTTGAATTATTTTTGGAACAAAATCCTTATATTTTATTTAATCTGTTAGGAACATGTATTTATCAGGCTTTATGTGCATCTTAAATTGATTTTATCCGTTTGTAGCATGTGTGATTTGCAAAAATTTAATTGTCTGGGTGGTTGTGCATTTAATCATTGATAACATATATACGTGTTTGAGAAGTAAAGTGTGAATGTATATATTCAAAATTAATTTTATCCAGTAATTACATATATGTTCCCGAATTTAAGAATAGATTTTAAATGAATAACAATAATTTCTTGGACACATCAGATCTTGTTGATTGAGCTGTTCAGTTCTGGACTATATCAAAAATAACTCAGTATTTCATTCATTAGTGTGACAGCTGCACCACACAACAGACTGCAAGTCGAATACTCTAAGTACATTGTCCAGTCTCGCGGGAATGTCCTGTTCAGTGCTGTAAGAAAAATAAGTCAAATCTACTGAACATTTTACATTTAGAAAGTAAGTAAGCTAAATGATTCTTAGCCAGGGACAAGGAAGAAATGAGAGAGATTTGAGTTTATTAATAGTTTCTTGGTAGTCGCATATTAAATATTGTAAAACAGTTTATCATTATTATCATTGCCAATCAACAGTAACTGAATAAAGTGTAAACTTTTTGTTTTTGTTATTATAAATTGATCTGAAATAGTCAATGACTGTTTTAGTTATTAAATATTTTCTAATTATTATTAAAAAAAATTTTTAATGCTGTGGTTTGTTTATTTTTTAGTTTTCAATTATTTTTTTAAAATTAATATCTATAACACATCATAATACTGACTGTGATAGAAGGTATTTTTTAGTAAAATTTTAATTAATAATATTTTTTGTTGGATTTTTTCAATATTGGCAGCTCTCAGTACAGGTATCTTACACCTTCTCCTTTGATAGTACAGCAGTGTTAAATAATATATATAAGAGTGGTTTTTTTATAATTCATATTCATGTTGGAAACAAGAGGGTATCTAGTGTAAAGTATAGGATAGTTCTTTGATGATCATTTTAAAAATAACACAAAATAACAACATCACCATGTTCTAAATATATTTTATAATATGTGACCATACACAGCTTTAACAAGAAATCAAAATAATATTATTTCAACATGGTCAAATGAGGTTATTTGTGATGCATTATCTTTGTTTAAAAAGAAATAAAATAAATAAAATAGTATTTTTTAAAACTAGACTTTCTCAGTAAGTAGAAATGCAGAATGGGCAATTTCCACTAATTCAGTCACTAAACTGATAAATATTTTATCTAGCATTTACCCTTTTAGTGATCTATAAAATTTGTCAGTTTGTATGAAAACACATTTTTTTAACTGATTAAATATATTGAGAAAATTTCTACTTCTTCATTTTTTTTTATTTAATAAACATTTTTCAGTTTGTGATATTAAATTATTACATAATACCAAAAAACAAAACTGTATGAAAACTTTTTATTTCAAATCAGTTTGTTTCCTTTTTTTTTCTTTTTATCTTTACAATTTTAATTGACTAAAAGCATTCAAATTGGATAAACTCAGTTTAATGTAATATTAATAGTTCTGCATTTGTTGCTTCAATACCATAAATTGTGGGTTATTATCTTACATACTTTTTCTGTTTTTATTACATCTGTTTATTTCATCCATCTGAAAATCTCAATGTTGACTTTTCTGCTGAAAGTGTCAAATATGATTTAGTTTATACTGATTTTATGTTTTGGTTATGAAACAAACATCATAATTCTGATTTAGTGCAATTGATCCTGCAGAAAACAGTATATATCACAACCATTTAAAAGATCTATGTTTTAAAGAGATAATATTGAAATATCTACACCTGACAATATCTTTATATTTATTGTTGTTTTATTTTTTTATGGGTTGAGAATGATTACATGAAAAATATCAGTGGTTTCCCATAAAGAAAAAGCCTGTACTAATTTAATTATCAGTTCAGTATTTTGATGTCAGATTTTTCAAGATATTTACAGTGTATTTCTTATGAGTTACTTAATTTGCATACATACATAAATTTACCTTTCAGTCAGTGCTGTAAATCTTTCAGATGTATTTAATTGCTGGGTTTCTTTTCACAAATTGACTTTACATATTATAGAATGTAAATAAAACATTGTGTGATGATAATGACCTTCGAGTCAATGAAGCATTGCAAATAGAATCACCAATTTTTCCTGGTGTATCGGGTATCTGCTTGTTATTTAAAACTTGTCAAATGTCTGACTGTGCATATATATAAACACACACACACACACACACACACACACACACACACACACACACACACACACTGGGTGATCAGTATTGTATATATTAGATTAAAAACAATCAGTGAAACCTGACAACTTTTTAAATTTAGTGCTTACTTTGATGGTGCCAAAAGAAGAAAACTAAATTGTCAGTTAATCACTAGTTACAGTGCAAGCCATGTTTCTTAGACATCTTACTACTGAATAACTAACTCATGGCTTGACATACTCCTGTAAATTGAAATGACAGTAATTTACACTCATTATTTTCAAATTGCTGTCACACTGGTGGGTCTAGAGAGACACTTTATTACATCTGTAATTGGGGACACTGAAATACTTGTTTGAAGTTTAGAGAAATACAGAAATAAAGTTAACTGTTATAACAAAATTCCTTGAACAACTTTTCTCTGCTACTATGTGTGTGTTAAATCCAGCACGTAATCCTTGGTAATGTTTGTCAGGATGGTTTCTGAAGCAAAAATATACATCTTCTGCAGCAGTTCTGTCAAAAAATAATAAAAACAATATAATTTCTGATTGAAGAAGTGTATCTTGATCAAAGTGAGACAGTGAGAAAAAGGTTTTTTGTTTTAGAATAAACTTTAATATCCATTCTTCTTGTTGAACTATAATTTATAAAAACAAATTAAAATCAAATCATGAAAACAAAAGAAGAAAAAGGAAAAAAAGAAAACAAACCAAACCATATCAAAAGAAACTGAAACAATCAAGAAGACATTTTTCTTATTAACAAGTTATACTAAAAAAGAAAAAACATTCCTATACCTTATGAGTTATTTCCTTGTAATATGGAATATGGAATCCCATTAAATTTTAAAAAGAATTATATTTTCTACCTGTGTAAATCACATATATAACTTAGTGCATGTATAAACATTATACTGCACACAACAGTTATAAATTTAAGTTTAAATAGGTTGGTGTTACAAAGATCTGCATTAATTCATGAGATAGCTGAAGACTTGCAAATAAATGGGATACACTCCTACCATGGTTTGTTCTAAAAAGAAACTAAAATATTTATTAATTCCATTTGGCTAATACCTAATTGTGCTGTGAATTGTACCCAGTAACGTGATAAGTCTTTCTGGATCTGTCAAGTGAAGCAGAAAGTTTTGTTCACCTGCTCATTCCTGTTTTGTTATTGTCAAATGAAGGGCACGTCATTCCTCTTTATAGCCCTTTGATAAACACCCTATTTCCTTGTTGCACCAAGTTTTGGAATGCCAAAAACAACTACAGTTAAAGAATCCATGATACATAGCCTCTGAATGTATCTTTGTAGGGGTGAGGAATATAAATAATAAGCCACTGTGATAGAAAAGATATGAAATTGTTATATCTCACTAAGAATAATAACATTTCAGTATCTTTTCTTCGCTCAACCTTGTCTTTTTGGTAAACTATATATGGCACTGAAAAGATGGACATTTACAAATTCACATGATGCCAGAAGGAAAGCAATATACACAGTTTTTGAAGATCAAGGTAAAATTATTATGACTTTATAAAACAAATGATTTGAATGACTTTAAAATAAATGTTAAAATGTATATTGTTAAATATGGTTTTACAAGAAACTTGCCTGTGCACCTTTTCAAAAATAAATATTTATATATATTACTAGTTTTTCTTGCCTGAGAATTAAAACAGGAAAGAAAACAATTTTTTTTTTTTTTTTTTTAATAATTAAATATTAAATATTTGCTTTCATTAAATATTTTGTTAATTGGAAAATATTTCTGTAGTTAAAAAGAGTCTGTGCCATTCTATAAGATGCACCTTAATATATTTTTTAAAAACAGAAACTGTAAAAGTACAAAATCTCAGCTCTTTCTCCTCTGTATTCCTAGACACAAATACAATTAGGAAGTAATAAAAAGCCATACATTTTGCCTCAGTTGACAATATGGTGTATTAACATCAGTATGAATTCGACTTGTATCAAATATGCACTGTGTCAGTGTCTAGTAATCTACTCTGCTGACTTTTAAAGACTTCATTTGTTGTGTGTTTGCAGAGTGCCAGTAATGGATTGGAGAGCACACTTTAATTATTTTTTTGTGTCTTCATTTAACTGATAAAAAAAAGAAGGTTTTAGATCCGGAAAGAGAGCATCAATAAGTCAAGAGGACGGACGTAATTGTTTCTGTTTTATACATCCAGTTCCAGTCTGGGATTGTTTTCTTTTCTTACTTTTTTTGGTTTTTCAATTTGAGAAGTCCATTTTTAAACAAACTGTTCAAAGAATTTAAGGAAAGAAAGGTTTCCATGTCAGGCTTTGAAAGAAAAATTAAAATTAAATTTGGTTTGTAAATCTTTTTTTCATCTGCTTTTTAAATTTTTTTTTTAAAAGAATTAATTTAATTATGCCAAAAACATGTTACAGAGTCAGTGAGGTTTGATAACCTTTTCATGGAGTAGAATTTAGAAGTTCTGTCATTGCCGAACTTAATCATTTTTATAAAAAGCAAAATTGTATTTAAATGTTTTGATTGTATTTTTTTTTGCCAACAAGTCTTCCTCTGCAGATGCTTCTAGTTCCTTTATACCAAATTGCAGTTTGCTAATTTACTACATATTTGGATAACACAGCTTTTAAAAATATATAATTCAGGTTTAAAGTGATATTACTGAAGTCTGATATATAAAATATCAGATTTATTCTGTGTCAGTCAAAAAAACAATGATAAAAACCTCCACCCAATAACACAACAGAAACAACAACAAAATTAAAATACATTTTTTTTCTAATTTATTAGATTAGCTTGTGGTCTTTCAGGCATTTAGACTGAAATCTAAATATTTCTGAAACACACACTGCTAATAATAAAATATACATATTTTGCTTTCATTCTTTCTGTTTTAGTAAGTTTATGAATCCAGATGTATGTTTAATATCTGACTTATTCTGTTTTTTAAATATATTTTCTTTTTATTTTGTCCACAGATTGTTCTAAAGGTATGTACATACTTTAAAAATTGGATATAAACAAGAAAACAATTACATATTAATTCCTTTCCTTTTAAAAATATTAATCCACAATCTTCTAATTCTAACCATAGCTAACAGTAAAAACCTATCATTGATTACCACCTAGTCTTACATGAAGCATAACAAAAGAGTGAAGTTTGGGCACCACAATAATTGTGATATAACTTGATCTATAGGGCAGATCAATGTTTTCAGAAGAAACAAAGCTTTCAGTCCTTGAAGTCATGACTCTGTTTGTGAAAGGGTAAAACAATACCAATCATATTTGGTAAAAGTATCGTTTTTTTATTGGTAATAATTTATTATTAATGACCTAAAATAATGAAATAATAACTTGGAGGTATAAAGAATTGTATTAGACAATTAAATTTTATATTTTTTAGTAAAAGATTAACATACCCTCACTATTTACTAAATCTAACAGTTTCAACATATCAAATTTTCTGAGTCTAACCAAGTTTCTAAATAAACGTACGTAACACAAACTCCTTGTGAGACCAACCCATTTTCTAGCCTGTAATTATCTTTTTAAACTTTGCATTGTCTTCATTTTTGTAATGCAGATATTTTATTGAAAAATCAATTTCTAAGATCTTCTTGAAGCTAGATATAACTATTGATTAGTTTAGCAGAAAAGAATTTTAAGAACTGCTTGTCCATCTTAGGTTACGTTGTCCAGAGCTACATGACTTCATGTCATAGTTCATCCCCTGTAACTGTGATAAGTAAATGTAATTAGAATTCTTCATACAAAACTTACTGTGACATTTTATCCAGTACTAGATATTTGGGTTACATTGGTTCTTTGTTTGTATTAGAGACTGTTAAACATCATGATTGGGTCAGTTTTGATAAAGCTTTTCTGATTAATTATTAAATAATTACCAAAGCTGCTAGTAAGATAAAATATTTATTTCAGAAGCAATATTTTCTATAATAATAATAATAATAATAATAATAATAATAATAATAATAATAAAAAATCATGATAATTATAATGACGATGATAATTTTTATAAATAAAAAAATAAACAAACAAATAAAATAAAATAAATAAATAAATAAATCTTTCAAAAGAAGAGACGTTTTGTTCCCAGCCATTACCTTGCTATTTTTAAAGGAAGCTGACAGTATATCTTTGTCACATCTTGATCACATGTTGTATGTGTATTGATCCACACTGTGTTAGACTCTTGTTGGCTGAACAACCTTCTTACGAACACAGAATGTTACCATTTCGCAGACACAGTGTTTGAATAAACCAACATCACTTTTCAGCCATCACTTGACATGCAGCTGTGTGTTGACTGACACTTACTTCAAGTGTCACTCGACAAGCATTACCCAGTGCCCATGTTCTAAGTCACCTTCGTTTCATCATCATATGACAATAACCTGGTTTGCATTTAGACCTCTTTTCCAAAATAATTTTATCGCAGATGTAACAAGTTATTATTCCTGGAGTTTTTTAAGTTAGCAAAATGATAGTAAAATGTCAAAAATAATTTGGTCACAATCTCTTAGGCTGTATGATCAGTTTTCTTCTCATCATATATTTGACTCATTCCCATTTTAAGCCCCTGTTTAACTTCCCTTAATGATGATTTGATCTATTTCTTTGTGTTATTAATACAAAATGTCTCAACTGACACCTGTTTTTATTAAAATATATTGATGTATCGATCGTTAAGCTATTCTAATTATTCTTATTCTTTGAACGATAAACAAAACATTTAATTCCTAAAATAAATATTATATTTAAATACAAGTATATGTATTTGTTGAAATAAAAAGAACAAACAAAGAAAAAAAAAAAATAATTTAATGAACAGAACGTTACTATTAGAAAGCATTTTACTGACATAATTAATACACAGTTCTGTACATGCTGTACTAAAAGTCCATTAACTTGGCTGTTTAACTGGCCTGCAACATGGTGATCTTGTTGTATCATGGGATGTGATATGTTACACGTTTGATCTGTCAGATTGTTTTACCAATCTCTTTGTCACATAAACTAACTGGCAGACACACAGATCAGGTCATGAAACTGGCTACAGGCCAGAAACAACAAAGAATATTCTAAACCAGCTTTGTTCCTTTCATTAATATTTATTAATATTCTAACTTATGATTTCGAGCAAACAGACCCATATTCACAATATCATGTTCACTGCTAATCTGTCCTAACATACTGACAAACTGACACTAAGAAAATAACACTTAGAAATGCATGATAACTGAAAATGTTTAAAGACAGTTTTGATTCTGTTACTAATATTTACTATTATTCTAATCAACAAGTATGGTTTTAAACCAATATTTTTTATTTTTAGAACAATAAGTCGAATGCTGTTCAAAAATGTTCAGAGCCAGCATTTATTCTGTTACTGATATACTAACAAAATAACCAATGTAACTTTGAGCAGATACTTACCTCTTGTGAACATTTTCATTAACAGCTGATGTGGCTAGTGCCAGCTTTGTCTGTTACTGATTATCTAACAAGCTAAATCTCATTTAGAGCAAACATTTCCATCTTCATGGCAACTTCAGTATAGTTAATTTTTCTTGCAACAAGCTATCATTACAGGTTTTTTCAAAAATATAAACATAGTAAAAGTTTGTACAAGAATGGATGAATAATGAAATATATGTCAAAAACAAATATTAACATTAAAGCTATTTTTATTTAGAAGGTATTTATTGAAAAATTAGCATTAATTCTTTTACTAAAATATTAAATCTTGTAAAAATTGCTGTATGATAATAATTATTGTTTTCTGAAATAAACATAATGTACAGTTCTGTAATGATACATATATACTTAACTTAGTTTTCTTTTGTTTTTATAAAAAAAAACTTTTTATATGAACCTAGAATGTTCAGTAATATTTTCAGATCTATTTTAAAATGCTTTAATAGTGAAATAATAAAAACTTGAAACTTTAACTGTAATTTTACTTTAATATTAGATGTGTGTGTGTGTGTGTGTGTGTGTGTGTGTGTGTGTGTGTGTGTGTGTGTGTGTGTGTGAATAAAATAAACCAGAATAAAAGTACTTCATAATCAGTGATCCACTTTTTCAAATACTTCCAAAACATACATGCAATTAGCCCAAAATAAAATACTCTAAGACTGGAGATCAGCTTTTTCAGATAGTTCTGAAACAGGTATAATTAGGTTTTCAGTCTCTTTTCATATCCCTTTTTCAATTCCATTTGAGCTAAATTTTGAATTACTCAACAATAGACACTGATTAGTTATTGCTTCTTAATATTTAGTCTTGAAGACTCTTTCACCAATATCAGAATTACTGGTTCTGCCTGCTTCTTCTAGTCTAAAGTTCAATATTTTGAACACAGTGGTATGTACCAGTCTTGTAGGATCATCTGTGGGCACAAGCAAAAGTGTCTCTACATTGCAAGTGTATCTTCTTCAAAGGGACAAAAGTTACAGACACTATTTTTTAAACATATTTACAGTCTTTATTTACATGCCCCACACCAGTACCCATAACAAACATAAATCATTGAAGCCTGTCATTGCCATAGCAAGCATCATGGATTTCTCCTAAAACACAGTTGCTAACGTATCAAGTTCATTGATGGATGTAAATAAAACATATTTTGCATGTCATAAAACTCATAATAAGTATAAGGAATATTTATTTTTTTACAAAATATTGCATTTGGAACCCAAATAGAGTTCAGAGCCTGACCCACCATCTTTTCAACCTCAGGAATCCACTAAGATGCAGTTTTTATAAAACATAATTATGCTTAGGATATTGTCAAATGTTTGAATTATCCAAAATTATGTAGCAGATGAGTTGATCATGGTTTGGTGGGCAAGCATTTGGCAATTGCAGACCTTTGCTCTTGTGATTTGACAAAAAAACCCACACTTCCTGCATGTAGCTTGCAGTGCAGGAAGCAGGTGGCACATTCTGTGTCATATAAAGCTGGCATACAATAAAAAAATTATTTTAAGAAATTTGGTATGACAGTCCCCTTTAGCAGTGGAATAATAATTTTAAAAAATGGCTGTCTATGTCTGAGTTCAGTAGGTGTCCAGTGATCTAAGGGACATACACTTAGCAATCTGGGCTCACTGTATCTTCCAATTTAGAGATATCACTGCAGTGTAAACAAGCAGAATGGAGTCTGATTAGATGTTCCTGTTGTTAAATGTCAAGTGATGATTCATGTTGGGTTACATGTCAGGTGGAAAATGTAGCTAGCTGCCTCTTCAGCTTAATTGAAAATTTCAATGCTCTCTCATTTATTTTTTTAAAAGTTGTATAATTTATAAAATCAATATGCTTTCAATAAAAACATCTTTGATTTTTACTTGTCTCTTAGTATTTATTCTCTTTTAGAAATAGTTTATACTAATAGTATTTGAATTAAAGAATTTAGGACTGTATAAAAGAAAATAAACAGTGGTTCTTGAAATGAATACTTCAGTTGTGACAAGTAATATTTGCCAAATTAAAGTTAAAATATTCTAAATTTACTAAATGAAAATTGTATTTATATTTTTGGATATCACTAATAGCAGAGAGCAGATGTTATATATTATTACTTATGTTATATGTTATTTATATGCTAATTATTTCAACCAACATTCCACAAAAAAATAAAATAATAAAATTGTAAGACTGCTTGATAAAAAATTATATGTTCCATCTTCCACATTCAATGCTTCAGTAATTATTAAAGAACAAAATAATAAAGTTTTAAAATTCCTTGAAGAATTTTGTTCTTTTTTGTTGTTTTTTTCTTCACAGTTTTACAATTTTATTATTGTTATTATTATTATTCATTTAATGGAATGTTGATTATAATAATTAGTTATTTCAGTTGGGTATAAAACCAACATAAAATTGTAATCCAATTAATTATTTATGATTAGATCAGATCTAGAGCCAAAACCTTAATCTGCAGTACATGCTTACTAATAGCCAGCAGACATGCTATTTACTTACTTACAAATATCATGCTTCTCTGTTATGTGTGTGTATGTAGAGTTTAACATGTATGTTACTTCTGGCTTTGCTGATGACAGAATTAAAATGTAGTGAATTACTAATGGGTAAATTACTAATTTGTAGAAAGATAGAGGTATGTGTATACAGGCAAATATACATATTTATTTGAAGATTTGTATATAAACACAGAAACATTCTGATTTACATGCATATACACATATATACACCTTAATATATATACATAAACAGCCACATGTGCACACACACACACACACACACAACACACACACACACATTTACATAAATGGATATCAAATACACACATACACATCCATACCTGTTCAGCCATCCAAAGATACATATATACCCTATTGTGCTATGACTGGTTTGTCAAAGTGCATACACTATTAAATGATGACAGTCTGAAGCATACAAAATGTCAGTCTAAGTACTGGAATACAGGAGTTTGATTTTTCCTTCTCTTACAGTCTTAATTCAAAAACCCTTGGTTTGCTGTCCATTGACCATAAATAATGTAATGTTTTTAAGTGTCATTCATTCACACATGTATACAAACACAGTTTTAATCTGAATGGTGAACTCAGCACAAATCATGTTTTCAAATGCTGGTGATCTTTGATGTTGTATTTACATCCTGCATACTATTTAACTGATCCACAAACAGAAACCTGCTGTTTGCTGCTGTTGTTGTCATCTGTTAAAGTGACTTCATAATTAACTTTCTCCTCAATAAACATTATGTAATGTTTGTTTGTTTGTTTCATACAATATTATCATTTAATAGTGATGGTTATCACAAGCAAAGATTGCAGAGCGATCAAATTTATTATTTAAAAAACAAAAATAACAATTTATATATAAGGTATCATTAAATTATTTGCCTTAATAAATTTCCTCTTTTTTTTTACATTATTTCCAAACAAGATACTGGTATTGATACTGATATTGAAGCCTTTTGGGATAATGATTTTATAGAAAGATGCAAACATTTATGAGTGTGTAAAATATTTTACAATAATTATCAATCTAAAAACAGAAAGGGTCTATCAATTTTGGTATTGAACAACAGTTCATATGAGTTTACTGTTGATGGCTGTGATGATGAAGGAAGAATGCTAAAAATTAAAAATAAATGAAAATGTTTATTTTTTCACAAATATACATGCACCAAACATTTTGAAAGAAGGAATTTTTTTCTTTCAGAAAATGCTACAATTTGTAATATTGGATCCTTATTTAGACTTAGAAACTAACAATAGAAACTTTAATATATATTAAAAAGAAGAACTGATTTAGCAGAGACAAATAAAAAGAAAATATTATTGTCTTTCTTCAGTACTGTTACTGTGTTCATTTTAACATTATTTCAGACTGTTAATATATGTGTAGAAGCAGTTGTCTGATGTGTTTGATGTTTTTTTTCTAGGTGGGCCCAGTGTGGACAAGCTATTGTCAGGAGATCAGATCCTCAAAATCAATGGAGAAGATGTGCGAAAAGCACCACGTGAAAAAGTCATTGAACTTGTCAGGTAAATAGACATTTTAATTTCTTTTGTCTCTCTCTTGTAGTATGTAAAGATTAGACTGATGCTGTTTAGGACATCAAAGAATTACTTCCATATTTTAACAGAAAAAAAAAAATGACCAGACTTATCAGACTCAAAAAAAAAAATACTGATATGTATGTAATTACATAGGGATGATTCTTAAATTTGTGCTAATATTATTGTATTACAATGGGTTGGAATAAAAGTTTGAAGCATTTAGAGAAGCCCATCTCAGGAAGATACCACTTCTGGGAGGATAAAATCATGAAGCTGCTTCAAAGATAGTGAAAGGTAGTGGAACATGTTGGCATACAGATGATTGAATAAATATGTATAAATTTCTGAATTTTGTCTTCAAATTCCACTTTAAAAATCCAATTGTTTCCAACTGAATACT
Source organism: Chrysomallon squamiferum (assembly GCA_012295275.1). NCBI lineage: Eukaryota > Metazoa > Mollusca > Gastropoda > Neomphalida > Peltospiridae > Chrysomallon > Chrysomallon squamiferum. The sequence goes on from CM022670.1 coordinate 24,178,683, forward strand.
TTAAAACACACACACACACACACACACACACACACACACACACACACACACACACATTTGATATTAATTATCCAGAACAAAATTTTGGTATCAGATTTGTTTCTGGTCGTGTCTACATAATAACATTCAGAGCAGATTATAAATTCTGATACTGGTTTTTTTAACTTAATGTTCCATGATGTATGGAATTTCTTCTTTCATGCTTGCTGTGTTGTAGAATAAAATTAAATCCTTCATTGCAAAGACAATAGATTTACAGATATCCCTTGTTTAATGTGGTTTGACTTTAGTTGCAGTGATATTAACTGCAACCATCGCTTGACATGCACAATAACAATTTTGTTTAATGCAGTTTTGAATTTACGGCATGAAGCAAGGAAGGGAACATACATTTTAGCTGCTAATGAGATTGTGTCACATGCCTGGCAGGAGGTTTGCCAATTAGTGACTTTGTAACAGTTAAAAAGCCTGAAGAAATATTTCATAAATTTTTCATAATGAATAATGGCCCAGATCAGAATTGTAGCAGTTTAGAAAAAAAACATACTGAATGCTGCTACAGAATTTATGGAGAGAAAAAGGCTAAAACTTTCAAGCTACTCTGGATAGATTTTTATTTGAAAGTAAATCAACTTTGCTGAAACTACTACTATGTTTTTAATAAAAATGTAATTGTTTTCCTTACAAGATCAGTATTTTAAAAATATTTTAGGTAGTTGAATTCAATGTTTTATTTTTTTCAAAAGAAATAGCAATAATAACAGCAATAATGTTTTGATTATGGCCTTGCAAGTAATATTTTTCTGACTAATGTTATAATATCAGTATCTAAAAGTTATCATTGCCTGAAAGCACCATTTCAAACATGTATACATAACAGAATATTAACTAAATGTATCAACAAAAAAAAAGAAAAAAAAAGCCCTGGTTCAAATAGTGGTGTTCAGTTTGTCATCGACCATTTATTTTGAGATTGGTGACTGCCAGTGGGTGATTTGAAAATTACCATCATTATTCTTGGACCAATAAAGCTACTTCTGCCCTCTAATCTTATTGATTATTTCTAGACATGTTCCATAGTCTTACAAAAACTGGAGAAGTAAACAGTTTCTGTGCCGATTGCAAAATATTTCCTTATAAATATGTCCGTACCATTCAGTTCATTCATTTTTTAGTTGATCTTAATACAATGGGACTAGATTTCTGTTTACACAAAAATAATGCTTGTAGCTGCATAGAGAGTAAACATCTCTCTGGGGCCATGAATTGCCTGTTTGAAAGAATTGTTCATTAGTTTTCACTTAATGATAAATCAGCCTGTCTGTCTGACTTGGTGTGTATTCAGTTCATTCAGGACGGTCCCATTCTGTTTTCTATGGTTTAATCTTATATATTATTTCAGCTTATTCAACAGATGAGTCACAGGGTTTGATAGGACTATAACACAGGCAGTAACGTATGTCCAGTTAATGTCAGTTGTTATTTATGCAGATTCTATATGAACATAATAATCTATGAGACTGATGAAATCATGTTTGGAATCCTTTACAATTAAACTGTCACAAGATAATGAAGTTAACAGATAAACGTGAAAAGAAGTCATTGTACATCAAAATATTGCTTTGTATATAAAGACCTGTTGCTTGCATGTCACCCTTATATCACACTTATACACTCTCATTACATTATTGAATTTTTTGTACAGTCATTACATCAATACTTTACTTGTACACTGACACTTCATCAATACTTTGTCTACTGACATTACATTATTGAATTTTTTGTACAGTCATTACATCAATACTTTACTTGTACACTGACACTTCATCAGTACTTTGTCTACTGACATTACATCATTGCTTTAACTGTACACAGACATTACATCAATACTTTACTTATATCCTGATATTACATCATTACCTTTCCTGTATCCTGACACTACATCATTACTTTACTTGTCTACTGTCATTACATTATTTATTTACTTGTATACAGACATCACATCAGTATTTTACCTGTATCCTGTCACTATATCATTACTTTACTTGCATCCTGTCACTATATCATTACTTTAGCTGTATCCTGTCACTATATCATTTCTTTACTTGTATCCTGTCACTACATCATTTCTTTACTTGTATCCTGCCACTATATCATTACTTTGCTTGTATCCTGCCACTTTACTTTGTATCCTGTCCATATCATTTCTATATCCTGTCATTACTTTGCTTGTATCCTGCCACTACATCATTACTTTATGTGTCCACTCTCATTACATCATTTCTTAACTTACATCATTGTCCAATTTGTACATTTGCATCATGTTATTACTTTACTTGTGCACTGACATTACATCATTGTTTTATTTGCACATTTTCATTGTTATTACTTTACTGGTACACTGACATTACATCATTGTTTTATTTTTACACTTTCATTGTTACTACTTTACTGGTACACTGACATTACATTTTTGTTAGTACACTAGCATTATATCAATATTTTGTTTTTGTAGTGTAATAATCTGCATTCCCTCTGGACACCATTGTTTGATTTGTACACTGTTATTACATCATCGTTTGATTTGCACACTAGCATTACACCATTGTTTGATATATACACTATCATTACACCATTGTTTGATATATACACTATCATTACACCATTGTCTGATTTGTACACTATCATTACACCATTGTTTGATTTGAACACTATCATTACACCATTGTTGATTTGTACACTATCATTACACCATTGTTTGATATGTACACTATCATTACACCATTGTTTGATTTGAACACTATCATTACACCATTGTTGATTTGTACACTTTCATTACACCATTGTCTGATTTTACACTATCATTACACCATTGTTTGATTTGAACACTATCATTACACCATTGTTGATATGTACACTATCATTACACCATTGTCTGATTTTACACTATCATTACACCATTGTTTGATTTGAACACTATCATTACACCATTGTTAATTTGAACACTATCATTACACCATTGTTTAATTTGTACACTATCATTACACCATTGTTGATTTGTACACTTTCATTACACCATTGTTTGATTTGAACTCTATGATCACACCAATGTTTGATTTGTACACTACGATTAAACCATTTCTTCATAGGTTCCCTGTCATTATAGTTCACTGATACCCTGTCACTGCACTATTGCTTTACTCTTACTGGTTCATAGCTCCTTCATTTCGTCATTAAACCAGAGTTTAATTTTATTAGATGCCTTGTGGCCATTCCTTTACCAGAAGGCTGTTGTTACTGCTTCACTGGTACATTCATATTGCAGACTGCTTCACTGGTACATTCATATTGCAGACTGCTTCACTGGTACATTCATATTGCAGACTGCTTCACTGGTACATTCATATTGCAGACTGCTTCACTGGTACATTCGTATTGCAGACTGCTTCACTGGTACATTCATCTTGCAGACTGCTTCACTGGTACATTCATATTGCAGACTGCTTCACTGGTACATTCATATTGCAGACTGCTTCACTGGTACATTCATATTGCAGACTGCTTCACTGGTACATTCATTGTTGATGCAGACTGCTTCACTGGTACATTGTACACTTATTGCAGACTGCTTCACTGGTACATTATCATGTTTGCAGACTGCTTCACTGGTACATTCGTGTTGCAGACTGCTTCACTGGTACATTCATTCGTATTGCAGACTGCTTCACTGGTACATTCATCATTGGTTGCAGACTGCTTCACTGGTACATTCGTTTGATTGCAGACTGCTTCACTGGTTTCATTCATATTGCAGGCTGCTTCACTGGTACATTCACTGCACTATTGCAGACTGCTTCACTGGTACATTCCTATTGCAGACTGCTTCACTGGTACATTCATATTGCAGACTGCTTCACTGGTACATTCATATTGCAGACTGCTTCACTGGTACATTCGTATTGCAGGCTGCTTCACAGTGGAACATGTTTCACTAATGGTTGTTCATAATTCTTAACAGGTTTTAATTCACAAAAAGAAGAAAAAAATAAAGTTTTCAAAATTAATGGGAAGAAATCTGCAGCCATCAGATATAACATATATTTAAAGATTCACATTTTATTTCTAGTTTACAAATATTCCTAATTATTTTTCAGTCTCTAATATTTATTTTTTAAAGTAAATGAATAATGGTGATTCCAACTGTTGATATAATTTTTATAACTATCTGCTTTTTTTAGTTTTTTGTTTTTGCCAATTACTACCTTTGTCATCAGCTATACAGAAAAGAATTATGTTGTTGTATTAATACTATTATGTGTTAAAATGTTCACAGACAAATGTGTTCAAAACATATATTAAAATGGGCTGCAGAATTTACAATGTTTGGTGACTGGTTTTCTGCTGTTCTGTATGAAATACGAGCATTACACTTCAGCAAAAAGTTGAATGAAGTTAAAAAGTTGCTTGAAGTTAAAAAGTTGCTTGAAAAATTACTTTAATCAAAAGTTTTGCTTTATAGAAACTTTTTTTTTTATCTTTTTCTTTGCTTCTAAATCCAACAAATTATTTCTTTAAGAAATTAGAATTTTTTTTTTTAATTCATTTAGAATAAAAAGAGCAATAAAATAACTAGGAAAACATTAATTCAGGATTGTTTTTTTAAGAACATAAATGTTAAGTTATTCTGTAATGTCTAAGAATATGATGGATAAAAAGTGTGCATTTAAACCAAGCCTGTCTGTTTAATAATTGTTTACAATCTACAGCTTCACTGGTATTAGCTTTGGGATCAGTTTATTGCAAAGCAAAAACACCGACATGCAAAGACTCCTTTTGAAAAAAAAAAAAAAGGATTACATTTATGGTTGTACTTTCTAGAAAGATGTGAAGCTACAAGAGACAACATAAAAAATATTAAATCTAGCGATTTCGTATAATTCTATTAAAATCAATATCAAGTGTCTCTAATATTGACAGATAAAAGGATTTTATTTTTAAAAGATCTGTTTGCTGATACCAGTTGCCAGTCATATGTTTCATTCTGTAGGAAATTTGACTTTAGAAATCATTTTCAGTCTACAATGGCTTGATTTTAGAAATTAAGAAATCATTAAATTGGCTTTATATGCATACTTAATCAAATTACAAATGCTGGGAATTCCAAATTGTCTCGTACATCTTCTTAAAACAAATGATTTTGAAAAAAAGTTACAATGAATGTGTAATAGAAACTACATCAAAACATGTAATAAATGCACAGATAAAATGTTGGAAATACCCATGTCTTCACCTGTCCATGCTAACTGCAGACAAAATACAATATCTTGTTGTTTATGTTTAAAAACAAATACACATTTGTAATAATGTTTGGGGAAGATTTGATAATTTTCTTTCTTTTTGTTATTTAAACATATTCAGACATTTTGGGACACTTTCATAAACAAGATATTTGTGAGAAGAAAAATGAAAATTCAGATAAATGCGAAAACAATTATTTTTGTGAACCCAAATTATTCTGAAAATGACAATATAGTCTATTATTGTTAACTGGTAAACAGTACATGTATAAATTAAAATGAAAACACCAATAACTAACTTTAGCTATTTCCAAATAACTCTGAACCTGTGTTTTTATAATTGCAGATAAATATATTTATAACATGAACAACAAAGCAATTAAATTTGAAGTAAAATGGAATTTTTTAGATGAAACTGTCTAAATTATAATAATATCATAAATATTTACTAATAGGAAACACAAAAATAAGTACATGTTTTACTTATTTTTATTTTTTATTTAATTTTTTATCTTTCGTACAATAACATATTCTTTGTATTTATATCTTATGGCTTACCTATTAACAGCTAGGAATTGCTGTATACATATATATAGAACTTATTTATAAGTTTATATTACAAATAATCAGGAGATTTATGTCTTTTAACATCTTAATTTACTTTAATATTTCATTAAATTAACATCTGTCAATTGTATTATACATATTATTCTGTATTATTAAGTGGTGAAATTAAAATAATAATAATAATAATAATAATATTTTTATGTTATTGATTGAAACCAGATTTATTTCCACTGAACTAATAACTTTTGTTTCTGCTTATTGTAGTTTTATTGGAATAATATATATATATATTTTTTTTATCCACTGATACTTGAAATATACTGTAATTGAGCAGTACTACATTTTCCTTTTAATTAACATCGGACCTCAATTTGAACAGTAGCAGGTTGTTTGCATTTGTTTAGATAGTTCCAAATTCTTTTTAATATAAATCTGTGCCTCTTTGCCCAACCCAGCTTTGTGTCTGTTTGTCTCATTTGTTTGTTTATCTGTGTTACTTTCAGGGCTTGCAAGCAGTCAATCATTCTGACAGTATGTCAACCATACACAGACAATGTAAGTATAGTCACTTTTTACCTTTGAATGTTATTCTAGAATTTTCTCACACAATTGTTGGTATATATCTCAGTGTTGCTGGAAAAAACGCCAGCATTTTTTTGTTTTGTTCATTATGGTTAATATTTTAAAGAATATGTGAATATAATTATTCCATTCTCTAATTATTAAATTTATTTTATTATTTTTTTTTTTTTAAGTAAATTTCATTTTTAAATTTTTGCCTTAAAAGAATAAACACATTATTTACAGTTGGAATACATGGGCAGCAAATTCTTAATTTATTGTTTTTTTTTTTGTTTGGTTTATAATAAAAAATACTGTAATTTAAAAATCCAAACTTACATATTAATAAAGTTCATCAGTTATATCATGCTGTAAACACTTTTTATCATATATGGTATTGCACTGTATTTTCTCTGCCTTTTTCTTACATTTCTCTTTGTCACTGAGACATTTCTCATTCCTGCAAGTAATCCATGCTTTGTTTGTCACAGCTTGTTAGTGCTTTCATATCTCTGGGAATTTACAAAAACTGTTGTTTTTTTTTTTGCACCTACCATCATCATGCATAAACATTTAATATTTAAAAGAAAAAAAGAAAGTAAATATTTTATTATAATATATATTATCCTTTCATTCATTCTTGTGTTATTCTTGAAGTTTCAAATTGCAGGTAAAAGCTGTAGGTTCAAGTTACTTTGTATCTTGGCATCAGTGAAGTTTTAGACCATTCTCTAACCCTCACCACGTCAGTCCTGTTAAAATTGTTTCTATATCCAAGTAATAAACTGTAGCCCACGGTAGAAGACTTTTATGTAGGCCTGTTTCTTTGATGCTGTGATCAATAGGAAAAATGAGTCCCAGGTTTCATATAAGTGTATCACATACAATATCATCAGATTTCATATTTAGACCAGGCTATTAAAAGATACAGGAACGAACCAGTAATTAATTAGATAGGGGGATAGGGCTGAATTTTTGTACGAAGAACAAAGAATTAATTTGAAGTGCAGTTAGTGTGACTGGGTTGCCACGTTGTAGAGTATGGCTGATTTGGTTTTATTGTTTTGAATTTTCTTTCAAAAGAATTCTATAAAGAAAGGTGAATATATCAGTTAGATGCATTTATTGTTGTTTTTTTATAGTTGTCATTTTAAATCAACACCATTTTAAAAAAAATATTGTACTTTATTCAAATGTTTCAGTGTTTCTTTAACATTTATATATTATATAGCTGTTTCTTTGTCAAAAAAAATAAAAAAATAAAAAATGATAATAATAATAAATAAATAAATATAAATAAAATAAATACAGTAGTTTTAAATTAATATATATTTATACACATATATTCACAGCTAGATTGTGTTTATTTGTATTCCACTTATAGATATGTAAAGACTAAATAAATAATAAAAAAGTAACTTTAATATGTCTTCATTTATTACAAAGTATACAAGACATTTAGTTAAAATTTAAAAAAAAAAACAAGAAACAAAACAAACACCAAACCTTTAACATTTAAAGAACTTTTTTTTTTTCAAAGATGGAGAAGATGAAGAAAGGAACAACTGTCAATGGCCGAAATGGTGAGTTAATTTAAACACAGGACTGCTAATATTGACAGAAGTTAATTTGTTTTTCCAGTCATCTAGAAGGTCAGCTTTGCTTACTGCAGCTAAGAAAGCCAAGTTGAAAAGTAACCCGTCACGTGTTCGCTTTGCTGACTCCATCATGGTGAACGGAGCCCCCGTGCTCACAGTGAGTTACTTTTACCTCAGTTACTCATTTTTACCTCAGCTATTCATTTTTACATCTAATATTAATTTTACATCTATTGTTAATTTTTACATCAATTGTTATTTTTACATCTAATATTAACTTTTACATCTATTTTTTAATTTTCTAATATTACATCTAATATTAATTTTTACATCTATTTTTAATTTTACATCTAATTAATTTTAATTTTTAATTTTCGTCAATTAATAATTTTTTCATATATTGTATTTTTATACATCGGTTATCAATGGTTATGTTTTTGTGTTAATTTTTTACATCTCTTTGTTAATTTGTACATATATTAATTTTTACACTGGTATTAACCTTTTCAAACACAATTAAAATAGTGTAGGATTTTAAGACAATTTTAACAATAATTCTTTTCATAAAGATGATATTTTATGGAAAATGAAAATGTGTAACATTCTTTTCTTTGATCCAGCAGTTTATGTTTTACCGTTGTTCTAGGGTACATTATATATTAATCTCTTTATTTGTTCTCTGTTGATCAAGTATGGTATTATTTATAAAAATATATCAGACATTTCAGTTTTCTTTCTAACTCTAAATTGAAAATAGCTTCGTAACACATAATTACTTTTGAGCATAGTCTGGACACTTTAAAAATATTTGTATTAATCTGATCCATAAACATACATTTCTGTTAATATAATAATCAGTATTATTTCTTTTTTTTTATTTTTTTTTTTTTTTATTTTTTTTTTTTTTTTTTTATGTGGAACAGTTTTTAAAATAAGGACCCTATAATACTTTGAATGTAAAAACTCAGTAAGTGAAACTGGTGTTAGAAAACTGGTTATGAAGTTTTAAATACAGGGAAAAACAAGTTATAATTCTTTGAGAAATTAGCTTTATCTTGTGAAGGTTAGAATGCTGAACTGCATTCAGAATTTGACCAGAGCAGGAAAAAGCTGATCTCTTAAGGCAATGACCAGTCATTTCTTTAACTGTTAAGTCATAAATAACAAATGAGATTAACTGTTACATTTCGAGAGCAGTAGATTCATGCATAATGATTTCGTTATCAGCTACACATGGAAACTAAATAGTTATTAACTTTGAACAATATATAAAATAAGTAATTTATCAAAGTGAATATAGTTCAGTCCCATTTTTGGTCAATACCTGAAAATGTAAAAATTTATCTAGTCATCATGTCTTGCCATTATTTACAGGATATATATATATATATATATATATATATATATATATATATATATATATATATATATATATATATATATTCTTAGTAAAATGAAAATTATCAAAAATAACCACTTATTTCTAATCCCAGCTAGATTAGGCAATCATCAAAAGTGACCATCAAATAATATTTCCTGACTTCTGCTGAATGAATCTAATGCAACATTTTTAATAGACCTAAACTGAAAGAAATGATTACATGGAAATATGTTTCTTCACAACATTCATATTTACATCTTTCTTTTTTTGTACTAAATTCAGTTGGAACTCATTAAAAACATTATATTAAATAAGCAGCAGAATTGTGTTTAATAAAACTTGTTATATTTTATATATAGTTATATATAAATATATAAAATAATATTTATACCAAATACCCACATGAATATATGGTACAGTCTGTAATTTGGCCTGAGATAAATAGTTTGTCATGAAGAAGAAAAAGGTTTGGCTAAGTTCAAGTTTACTTATGTTATTACTGTAGTTTTTTTGTATCATATTTCTACTTAATTAAAATAACATTTATATATTCCATTTTGTTGTAAGAAAAATGTTCATCTATTTTTATAATTGTGTCTTTTCTTTCTGCAGAGAAACATTCAAGAGAGTTATGTGCCTTTTATGCCCAATGTCCTCAAAGTTTTCCTTGAGAATGGTCAAACCAAGTCTTTCAAGTATGACAATAAAACAACTGTCAAGGTCAGTGAATGACTTACTAATAGTTACTTTTAAGTTAGTTACTTAATAATAACATATTTTATTGCCTTGCAGTATTAAAATATCTACATAACTAATCGACAAGAAATGTGATAATATCAGAGAAACCAGTTTCTTTGACTTTCTTGGTATTTGATTTGTTGAAGGCAGTTTTCAAGCTGTTAGAGAACATTTTTTTTTTTCCTTAACAGTTTTAATTAAGATAGAGATGTGAAGGACTGAAATGTAGCTTTCAGTTAGTTTTAACTAAATTGCTTAGTAAATGATGTACTGTAAAACTATTTGACAAACAATCTATGTACTGTCACTTATGTGACATTTTTGTTGTTCTGTGTCATACACATGTCACTGTGTGAGACTAGGACAGAATATTGAGAATTATAATAATGTATATCAGTGTGTCCAAAGTATCTTCTTCCTTTTTTTCTTTATCAGTTTAAGGAATTTGTTTTTAAATAATAAAAATTATCCAAAATACCAATGTATTAGGGAAATGAAATGGCTATTGCTTTTGAATGCTTGCAGTATTCATTCTGTAAATGAAATTAAACTTTTACATGCCAGTAATATTAAATTGTCAAAAAATAAAAAAAATTAAAAAAAATGAAACCAGCAGCAACATTTATTTAATTGTGATTTCATTTGAAAGAAAATGAATGCTCTTTACAAATATGTGAAATGTGATTTCCATGAAAATGTGCATGTGAATGATTTCGAGAGCTTTGTTTACAAACATCAAATGCAATATAAAAAAAGCTTTAAAATACAACAAATAAAACAAGAAAAATTATATTTTCTTTTCTGTTGACATAACAGCATAATTGCATAAACATAGTTCTTTTTGAGAGAAAAAACAGACTTTGTTAATCCTTGAGCCTTTAAATCAATCGTAAACTCTTGGATTGCATCACATCAAATAATCTGAAACGCCCAATAACAAACGACTGACAGTTTGGTGGGATATCATTAACCAGAACATGCATTAAGCTGTCTTAGTGTCAGTTTTGATCAAATAACTGAAAGCGTTATTAACTCGAGTCTTGGTGACCCAGAAGAAGTCACGGGAGATTGAATGAATGAATTTTTATGGCCGGCAATTACTTGCACTGAATGCATATTGGCCAACTTTGAGCAAAGTTTGTGTGGATTTAGTCTTGCAAGAGACATCCACTTTGTAATATTTGGGGGTAAAAGAAAAAAAAAAAAAAAAAAGATGTGGAATGGTTTTCCAGCACACTTGTTATTATTCTGGGCGAGCTGTCAGAGTTTTATGTGTGTAGCGAGTCATTGTGAATGCCACATAAAATTCCCATCTCTTAAAGCCAGTGTTGGTTTGCTGTGCAAAGAAAAACACTGGTCTGCAATAAGCTTTTATTTTGATATGTTTATGCTGAAGACAGAGTTATGGCTAAAGATGTTTTATTTTTTTTGTCTCTAACACTGACAGGCAATGCCTCACATCCTTCTAAATAATTGTTTGTTAATATTTCAAAGAAATAATTCACATCTGTCTGAGTTTTCACCCACCTCACCATAATGGAAACATAATTATAAGTGTAAAATATAATTATTGTTGTCGCAGAAACCAACAAACCATAATGTGAGGTTTATTATATAGTTTTTGTAATAAGAGTTGTATCAAATCAAAACAGAATTTTCATTTTCCTTGCCTTTCCATGTCATGAATTAATAATGTTTTCTGGTATGTTAGAAACATTTTCAATACAACATACCACAAGCTATTTTGATGTGCAGTCTATAAACTTCAAATTTTGTACCAACAGTTACTGCAATACAGATAGTCTTAGCTTATCTGTTCAAGTCAGTGTTAGGGTTAATACACTGATCAGAAAGAACAATCATTGTTACATGTTACAGATCCTGAGCAGGAATACTAGCATGTAACAGGAACTCGACATAACCCCCTTAAGGTAGACTTTTTTTTTTTTTTTTTTTACTAACAAATACTTTTAATTGTTTTGGGTCATGTTTAATTATTTTTTTTCTCTATCAACTTTGTAATTGGTCTCAAAAATTTTGTCTGTAGTTTTAACCCTTACTTTGTGAAAACTGAGTGAACTTGGTGCCATGAACATGCACTTCAGTCATGGCAACCAAGGTAACTCATTTTTGATAGTGGGGTACTAGTATATGATTAGGGTGTTAAATCAGCAACTTTGGGCCACATTTCTAAATTTAGAACAATGGTGATATTTAATTGGTGCAATGAGGGTTAATTTTTAAAATAATTCTGCAGTTTACACATTTGTTTGTGTAGACATGCTAGACTAAAATTCTGCATTTGTCAATCTGTGTGTGTGTGTGTGTGTGTGTGTTTACAGAGTATTCATGTGTTTGTTTCTGGGAAAGTGTACATTTTCAACACAGAATGTATTACATGATTCACTTTTATATATATATATATATATATACACATCCATACACACACACACACACACACACACAAACACCAGTGTATACAACAACATAAAAAAGCCTTGTATTCCATATGATAAAAAACAAACAGTTTTTTCGTCTGTGTTGTTCTCAAACACAAAGAATGTGGGTCACACAGCTTCAAGCTAAACACAGAAGAAATTATTGTGCTGTCTTCTTTTTAATTCACTTTGATTGTTTGAGCAGATCGGGTTAGCTTGATTGAGTGATAAAAAATTGGCCAGCCAACTATGTTAGATGGAATAGTAAAATGGAATTGGCCACTTGGAAGGTATAACAGCAGTTGATTATGTGCTGCTCTGCAGCTAGGGAAGTAAAGGACAGAATATTTTGATATATATATATATTTCTGTAAGCGTACCATGAAAAAGCCCAAACTGAGTGACTTCAGTAAATTAAGACAGTCCAGTGCTTTCCTACAATTAGGGAAGTGAAGGACAAAATATTTGTCATTATATTTTGTCCTTTTGATATATATTTTCTTTGTATCATGAAAAACATGAACTGGGTGACTACCATAAATTAAGTCAGTCCAGTGCTTCCAAGTTCAATACAACTGTGTGAATGTACAGTTGAAGCTTCTGTGCATTGTTACATTTTTTTTTTTTTTTTTTCACTGGAATGAAAAAGCTATGAGGAGATGTTGGAAACTGCAGCAGATTAAGTCAAGGTTGAACAAACCTACTGTTTCTTTTTTTTTTAAAAACATCATCTTAAGAAATATATATTTTAATCTTTATTCTCTTTTTTTTTTTTTTTTTTATTGATATATATAATATTGAATAGACAGATAGAAAATGATGTCCTTAGGCTGAGGTTATTACTCAGACATGACTGAATGAATAATATTTTGCATGTGTGATATTTTTCTTTTCAAAGCCCTCATCAGAATGTAAAAACACACACAAAAAACAAACCCCACATACTTCTCGAGAGACTGCAGTCACACAACAAACTATTGATACTTAAATATGATGCAAATTTATTTAAATAAACAAAATTTGTTTGAAAGAAAATAATCAAAACTCAATTTGATCATGTACAATTAATCTGCTGTTTGTTATCCAGGCTCAAATCAGTGCATTACAAGAATGTTCTATAAGTTTAAATCTGTGAAGAATGGTTTAAACCAAAGTCACAAATCTTCTTTCATGTGACTTGTAACTTACCATTATCTAGGACAAATTAACTAAGCTCATCAAACTGTGCTGTAGTGTTACTTTGACTCTGTTGCAGTTTAAAGAAGTTTGAAATTGATTTTGCAAAATAGTTATCTATGCTCTAAAGAGTACTAAACATTTTATTATTTTATTATGATTACCAATTACTGGCTAAGGGTAAATTTGTTTAGTAAACAAAGTTGAAATATATTTCTTTAAAAATTAAATGTGACTTCTTGTGTTTTGAAGATTCTGTAAGAAACAAAGCCATTGGCTGAAGACTTTGTTGTTCATGACTTAGCTGTCAGAATGGAGCTTTGTTGTTATCGTTTCATCAGAGCATCATAAAGAATTCCCATCATGACCACAAACGTTGACTTCATCTCAGTCCCGGACTGTTGGGGGAAAATAACAGCAGGCTAATGGCTTGCATAGATCACAAGAGTTCTTAGTTTCTGATTTTTGTAATAACTAATTTTGGTGTCATTTACTTATTGTCAGGAAATTGCTAGTGATTACAATTTACACCAAATTAGGCAGCAAAAAAAAAAAAAAAAAAATCAGGGTACAGAATTTATGAAGTATTGCATTCATTTTAACTGTGAATAAATTTGACACCTTAATCTAAGGAACCATCGCAGTAATTGCATGAATTATGGAACAGTAAGAATCATAAGCTTGGATGGAAGGTCTCAATGCAGACTTTGTCACATTAATGATGTTCACTGTACAGACGAGTGTGAGGCAGGCTGTCAGAGATTAATTTGTTAGGCCCTGTATTGACTTGGCAGTGCTACCCAAGTGAACGAACCTCCTGCTATGGTAATTACCTATTACAGTAGCAAATGCTGTATAAACATCAGAAAGTAAATTACATTGGATAAAGTGCTGGCTAGTGAACAAACAGTTGTGGGAGATATCATTGTTATTCTGATAGAGTATATTCTCAAGCTGGAATTGGATATTGAAACCCTAAGAGAGCACTTCTTTTTGGCTTTAATATGATCTGAATCATCTTGTTTTTGTACATATGACTTCAGTTACTTTCAGCAGGATTTTTGGTTTTCTACTTGGTCCCAGATATCTTCAGTTTGAGTTTGCAGCAGAAGACAGGTGAATTGTGGTTAACTGATACTATCAACTATCTGAAGCTTTTATGTCAACAATGAAATAAAGATGAACCTAAATTTATAAGAGGTTCAGGGATGTCTGGAGCTTGTATAAAATTACTAAGTATTCTCCACTGTGTACTCAGAACCAAGTACTGAGCATTAATCTCAAAAGGAAGAGGCTGTTTTTGAAATCTGAATCGATACCAGTTTCAGATTTCAAAAACAGGCTCTTTCTTTAAAAAAAATACTTCTTCATATTTGCCCTTAAAGAAAACTTATGGTTTTTCTTTTCACTATTATTATTTTTTTTGTTTTAATGTCTTTGTTTTAACAAATTTCAAGTGTGATAAGAACATAAAATAAAAATTAATAATAATAATAATAATTTATAAAATGAAATTCTGACTAGAGTGCATGGGAAAATACTGATAGTAAATTATTAATTTCCTCATTACTGATGATGTATAAAATAATTCAGTCACTTAACTGAAGAAAGGTTTCCAGTCTTGTAAATATTTTTACAATTTTTTAGCAAAATTAAGTGATACAGATACAAAACATATTCCAAAAATGATTAAAATAAAGGATATTTTCCTAAATTCATATAGATATGAAATAGTTTTCAAAACTGATACAGACATAAAACATTTCCCCAAATGATACAAAAATAAAATATTTCCCCAGAACTGGCATCAAGAGAAGTGTATTTGACACGGTTTTATCTGTTGTTTCCATGTGTTGTTTCAGTTATATTAAAAACATGTCATCAATCTGACTTTTTTCCCATTTAGATCGGCCTGCTGTTTTAATGTCAGTCAGAGAGCTCCGAGGAATATTTCTGATATTGACTCCTTGGCTAATATCCCTTGGTATTTGCCATTTAACATTTCTGTAGTCTCCATTCTTTTGAAACACACAATGTGCCCCTAGCTCTGTTCATGCTTATTTAGTTTCTTTCAGATTTGTCAAAAAATATCTGACCTCACGTAATGACTTTATATGTAAAAAGCTTTGGAATAATTTACGATATGAAAAGAAAATCAAATTACATTTTGACATTATTTAATTTTTTTTTTTTTTATGGATAATAACATTTACAAATGTCATTACATGACCCAAATTTTGTTTGAAATATTTCTGGTAATAAATATTCACCGGTTTTTTGTTTTGATGGAATCAGAAATTTAAAATGACATTTGAAAGTTGTTTTTCTTGTGAGGTTTGCTCTTTTTTCATCTTGCTTTTTAAATTTTAAATATTTTATATAGTAATCTCAAATAAATAAATAACTATGTAAGTAAGTAAGTAAATAAGTAAGTAAATAAATGATTAATAACAAATGATATACAAAACATAAATATCAAAAATAATCATTCATAAAGACACTAACACTCAGAAATATACTATAAGTAAAATGATATGCTAATGTACATAAACACACACCCAAAAAGCAAACATTAATTCAAATATTAAAAACTAAAAAACAAAAAAGAATTGAAGGAAAACATTGCATGCAACTTTAAATTACACCCATCTCTCTTGTGCACACAATAGTTATGAAAATAAAAATAAAAATAAAAATACATAACGGATAATTTTCATGTTCAACGATTTCTGACACTCAATGCCATATTGAAGGGATTGCATTTTGCACATTATTGTATTAGAGTTCACATTTCTCCACACGTCAGTGAAGCAGTCAAGTGTTGACTTTAAATCACAGAAAATTGTTCCCGTAATAAAAATGGAGATGAGTGTTGCATTGGAATAAAGATGCATTGTTAGTGGAAAGCGTTTCTGTGGATAATGCCTTAACCAGAGATTGCATGTCACATATGAGATTTAAACAATGAAATTAATCAAAGCACAACTTTGTTGTTGTTTTTTGTACATTTTTTAAATTTTTATTAATTTTGTTTTTATTTTTTTAAAGAATTTTGTAAAAAAAAATTGCAGTACTTTTCTTTCCTCTTTTTCATTTGTAGGTTTATTCAATGTTGGTTTTTTTTCTGTTTTTTTCTTCAAGAAAGAAAATCTGGTTTTGTGTTTTTATTTAATTTTTTTTATAAAATGTTTTGTTTCACTTTTCTTATTTTATCCACATTTTCTTTTTTTATAAAATTTTCTTACCTGATAAAGAAAAATATCATTAGTATTTGTTAAAAATCACTAAAATGCAATCAGAATTAGTTATTTAGAAAAAAAGAAACTAGTACTTTTTGAATATCGACCAAATCAAACACATAATACAATTTATATAAGATATTTTTTTTAAAATGTCATTTCAAATAATAATTAAAATTCTTGCTAATCCACATACACAGTAATAAAAAACAAATCTTAAAAGTAGTCATTTACAATTTTGGGGGGTAATTATTTAATATTAATTATTGCAATTAACACATTTTCAGTCTCTCCTATTTCTGTATATATATTTTTTGCTATATTCTTTATGAAATATTTCTTGTTAACAATCACTGACAACAGTTTTTAACATTACATCCATCGTCAGGAAACAGAAATGGTGACACCTGAATCGGGGATTCTCAGTGGTTTAATCACAGAGCAAATATCCATTCCTCTGACCTACAGTGCATGAGATTAAATTCTGAACATAAGAATAAAAAAATATGATGAGATTTCAAAAAAAATAGAAAAGAAAAGAAGGATCAAAAGAAAAATATTATATCTTAAAATAATTACCTACTCCTGGAGGGTTTTTGGATTCATTTCAGAAATAAACTTATCACATGATAATGTGCTTTTTGATTTATTAATTCTGTTTTTTAGTTAGCTGGGTCATATTTAATTATATGACCTTTGAAATGCTCCACCAAACTATAATATTAAATATTTTACAAGTGGTTTAAACACAGAGCAAATATCCATTCCTCTGACCTACAGTGCATGAGATTAAATTCTGAACATTAGAATAAAAAATATAAGATTTCAGAAAAGGATAGATCAAAAGAAAAATATTATATTGAAATGCAGAGTTTTTGGATTCATTTCTGAAATAAACTTGTCGTGTGATTATGTGCTTTTTGATTTATCATTTCTGCTTATTAGTTAGCTGGGTCATATTTAGTTAAATGATTTTTGAAATGCTCTACCAAAATGTAATATTAAATATTTTAAAATTACAGAATCAATAAATAAAAGCAATATGTTTAATATCAGTATGTAGGGAAGATTTAAAAAGTATACAAGCCAAAACCTACAATAATAAACAGGTATTCCCCCCCAAAAAAAAAATATATATATTACAAAAAATAAATGTTTAAAATGGTCAAATTTGGATATTTGGACAAATGTAAATTAAATCATCTAAGTTGATGTTACAACTATCATTAATGCCAAAGAGAATACAAAATAATTATTTCTCTGATCAGCATAATAAAAGTGTATTTGTCTCTGACACTCAATGGTTAATTCATTCATTCCTCTGTAGAGTCAGTTGTTCTGTTAAAACTAAGTTAATACCAGCAAACTCAGCTTTACTCCTCCACCTGAAGTTAACAATTTGGCAGAAGTACCAGGCAGGCGAGCAGAGTAAGTTAATTTCCAAGTTAACATTTGCATTTGAAAGTATAATTTAATTTGTTTGTCTTGTTTCTTGTCACAACGAGTCAATCAAAGGAAGCACTCTCACTGTCAGACAGAAAAAAAAAGAAGATCATTTGTGGACAAGATGTGCTAATATTAGGATAGTTAGGTTACAGTTTCCACAATTTCAGAGTGGTTCATTCAAGCTGAAAATATAATGAGGACCATTTAGTTCTAATTATATGTGCAGTCAGGTTTTAATTTCTCAGTTATTATCTTCAATTTTTTTGCAATTATTATGAAGGAATTTGTTAGCATTTATTTATAGTTGCGATTGAAAGAAACCATTAAATTTTGTCAGTTACAGTGTCAGTTAACCACTGCTGTCAGTTGAGATCAATCAAGAACTTTCAAATTCTTTTAATTAAGTTTAAATAAGATAAAGATAACTCATTTCCTTGATAATTTGAAATGTGCTTTCAGTTGAAAGGTTTTCATGTAAAGAAATTCATAAATTTATGGTAATTGTTTCCTGAATTTAAGCTACTAGTTACGCTATGATTAGAATATTAAAATGATCATTGTGTTGTTGTATAATGAGACGTCATTGTGTTTTTATAATAACTATTATCAAATATCATTAAAGTAATTTTTAACCAGAGTGTGATGCTTCAATAAATAAATCATGATAAAAAAATATCATTATCATTGTGTCCTTTTTTTTTTTGCTTGACATTGTTTTTTGTGTTATCATGAATTACACATGTAGTTGTTTCAAAATCACTCATTTAATTATTTTGTCTATTTACTGAAGAAAGCTACTTTTGAACCATTCACTTCCCTTCTTAACATAATATATAGCCAAGATATAAAAAAATTACATTTAATATATTAACATTGAAAACTAAGTTGTAGAAAGGTTAAAAATTTCACGTTGTTATTCATGGAAATCTTTCATATTTCATGACATCGAAACATTAAATGTTAAAATAATATTAACATTATCCTGTTGGTTTATTTTCCTGGTTCTTTTATTCAGCATGTGATGAACATGGACTTTTGTTTTTCAGGATGTGGTGGACTCACTGAAGGAAAAGCTGAACATCAAGTGTATCCAGCATTTCAACGTGGTTCTACAGAACATGAAGAACAACACAGCTGGCAAAATGACACTCCTAGAAGAACATGAAACACTGGCTGAGGTCTTCTAGAATATACTGCATTTACAACATTACTACATTATTACTAAGCTATTATTATTATTACTATGACTACTACCACTACTATTAGTACATTACTTTCACTACTACTACAACTGCTAAAATAACTGCTGCTATTGCAGCAATTACAATTTTCACCACCAACATCATCAGTAATAAGAACAACAACAATAAAACAACAATAACTATTAACAACTTCCACTACTGCTAGTACTAATGCAGCTGCTGTTGCTGCTATTAGTAGTAGTAGTGGTGCTGGTAGTTACAGTGTTATTATATAAGCTACTATGGTGATTAAATAAAATGGATAAAAGTTTTTATTGCATTTGATTTGTATGGATAATGAAATTTTCTACAAAACAATAAATACAACACACTTGAAAAAGTCACTTGTGGTAATTGTTTGATGGTTCAGGGTAAATCTGTTGAAGTGTCATTAAACACGTAATGACTTGTTTTCAGATTGCTGCTAGACCTGGTGCTCAACACTTCCGATGTCTGTTTCGTGTTACTTATGTTCCACGTGATGCTTATGACCTGCTGAAGGAAGATCCCATTGCCTTTGAATACTTCTACCTTCAAGTAAGATGTGGTTTATATCTGTATTATTTATTGTTCTTTTCTGATATCTGTATTACTTATTGTACTTTTCCTATATCTTACATCACTACTATACTGTTATATGTGTGTGTGTGTGTGTGTGTGTGTGTGTGTGTGTGCATGTGCTAGTTTACATAGTAGAAAGATATAAGTCTGCCGTTTTATTAACCCTTATGGTAAGATAGCTGGGTACCCCACAGAAAATAATGTCTTTGTAATGCCAACATGCATTTTATTAGTTCTAGAGTTTTAAAGATTGCCCAACTTTGGCAGTGAATAGATGCTGAATCGGGCAGACTGTTGGAAATGTCAGTGTTTGATGGAAAAACTGTAGCACATGTGACTAAATTCCCATCCTATGATCCATCTGGGTAAACAGAAATATAGTCATGATACCTGTCTTGAATTTTGATGAAAAATTTATGATATAAAGACCCATCTGTATGATCTTTTTTCTAATGCACCAAATCTAGCACAATCTTGGGTGGTTTGAAATTTCAAAGGCAGTAACACAAAATATGAAGTTGTTTCCAAAATGTCAGACAAATCAATGTTGGAAGGAGATAAATATTGCTTAATGTCAAGTCCAAAAGTGGGTGTAGCCCCTGGTCTTACATCAGACAACTTCATATATTTGTTATCAAACACTGTGCTATGTGCAGAATGTTCTAGTACTTCTGAGACAACTTTGAACATCTAGCATTCAAACGTACAAGCTCTCTACAGGTGAAGTCCTATATGCTCCAAGACAAAATCTAACATGCTGGTTGTGTATCAAATCCAGCACTTGTAAGTAAGACTTTTGTCCAGAAATAAATGTGGTTCTAAATGGAAATCTCTTTTCTGGCAAATATTCATATAGACTGTCTTTGTCTTTGAGAATCTAAAGTCATTGACATTGTCCATTGTCCATTGCAAATCTGAAAATCATCAACATATAAAGACCAATCAACACCAGGTTTTAAACACTGAATAATGCTGTTAAATTTTAGAGAAAATAAAGTTATTGACAGGATAATACACTAAGGAGCACCCATCTCTTGCAGGTGGGAATCAGAAAATGTAGATCCTATCTGGACTTGGACAAGATCTGTCTTTTTAAAATAATATTTATAAAAATAGAAAGACAACTGGTTATAGGAAAATTATGGAGGTCAAGCATTATCCCATACTTTCATATAGTGTGATAAGCTTTCTGACAATCAAAAAACATCAAAACAAGATGTTGATTGTGGATGAAAAACATTTCAAATCTAATAAGATAATCTGGACCTGAACCCACATTACACATTAGTAAGCAGTTTGTGAGATTCAAGAAACCAGACAAGTCTATGACTTCTCATTCATTCCATGGTTTTGCAGATGCATCTTGTCAAGGCAATAGGGTGATAATTAGTAAGAAATACAATTCCTCCAAGAAGTTTTCTTTCTGAGTCAGACATCCCTGCATGCCTTAGCTTTAGCAGGTGTGTGATAAGCATTCAGGTGGTTCACATTTGAATCTTTTACGGGACCTGAAAACAAATGTCCTTCACAATGGATGTAAACAAGGACATGGGATCATGAAATGGCAGACTTGTGCAGATGAATACTCCATAAATGCCAGAATTGATCCCAATTTGTTTTCACCAGCTCTCATCTTAGAACCTTTTTGGCATGGTGGTCCATCATTCTCCAAAATAACTGGAAAGTGGTCACTACTATAAGGAGAAATCAAAATACAGTGTGGAAGACAAAGGGTTAAATCTACTGAAGTGAAGATACCATTTAATGAACAAAATTCTCTCCTATATTAATATTATACATTGCATTAGATAAGATTTTATTGTCAAATAAAGCATGTTTTTATTTATATGCGTTATTTATTGTATTACTCAACTGTGCATTTTTATTTTTAAATTGGAAATGTTTTTGAAATATGTGTTTGTATGAACAAACATACACATAATATTGGCTGCATAGTTTACAGACATTAATGTTTTGTCACATAAATGGTATTGAAAAATTGTTTCATCTAATTCCATCACATATATATTGGCTGCCATAAACTTATAATCATTTTTATTTTGTTTAACTGGTTTTATTGTGGAGTTATTTATGAACAGAAATTATTACTCTTTCAGTAACGAAATATCAGTTTTACAGTGCAGATGATATTTATGTCCTTTTTGTTTATCATTGGCAGTGTTGCAACGATGTTGTCCAAGAAAGATTTGCCTCTGAGTTGAAGTACGATACAGCACTGAGGTTAGCAGCGTTACAGATGCAACAACATGCCATGAGCAACAACTTGACTGGAAAGATCTCAATCAAAACAATTGAGTAAGTATTTTATTATTTTATTTCAGAAAATCTATAAATTGTCAGATGTTGATGTCATCACTGAAGACATTATTTGTGATATGAAAGATTTTAATTTACATATATGTTATTAAAGAAAATATAGATTAAAAATATTATAAGTCCCACAGACATGTCTACACATACACAAAAACAGAAATAGGAAAGGTATGTTTACATACACAAAACTGGGAGAATCAAAAAGAGAGAGAAAGTAAGAATGAGAAAAAGAAGAGAAGAAGAGGAATAGAGAAAGGGAAATGAATAGAGAGGAAGAGAGAGAGAGAAAGGGAGGAAGGGATAGGAAGAGATAGAAAGACTGAGAAAAGATATTCAGAGAGAAAGAAAGATAAGCAGAAAAGATAAAAAAAGAATTAATATTTCAAAATGAAAATTATTTACTGAATTGAGACAACCTCTGATACCTCTGTTACAAAGTGCAGACAGCTCTGTAATATTCCTGGTACATTAATAACTCAGAACATATTGCTTGTACTATTGATCACAAAGTGTCTGGATGGAAGGACACTTCCTAATGGTGTGTTGTACAATCTCCTTAGGGAGATATATGAAATAAAAAATTTATTTTTAAGATCTGTTTGTTTTGGAGGAACCTACCTGGTTCCTTCAATGATATTTAATTTACAAAAGAGGAGTTTTACTGAAAAGCACGTATATTATTAAATATGACTATTAGTCCAATAGAAATATGCCAAAAGAGGAGTTTTACTGAAAAGCATGTATATTATTAAATATGACTATTAGTCCAATAGAAATATGCCAAAAATGGCTTAACCTGAAATTAATTGCAGTAGAATTTTTATTGATTGCTTCTGGTTTAGGGGCTAACTCTGAATATTCATACCAATCTTCTACAAAATCTAGCCAGCAGAAGTGCCCTAATTTGCACAAATCATAGACCTTACAAATGAAATGCAAGAGACATGATATAATTGCCCAAATTACCTAATATTTATGTATGAGTTAGTTTTCAGGCAAGATATCTGTAAATGTGTTCCTTTATTGACCATTTTTCCAATGTGGGATGTGAGCTGAAAGTAATTCTGATGATGTTTAGGCTGTTAAAATCTGTGTGTTTGAGAAACTGATCATTAGAAGAGATAGTATGTAGACATTTGTCATGCAGCATTGACCTACCAGCAACTGATGACATATATCTGCAGGGTGAACTTCAGAACTGGGAAACAGGTTCCCCTCTGCAACTTCTGATTCTCGGAGTCTAAGAAGGGAAGATGAAAAGACCTTTCACGTGATGAGGCATTCTTGCAGGTTTGAGTTTGAGCTGACTGTTGTAACTGATCAATGTCAAAGTTATGCAGGAAACTGTGTTGTCCAAAGTACATGCAACAGAACATAGTTTACTATTTTGCCAGTTCTGTATTGATCACCAGTATTAATGACAGAGACAATACTGTATAGGGCTGCAGCAGCATTGATTCTCCTGGATGTTTTAGGATCTGGGCAAAATGGACAGAGATGATGCTCAAAAATGTAGGATCATTAAAACCTCTGCTGAACTGACATTAACAGCATTTACAGGTTAAAGGCTGTATACCCAGCTCATTTCTGTTAAGATCATTTGAACATAATTTAAGGTATCTACCTAAATCCCTTTGGCTGTTTTTGTTGGATTTTTCACTGACAAGTCACCTGATCTTAAATTCACCACACAGGGACAGTGTATCATACAGAATGCAAGACATAGAAGAGTTGTGGTACCTATCCTTTTCAGTCTAGGTGTGCATTATTCAAGGTTTTTAATAGACAATGATTGTTCTTGTCATACATTTTTCAAACTCTGCAACAAATTGTCATTATAGCTACCCAATATGAGATAATTTTGGTCACTTTTATTGCTGACAATGGCGACTATAACCTCTGCATATGTGATTGATGTGGAACATACACTAGAGCCCATGACATACTGGGAAAGGCTCATCACTGCTATATGATAAATAATTACTTAAGACCGAGCTCCAACCTTGATTGTCTTTGAATGATATCTTTGCCACTTTGTCCCAGGAATGACGCAGGCTGTATGCAAGAGTGACCATACTGGAAAATCATCTTTTCAATCTGTCCTCATGACTGATGTGGACCAACCAACATATCTTGTGTATGTTCCATTTTGTTTTTCAAGAAGCATAACACAGTTGCAATGCTGAACTTTGATCAACGTTAATGGTTAAAAGCATGAAAATCATTAATCACTAGGAAAAAAAAGAGAACTTAAGTCAGTAGATTTATATTTGCATGGCTTTTACACACAAATTTATCTTGGGTCCATTGAGCACCTCATTAATAACTCAGGTCTTAGGGAAGTGCTTGAATTGATCCATGCCAAAAATGTTTTAGACTACATTCTAAATGGAAAACCGTATGCTGTACACTGATTAATGCAGTGTTCAGTGCAATACTTATGTGAGAGGCTTGTGTTTCATGTGTGAAAAAAATTATGACAAATCTTGCTTCTGCTAGACATTCCCAGTACATATAGTCTGCCCATACCTACATGACAGACATGGAGAATCACTACTTCACAGAATCCACTGAAAGAAAGATGATACCTCTGAGCTCACTTCTAAGCAGTATGTCAGTAAATTACAATAATTCTACATAGTTTTTGATGGATATTCACAAGGTCCATCCACCAAATATATTACCCATGAAAGGAGAACAAAGGGAAAAGTTGGTCCATGGGCCTTATTGTCCCCAAAATGGCCCTGAAATAAAAAAAAGGAATAATTCTTTGAAAACACTGTAGTTTTTTCAAATGACTTCAGACACAGTGAGATAAACTCATAAAGTTTTTACTTTCAAGTCCAGGTTTGAATGGGTTCTGAGGTCATGAACAAGATAACAAGACTTAAAGAAGACAATTTGTGTTGTTATGCAAAACCTAAAATTGATTTGATATTGTGAATAATGATAAATTACCTATGAAATATTATGTATCACATTACTTAAATGTCAAACATCTGAATCATCACAGATGTCAGTCTGTTCTGTTAATAATATCTTCTGGAATATGGTTTGAGTTTAGTCAAATATGTTTTCTGTGTTATGAAATGTTTAGAACTATCACATAGTTTAGTGAAAGGATGAAAAGGAAAGTATGAATATGTAATGTTTATGGATGATTTCATTTTTTTTTTTTAATTGAAAGGAATTTAATTTAATTTGTTTAAGTTTCTCTGGATTCCAGTTTAGTTCAGTATTATGAGATGTTTAGTATTAACAGACACTTTTTTGAAAAATGTGAATGTGTAATTGTTTCTAAAGCTTTTTTTTTCTGTTTATAAATATACAGAATGATAACATCATATTTGTTGTTTTTTTTAAAAAGAAAAAAGAAAAAGATTTTGTTAACATCATCTGTAATTCACAAATCCTTTATGACACCTTTTATCAGTTTGTCACAAGAAAAAATGCCACAGTCACAGATCTCATTTGCTGATAAGACACTCGAGTGGAAAACATAAGCTTTTTCCTTACCACCCATCGGAATTGAATGAAGTTTAAATATATTGATCATGGCCCTATGTTCATCATGCCAGTATTGATGGATGAAGAAGGAATCCCGAATCTCTAGGGAGGATATAGTTTCTGACACTTCTGACCGAAATATCTCTAATTCTGAGTGCTTAGCTCCTAAAGCTGGACTCATATTGCTTAATTGAATAATGGAAGAGGGATGAAATGCTTGGGATGTTGTTTAACTTAAACCATTTTTCTTTTGTGTGCTGGCTTCACCGTAATTGATTATCTGCAGTAAATCTGCCAATAATGTTATCTTTGGGGCCTTTTAAATCCAAAATTTATTAAAAAGTTATATATTTTAATATTTTTTTCTAAAGTAACTGGCTAAATTACATTACTTGACATTGGTTTTAAAATGGTTTACTTACCTATATCTTGCATTATGCAGTATTTCTTATGTAATTTGGCTTTTACAGAATTTTAATGTTAAAAGAAATGAGATTTAGCTTACGTGACAAGAAGCAACCACTTTAAATTTTGTCAAGCTTAAAACATTAATTCCAGTTTGATAGGATTTCTTGCATTTTGTCCTAACACAACATTATTTTTCACTTGAAAATTGTGTTCTGAAAATGTATTTTTAATGTTCAGATGTGTACGTTAAGCATTACAATGAATCAACAAATAATGTATAGCTATTTACACTGAGGCAAATGCATTGAAATTAAGCAAAGTGTGTGAAGAACAGTCAGTTACAAAACTAAATTAATTTGATGATCGATTATATATCAGTATTGGAGGAATGTATGATATACCAGTGTAATAGTCTCTTATCCCAATTTAAATCTCGAGTTTATAAAAGTGTTTTTGCAAGTGAAATGACAGTGTGAAGATTATGTTCACTTCAGTTCATGTGTGTGCTTTGAGATTTCTTACATTCATGAATATTCCATTGTAAATATGCCCAGTTATAAGAGAGTTTATTTACTGTTCTCTCTCTTAATGGAGAAAACTAATTTCAAACATAATTTTATTTATTTATTTATTTATTTATTTATATTTTTATTTTTATTTTTATTTTTATTTTTATTAATATTATTATTATTATTATTATTTATTTATTTATTTTTGATAAAGAAAGAAAAGAAATTTGTTTTTATGATAAACATTTCTGATACTAATACTAGTATGTGTAATGCTGTCACCTCAGTTCATGACACACTGATCCATTTCATGAATAAATGAATAATTATTTGCATAATGGCACCTCAGTATATTTTATTATAGATTGCTGTTAAGTTCAGTCACTGAGAGTTAGCTTTTTAGTAAATATATAGATCTTTTACTTGTTCTTACTGATTTTGTCCTAGTGAATGACAGCAACAGAGTTCCTTTGTCTTGTCATTTTAGATTTATTTTTGAAGTAGTAAATAAACATTTATAACATTTTTTGTTTGAGTTCATTTGTTTTCTAAAAAGATTAAATTATAAAAGGCTGTGTATGTTTTGTTCTGTATATGAAAATATGAACAATAAAAGATTTCTTGATAATAGTAATCAGACATAAATATGACAGCAATAGGTTTCTTTTTTAATATTTTAATTTAAAAATCACAGACTAGTTATCTAATAAACTGTTATTTTAGAAATATTTAGAGGTGTTGTTAAACACTGATTGTGTTAATTGCAGAAAGAACTGTGGTCTGGAGAAGTTTGTGCCTCACAGTCTGCTAGAAAACATGAAGGGCAAAGAGCTGCGCAAGATTCTGAGTCAGTACATGAAGATGAACCAGAACCTGACAGCTCCAGGACAGAAACAGCTCACAGCTCTGCAGGCCAAGCTACACTACATGAAGATAATCAGTGAACTGAAGACTTTTGGCAGTCGTGTCTTCATGGTCACATTGCTGGTAGAGGTTTTATAAACTTTTTTTATCTTTATGATCATTATCATAATCATCATCTTCTAATTATTATTCAGTATGCTTGCATTGTTCAAAAATATGTGAATATTTCTCTGTGTTTATCACATTTTAATATCACATTCTTGTTTCAGGATAAGAAAACCGAAGCAATGGTTCTGGTTAGTCCCAAGTCTGGAGTCAGTGTTGTGACCAGTATCAAATCATACTCAGTGAGTGACTTGTAATATCATTTTACGTGTATTCATAGAAAACATTCTAGTTAATTCTGCTTCTTAAACAAGGACAGATATATAGTCAATAAAAAAAATAAGGTTATGCACCATCCATTAGTTGCAGTCTTATTCAAATTTCAAAAGACTAATTAGTAAAATGATAAAACCTTTATACAAAACAACAACAGAAGTGAATAAAGTGTTTATTAGGAATCAAATAAGTAGTTGATTACATCACATTTGTAGTTGTCATGTGCGTATTTGAAAGCCAATACTGTGTGCAGAGAAAAGAAGGCTGAACAACTTTGTCAGTACAAAGCAAGGCAGAATGAAAAAAGGTACCTAGCACTATCAGGCTGGCCTCGACCCACTGTCACTCAATAACATGCATTCCTCACTGCTGGTACACTAAGCTTCATGCTTTGAATTAACCTCCAAATAGCTGTTGTGGGACCAACACCCATTCCTGATGTACAGCAGCTTCAAGGATGGCTATTGCTATGTGAGGCCAAGCATTGCCATTTATGTGCACAGTTGTTAGGGATGGTGCTCAGTGATGTATATCCCTGTTAAGCATTGTTTGCAGTTTGCATCTATAACAAACATATCCCACCACTTTGATGAGCAGGCTGAATGTGTTTAGGTGAAAAGTGACTCTAATCCTGACTAGAACTAGACTATCAGTAACTCACAGTAGCATTCAACACTCATCTGAACAATGGATCCTCTTCCAAGAACCCAAGCTGAATTATAGACAGCAGAAAAATGACAACAAAAAGTTGATTTGTGAACTTGTAGAACCATATTATTTTGGTGGACCTTAGGGAATATTAACCTGTTGCACTGACATTGCAGACTAAAATGTATCATTGCTTGTAAAGCAAGTTATTTTTTATTTTCCTTTCAAGCCAAAACATTATTCATATACAATTTAGGTTGTACTTAACTTTTTTTGCTACATATATCTACAAAGTACATCAGCTATCATGTCTAGTAAGTATTCAAATATGATATTTACAGATGCATTTATTTGAAATACATGAATATATGTTATTTGTTTTCTTATAGGTTTTTTTTGTTTTTTTTTAAATAAAATTATTATTTCGTTTTTGGTTGATTTTAATTTTTGGCATATTCAAACCTAAAAACACCTGCATTTGTATGTTTTATGTTTTCATTTGTAACATGTCACTAAAATGTAAGCCAATCTTTGAGAAAATGTCAAGATAACTTAGCACTTTTATAAAAGTCTTCTTTGCATTTTTTTTAAAAATCTTCAAGGTTTAATTTTTTTTTCTCTTGTGACAATCTTCTTACATTGATTTTTGTGTATGTGTGGTATGGCCACTGATGTGTTATGTAGTTCCTTTCTATAAAATTCTATAAATCTTAACTGTTCTGAATTTTTTCCAGGCTCATCAGTTTGTAATGTGAAAATAGATAACTTTAAGATAGTTTATAAACTTTATCATAATTTTGTTAAGTCATATATAATGCGAAGAAAACTAAAGTTACTACAATATGAATTTAATCTGAATTCTTTTAATTATTAACATTCAAATTATTTATTTATTTAAGCTCACACAGTTAACAGATTTTGAGCACATTGAAGCCATCAAGGTGACTAAAGAAGGTGAAAATCTGCAGAGGGTTGACATTAAGGTCAATGGGAAACAAGAGGTGAGTTACTTGTTTAAACAAACTCACTGAGACAGATCACAAGACTGGGGTAATTCCCATGCCAGCCAGGACATTAAAAGCAGTTATTAAAAATTGTGATATGAGATTTCCTACCTGTAAAGTGCTGTTAATAAAGAATATCTGACATCTAATAATTAACTAAAAACAATGATAATGACTATGAACTAAGTGTAAACAAAAGATTTTATATCGTTGATGCCAGATACTTGTTTAGATAATTGTTTTAGTTTTTTCTTCTGTGGATGAAACATACTTAAAAAAAAAAAAATAATAATAATAATAATAATAATAACAATAATAATAATAATAATATATATGGTCTCATTATTTATATTTCACATGATAATGCATAAATAAGGTATAGGTACAGTTTGAAAAAAATATGGGTTGGCAGTGTTTCATAAACTGAGTCTTTGTGAGAACTATATATTTTTTATTTACAGGATATATCTTTGGGCCTGCTTACTGAAGATGCTCAGAATTTTGTTTGTATGTGCGAAGGATATTTCCACATCTTTGTGGACAGTGATAAACAAATTGTAGAGAGAACACTTGGCAAATACACCTCAGATCCAGATGGTAAATTAATACTCTATATAAACCTGCTTCCATTATGGAGATGTCTGTTATGATAATTAATGTTGTTGTTGTTGTTTTGTTATTGTTTTTATTATTATTATTATTATTATTATTATTATTATTATTATTATTATTATTATTATTATTTATATTTTTATTTTAAATTTAAAGTAGAAAATGTATGTTTGTGTGTGTGTGTGTGTGTGTTTATTTGTGTGTCTGAGAACATAAGTCTAAGTATGCTTACTCAAAGGAAACCAAAAACATAATTATATCTGTGAACATAAAACCCATTTTGCTTTATGCAGTGTGTTAAACATGACATTGATATTCTTCTAAACAATCCCTTGAATGTTTTTTATGTATTTGATTAAGGTTTTACTTGTGTTTTATAGATTTGGCTTGAGATCAAATTACAGAAGTCAAAATCT
This sequence comes from Chrysomallon squamiferum, assembly GCA_012295275.1. Lineage (NCBI taxonomy): Eukaryota > Metazoa > Mollusca > Gastropoda > Neomphalida > Peltospiridae > Chrysomallon > Chrysomallon squamiferum. Next base: position 24,209,609 of record CM022670.1, read on the forward strand.
AGGTCAAATTATTAAATGCTAACATATTCAACTTCAAGTAAACAAATATCTTACATTGTATGCAGTATTCAGGAAGTTATGTATTCTATTACTATATAGAATATATGGGTGTTTTTTTGTTTTTTTGTTGTTGTTTTTTTTTTTGTTTCTTCAATGAGTTTGAGGTTTATTTAAGTATATGACTTTTAAATTTTTTTTTTTAGTTAAAACATGTCAGTTTACTGCACATCTGGTTTCTTTAATTCACTCAGAGTTTCATACATAACCAAGCATTAATTTCATATCAAAGACAGATGCATATATATGCATGTACACATACACAGACACACAAAACAATAGCAGTAGCAAGAGAAGTCTTTACTGCAAAAATAAGTTAAGAGATAAAATAAAACTAAACCAGCAAAAGAAGTACTGAACTGATTTAATTGCATCTGATCCATGACTGGTGTTTAAAGAATATGTATAATTTATGATGACAGTAAAAACCCACTCCTCTCAAGTCCATCCCAGCCATAGATGACATGTTGTGCATGCTACAACTTGCTGCTTGTTGGCACACACTGAATGAAACACTTCAGATCTATGACTTTTCTCAAGTACAAAGTGATTATTTAGTTTACTTCTGACTTGTTAATCAGTGTCAGGTAGTTACTCTTGCTTGGAAGACCTTGGTACCACCATGTTTGTATCTCAGACATAAATCTTCTACTTGGAGGTAATTATCTGTGTGTGTACTTCATTATTGAATCTTGATGGTATAGTTTTAATTTCCTGTTTTCTTTTTTTTTGGTTTGAGAATTCAGTAAACAGTTTTGTTACAGATATAATGGGCAAGGCATCAAATTTCATTGGTATTTGCTGTCAGATCATGGTTGATGTAATAATGTATGAAAATGCAATTTAGTGTTTACACAACCGAATTGGTTGGTTTAACTTTATGGAAATAGGTTTCATTTGACTTTTCTTTGGGTTTTTCTAAGTTACCTGTGAATAAGTTGGAAATGTTTTGCAACCAGCATAATGGACATTATTCCTAAATAGAAAGAATACTTATAAATATTTGTGTAACAGGTACACCTATGTGGGTATTACGCTGTAACAAGGCTGAATCATCTAAAAATGACAAATATCTAAAAGGTTAAGCATTCCATTTGTTTACAGTCATCCAAAGGTTATAAAATATTATGATGAATATAAATGTGACTTTTAACACAGGTAAATAAAGAAATTGGTAGATATTATTACCTTTGATGAAATCTGTTAAAAATCTGTATTATCCATACTGAACAAAATTCTATGGATTTAACATTGAATTTAAACATTGGAATGGTCAGAAATAATGGATACGGGTGGCAGCGGGACATGGTCACAGATTTGAGAGAGAAAGTGAGAGAGAGAATGAGAGAGTGAGTGAGTGAGTGAGTGAGTATGTGAGTGTGTGTCTGTGTGTGTGTGTGTGTGTGTGAGAGAGAGAGAGAGAGAGAGAGAGAGAGAGAGAGAGAGAGAGAGAGAGAGAGAGAGAGAGAGAGAGAGATTGGTTTAATTAGTCATCAGTATTGATAGTTAAGTGATATATTTTTTCCCTTTCCAAACAGTACCTCCTTATGCTAGTAAACACAGAGTGTTGGCTGCTCCTTGGACGTACCCAGATGATCTTGTCTCAGAGATAATAGAACCTGATAATGCTGATGAAAATGGCCAAGTTTCAGATGATGAAAAACTAATAAATCTGGCACAGCCTCCACCTTCCTATGTCAGAAACAAAGATTTCCTTGCTGATGGGAAAACTGAAGAAACAGAATCACAAGAGACTGTAAGAACAAATTTATTTGGTTTTGGTTTTTAAATAATTTATTTGTTAGCTCTTTTTTTTTCCTTTTCATTATATTCTTTAAAAGTGTGCAAAGAGAATATAACATATCATAAAAATTTGTTTTCTTTTTGTGTTAAGTCAGTTACATTACACTTAAGATCAAATGTTATATAAGAGTAGTATAGGAAGATGCAAATGAAGACTTTACCTTCTTCGTTTATAAGATTTTTGACTTGTAATATTTTTTGATAAATTATTTAAATCTAAAGAACTAAATGATTAAAAAATGAATCCTAATATCTGCAGTACCAAAGCAAGTTATAAAAAAACGAATATACGTGAAATTTGTTCTACAGACTAAGGAAACCAATGAAACCATTGATCTTATCAAACCTGTCCAAAACGGACATTCTGAAGCTGACTCTGTAAGCGGCACTGTACTAAATGGTAGCATTTATGAAGAGGAAGTGACATCATTTGGTGTGACAGCTCAAGACCAGCAGCAGGAATCTGAGATGGAGTCCAGTGTAACAGCCAAACCATACAGGACAGTACTGGATGTTTCTGGTAACAACAACTCTGTTGCAACACAGCAGAAAGCAATCAGCAGTCTGCCAGATGAAGTTCCATCAGACACTGACAGTGGATCTGGCACAGACATCGAGCGGAAGCCACTGCTGACTCCATCTGCTGTGTTGATGAATGGGGATTCACAGGCCAGTTTTGATATAGAAAGCAGTGATACAGACAGCTGGGGTACTCCAAACAGCAGTCCAGCAAAGACAAGATTAGGCAAAGAAAGTCTTGGTGAGAAGTATATCTTATTTGTCATGAAGTAAATTTTGTTGTATTTTCTGATAATGCTGATTAAAAGTAAATCTCATATACATATCTTATAGAAGTAGAGGGATTTAGTTATGAGTCCTAATAATGGAAGATTGTGGTTTCATCACCTGGCACTGCCTCTTACCAACAGCTAAGCCACTGACAAGTGTTTTAAAAATACTTGTGTATCAATCTTTTAGTCAGTGTAATAACAGTGCCATGATCCATAAAAGCTTAAGAACTTCTTGATCTAACATCTTAAAAACGTAGCATTATTCTTTCTGGACACTTCTGAGGCATTCTGACAATGGAAAAGATAAAAACTTTAAAAGAAAAGAATTACAGTCTCCTTTCATGAACTTTTATCAGGGAATATATTACTGATCATTCCATCCTCATCTTTGTTTCCAAGTATTATTGTATTACGATCACTTCATACTAATAAATGATTATACATCTTAAGCTACAGAGCAGAGGCAGAAGCCCTATACCAAAACCTGCTACAATTTGTGAAGGAAAATAAAAATCTAATTTTTGTTATTGTAATTTTACCTAACCATCAACAATATGTTTCTGATAAAAATTTAAAATTTACCAAATGTTTGTTTTTTCCTGTTTAGGGTTTCAGAGTTTTGGTCTTCACAATCCAGATTTCAGCTGTTCAGCTGTAGATCTTCAGCACACTGCAGAAACTTTTGGTCTGTGCAGTCCTGACATGATTCCTCCAGATCTCTGGACATCCAATCCAAACCAGCTGAGCACCAAAGGAATTTGCCTCGATCCAGACATCATTGGTAATGTGTTGTGTGTCTGAATATTTTAAAACATATAAGTATACAAATTATAAAATTATATACTGTGGTATGTAGCCTCATCAGTAAAGAAAATAACTAGAGCTAAAGCATCATCAGGGTTTTTTCATCATTTTGTATGGCAGTTCAGCTTGTATTCAACTCTGGACTGTAAAACAATGCTGAAAATGAAGTTTCAGTATAGTCACTGATTTTTTTTTCAGTGCTAGAGGTGTTGTTCTGTGATGCTTTCATTTTGATCAAATGAAAATTTCTTAAATGAATTTATATTTTGAATGCATGAACCATATTAAAGGACTGTATAAAAAAATTAGGGTTAAATGAATTATTTTGGGTGATTCAAAATAATTTTTTAACATACTTTTTTAAAATGTGTGTGTGAGTGTGTGTGTGTGTGGTGTGTGTGTATGTGTTTCAATATATTGCTGAACATGTGTATTGTTACAAATCCTTAACCAGTAAATTCATGTAATGTTATCTTTATGTAAATTAAAATGTATTCAATCTTTCTTTCATTTTTCTTTTCACAAAATAATCTGCATAAATAAAATTAACTGTTTAGCATTGAACAGTTACAAATGATTACAATGTGCTTTAACTTGCATTTCAAATTTACAGTTATAAATGATTACAATGTGCTTTATCTTGCATTTCAAATTTACAGTTATAAATGATTACAATGTGCTCTATCTTACATTTCAAATTTAGTTACAAATGATTACAATGTGCTGTATCTTACATTTCAGATTTACAGTTACAAATGATTACAATGTACTCTATCTTACATTTCAAATTTACAGTTACAAATGTTTACAATGAGCTCTTTCTTACATTTCAGATTTACAGTTACAAATGATTACAGTGAGCTCTATCTTACATTTCAGATTTACAGTTACAAATGATTATAATGAGCTCTATCTTACATTTCAGATTTACAGTTACAAATGATTACAGTGAGCTCTATCTTACATTTCAGATTTACAGTTACAAATGATTACAGTGAGCTCTATCTTACATTTCAGATTTACAGTTACAAATGATTACAATGAGCTCTATCTTACATTTCAGATTTACAGTTACAAATGATTACAGTGAGCTCTATCTTACATTTCAGATTTACAGTTACAAATGATTACAATGAGCTGTATCTTACATTTCAGATTTAACACTGTACCCACCTCCCATGACACCTGACGATGGCAACATGATTGACTTCACCGACATCGGCAGTGTTTCTCCTCCTGCATTCACTTCTCAAACTTCCCAAGCTCCCACTACAAGATCTACCTCACCTGCAATTAGTGGTAGTCCTGTACATAGCAAAATAGGTAAAACATTTACTGTGTATCTGTGTGAATGAAAAATACAAAACAGCTAAGCATTAGTTTTGCAGCCTTAGTTTTGTTTTTTTCTGAAAATATATGTTATAAATAATGTAGTTCAATGGAATTTGGTGCTTTGATTTTGTATGCTATAAATAGCTTCAGATGTTTCTAAATGTTAATATAAATTTAATTTCATTAAAAAAATTTGATCAATTTTAAATTAGTATTTTGTCGATGTGAATCTGTCTTGTATAGCTAATTTTGAGTTATTTTGTTTAATAATAGTGGAGTAACTATTGATAATGAATATAACTGACTGTTTTATGCACATTTCAGTGCCAGTGAAGCCTGCAATGCATGGCAGTCCAGTGAATGCGAGGTTACTACTGAGATCTTCCAGCACTTCAAAACACAGTTCACAGTCTAGTAGTGTTGCTGATGATGTCAGTACCCAGTCTCCTCAGAAGCATTTTCAAGCAGCAGACTTCCAGCTGTCTCACGATGCCTTGACAAAGTCTGCTAGTGCAGGCCACTGTCCTGACTTCTTTAACAATGACATTGACAAACTAATAGCAAAGTTTGTTGTTCCACCACCTCCACCATCAGACTCCTCACTGAAAAGTGGGGACGATGAAGTTGAATCTGCTGAAAAACTGTTTCAGGATCTTGAAGATGAATTTGCTGCTCTTATCATACCTCCTCCACCAGTGTGTACGCCTAGTGAAGAAGACATTGCTGTTGTTCCTCCTGTCCCCACTAACGATTCAGTTACTAATGACCCAAAAGATAAGAATGTTGCACAAACCAAAACCAGTATATTCCGACATAAACATTCTGCCTCTTTAGGTTTAAGTACATCACAGTTAGCTAGTGGTGACAGAATGAGTTCCTTTGACTCAAAAGACAAGTTGATACAGAGACATTCTGAACCTCCAAATTCTCTGTCTCAGTTAGTCAGAGATCCAGACAATCCAGCAAACTCTGCACTACCAGCAGAGTCACCAGCAACAGTGTCAGAAAGGCTGAACAGCATTCTGCAGTCACTACCCACCTTTTGCTCCGTGTCGGAGGTAACTAAAGAACCATTTGTGAGGACAGGTTCACTTCGAATCAAAGCTTTCAAAGATGTCATGAAATCTAGTGTTTCAACCGTGAATGTTCAAGTTGTCAGTGGATTCTGTTCTTTGAGAGCTCGGCCAAGCAAGCGCAGCAGCAGTATTGAGAGATTCACTGTGGATGATAGAACAATCAGCAACGAAGCAAGCAATCAAAGCATGACAAGGGCTCAGTCTTTTGACAGTGTGCAGCAGTCGTCAAACAGCTGCGAACAAAAGGAGATTTCACATTCTGAAAGCTTTGCCTCGCTGAAGGAAAAATTAAAAGAATATCGTGATGTGTTGTTGAGTCGATCTAACAGTTTTAGAAAAAATAGGTCAAAGAATTCCAGTTCTGATGACAAAACTAAGGTGCAGAAAAGCAATGGATCACTGCATCGGACAAACTCTTTTTCAGATCTTTTGGAAAAATTTCAAAACCGCCAGACAAACTCCGTAAAAAGTTCAGAGCATTTAGAAAAAGTGAAACAGAGTTTTGCAGAAGGTGGTTCAAATGCTAATGAGAGTTCAAAAGGTGATAAGAAAACATTTCTGATGTACAGCTCTTTAACAGGAAGAAGAACACCTTTACGTCCTTCTTTACCGCAGGTAATTATTTACACTCAGATAACATACTAATTTAGGACAAAGTTTATTACACATTTTATCTTTTTGTATCCATAACTGCTCAGATGAATTTTATTATTATTATTATTGTATCAGAGAAGAGATTTTTTCAGCAAAGAATTTTTTAATAAAAATATCATAATGAAAGTATAATTCCAAGTTCAGCTTGGTAAAACTTGCAGTAAAATGAAATTATTATTTGAAGCTGATTGATTTGTCAAAATATAATAATAAATACATTAAATCAATTTATTTTTAAATATAATGATTTTAGAGAAGAGTTAAATATTTTGATTTAAATAATACATATACAAAAGTATATGGCAAGATACTGTTATTAAACAAAATTATTTAAAATTTTACTTTAAAAGAACAATAAATAAATAAATAAAGTATTACTCAAGTGGTTTCTGTGGCCTGAAAAACTCCATTTTAATACAACACTGTGATTAACATAACAAAAATCTGTTTTTCAGCCACACAAAAGAATTCAAAATGTTTAAATATTAACATAAAATGTAGACATTATGAAACCAATCCCTGAAATATTTTTCTTAATCTGCAGCGACGTCATACTTACCCATTTAGAAAAAAGGTTAGTTTGTATGGTGGGTTGCACAGATTTACCATAACCATGACAACACACCATGCAGTGATCACATTCATTTTTTACACTGGAATGAAAGCACATTAACTGACATTTTGAAAGTTTGATTTTGCACAGAATATTGAGAAATCTCCATACTAATAGAAATTTTGTTTTGGTTATTTTATTTTGTATATAACATCAAAGTTTTTAATTTTATTTATTTTTAGTTTAGATCTTGTCTTTAATTGCTTTGGTTGTTATTTTATATAATAATATAACAACAAAAATTTTAATTTTATTATTTTTTATTTTTAGTTTAGACTTTATTATTCATTTTGGTTAATTTATATAACATCAAGATATTTATTTATTTTTAATTTAAACATTGTTTTTGTTTGTTTGTTTGTTTTTCTATTGTTTTAGTTATTATTTTATGTAATACAAATATATAACAACAAATATTTGTCATATTTAATTTAGACACTGTTTTCAATTATTATGTTTGTTTTATTTTTTTACATAATGTTAATATTTATAAAAAAAATTATTTCCAAAATGGCTGTCTGTATTTTTCTTAATTTGTTATGTATACCTGAAAACTATTCAGTGTCTGATACATTTTTATACCTGTCTCATGTCAATATGTATAAAAAAAGAGATATAATTCAAATGTTTTACAGTTTTGTTTTGATTTTCAGTAATACTCTGAAAGACATTAGTAGGGCCTACTCAGAAATAACAAATGAATCATTTTTAGCATACATCAAACTTCATTAAACTGTATCTCTAACATTCTTATAGACTGGTTTTATCATGTTTAAAACAAAAATGTTTTACTGATTGTTTTATCATGTTTAGAATGAACATTATTCAGATTTATGACATTTTAGTTAAAATAATTGATAACCGCACCTAGACTATAACAAGCAACTATGTGACTGTAATCACAGTTATCATTGGTACTACGTAATTTATGCTGATTTTTCAGGAAGACCAGTCTAGCACGGCTGATGTTAACTGTGGGCAGATAACTCTGAAAAGTGACGATCTGTCAGTAAGTGCCACCTCTGTGCACTGTAACTGATAACATACCAGCTAACCCCACCCGTATGTTGTAACATCTTGTAACTATGCATGACAAAAAATTAGCATGAAGCTGGTTCGTAATCGATAGTTAGTAGTTGTGTTTGGTTGTGCTGGTAGTGGCGAATGGTTGTTTGGTGACAGGGGTTTTGTTTTCGCTTAAATAACTTAAAACTCATGTATATACTTGTTATTAATTAATTAGTTTATATTTTTATTGTTTCATATCTGGTTTCATCAATAAATAAAAGTAAAAAAAAAACAAAAAAAACCCCATCTTTTTCTTGGAAAGGATATGTGTAAATGTATATACTTGATTACTTTAAAGTTGATTACTTTTATTTAAACATCATATAGCTATGAAAACTAATGTTAGTTATATAGGGAACTGATTTTTGAGGTTTGTTTATATTAGTTAACTTATAGCTCTGTAAAGAGGGAGTAGGCAAGATTAGCATATATGACTGTTTGTTAATTATGGGCTGTTTGGTTTTGCAATGTTAGAAACCTGCATGTATATAAATTATAACTGAATTTACAAAATCCTTCTCATTTTTTTTAAAAGAAAAGATGTTGTCTATATATAACTTTTTATTAATTTTCTAATCTTAAAATTAACTGTAATTTTAAGAATATTCAACTGTGCATGGTGAAAGTTTACTAATTTTAATTATTCTATATTTACACACAGTTTTTCACTAGAACATCATGTTCCGACTCTTTCATGTTTACAGAACGCTAAAGTAAATTTGCTTTAATATTTGTAGGTTAATGTTTGCTGTATCTTGTCACACAAAGAGTCTCAGTTTATCTTATCTTCCTGGTTCTTTGATATTTATTTATCTGAAGTAAAAAATGTAGATTCATTTGTTTCAATGACACACCACAACCCAACTTTTTGTTTTGTTTTACATGATAAATGTATCAAAGTCTGACAAAACTAATACCACATTAAAAAGCTTTGTTTCTTATTTCTTATCATATTTCATAACAGAAGAGTCATCAGTTCTGACAAACATGTTAGGGGTTAAAAACCTAAAATACAGAAAAAGACTTTCAAAATATTCAGTTTATTTTTGGACATTTACCTTAGGTACCATGTATATTAAACAAGATCAGATTTGGCCAGTTTAAAGATATCAGCATTGTTGGGACATTCTGCTAATATGAATACAATATCTTTAGTAGAAAAAACACAGATCAGTTAATTATTTTGTAGTTACTACCACTGTTAAGAAAAATGATGTATCTATACTACCACTGTTCTGTGGTTATGTGAACTCAGCTGACCTGAAGTTAGACCAGTCAGTGGCTGATACTGCATTAATATATAAAATAAAGTTCTAGTTAGAATAATTAACAATAAAATTAATTATTCCTGTGTAATTTCCACCAGGGTTACTAAAAAAGCAAGACTATGTTATTCTTTTAGAGCTAATTAAAATGGACAGGTGTAACATAATAAAAATAATAAAATTATTCCGATTGTTTTTATAATAAAATATTTGGTTTTGTGATTACCACACTTAACAACAAAAGATCTTGTTGTTTTCTCTTCAAGGCCTAAATAAAATCAAACTTTCATTTTAAATAATTGTAATATTTTTTCTGCAGCCTCACTTTCTTCGTACAGGTCACAAGGAAGATCGATGAAACCCAGCCTTGCTCCCCACTGTGTCCCAATACAGTAACAGCTGTTTTCTGCTTTCATTTCCATCCTAGTTTGGAAGTTGTTTCCTCTGAAGTTGACATGGTTGTTTTCATCTGTCTCACAGTCCATATAATTATGTTTGTCCTTTTCTCTCTCACTGCCATTCATCACATCCTCAGTAAAATGTTCTTCAATTAATCAGTCAAACCGTGCATGATCACATTCATTAACATTCAGTAGCAAAACAAGCAAAGAGAACTTGCAAGTTAATTTTGTTACTGCATTGTCATGAGGATATACAAATAAAACTAGGGGTGAGGTGTTTGTTTATTTTTCACAATAAGGGCAATGACAAGAGGATGGTCACTGTTGTTACTTGAATACCATCATCATTATTAAAACAGATAACACAATATATCAAATGGTTTTTTATGTTTTAATATTTCATTTATTTTCATTTACTGTTTCTTTTAAGAAACAGAATCAGAAAGCAAGAGAGACAGAGAGAGAGAATTTAGAGAAAACATTGGTTCTCTTGTATGTTTGCAATTTATTTTTATTTATTTATTTAGGGTGTTTCCTGCACACTGAAAAATACCAGGTTTATTTCTTTTGTATGATTTATTTATTTATTTATTTATTCATTCACAGTTTGAAAGCTGTTTTCCCTGAAGTCATCTTCATCTATCTCATAGTTTGTATAAACTTCTTCATCTTTTTCCATCAAACTGTCATCTGTCAAATCCTGTGTTAAAATATTCTTCAAACAGTCAAACTGTGCACAATCACATTAATTAACATTCAGTATTCTAAAAACATTTATTTTCTATTGTTTCGTTCTTTTTCTTTTATCTAGGTCATTGGCCACATGATGTGAATACATGATGTGTTTGTTTATAGGCTTATTAAACTGTCTATCACTGAACTAATGAAAACAACAGCATGGGTCATGACCATGTCCTTGCTACCACCCAATCAAAATGTGAAAACTGTTGTCTGGTATTGACACAAGTCAGAATAACACTTTCTGCAACTGATCCTGTTTAACAAACACAGGACAATAACTATTTTACAATTACCATGTTACCTGCTTGAGTGGTTATCATAAACAGGCTTGATGTCCTTCCATCACTTTACACTGTTGTTTTATAACAGACCTCTACTGAGTTTAAACCTCACACACAATACAGTTATGTGGAACTTCTGCCTAATGCAGTTATATAGAACACTGACCAAAAACAATTATACTGAATACCCATCTAATACAAATTAATGGAACATGCACCCAATACAATTATATGGCTCATCAATGCTGAATATGATTAGACTGAATATCGTCCAAATAAGATTATATGTATCACCAGTTTATATTATATTTGTATGGAAAACCCATTATATAAGCATGCTGCAGAAAGAATTAAATTTATTCATAGGAATTAGTCTCTCACAGTCAGTCAGCTGTCACCTGCAGATGTGAGCTTGTGACAGGTATGAATGACTGACTAGTTTTGATATTAATGCTAATTCAGATATATGATCATGTAATAATTCATATTAATTATTATAGGATTTTTTTTTCTTAATCATTTTTTATCATTGATAATTAATAATAATTTATATAGCAAAGATTTTATTGATATACATATATGTGTGTGTGTATATATATTTATATATATATATATATATATATTTTAATGAAAAGTACTAACACTAGTGGCATCTAACATTATATTTATTGTTTTTATCTTTTTTATATTATATTTATTTAGAATTCATTATATTTCAGGAACTACTAATTTATTTCAAATATTAGAATTAATATATAGATACTCCTTATGCATATTTGTTAATCTAAATATTTAAAGATCTCTAATCTAAAATCAGTAATATCAACAATTTAAGAAGATGTTTTTATTACCAGTTTTATTCTGTATCATTTAATAACATAAATGCACATGCACACACCTCACACACACACACACACACACACACACACACACACACACAATAATAATACTAATACTAATAATAATACAGAGAAAACCAGCAACAGCAGAACATGATATTTCTGAACACAATGCAAAAAGAAAAATTTAGAGGGTTCTGTCACTGCACCATAAAACAGTGTAAAATTTAACATGCATATCACATTTCAGTTGTATAACATGATTGTGTTCTTTTATTAATGTCTCAGTCATGACAAAGACTTAACAGACATAAGGTATTACTTAAGACAGGTGAGACAAATGTATATCCTATTACCTGCTTCTTTAGGAAGACAGAGTACAAGGTCTGGGTGACTTCAGTTGTTCAGCGACCTACTGAACTTTCATACTTTGTCATTTATTGTCTTTTATAAAGGTAGAAAACAACTTAGGGGTTGTGTTTTATTTGTTTTTGTTAATGCATATTTTTCGTAGATGGTGTGATAAAAATAAAAATATTAAATTCAACAGCTTAAATTTTTACACATATAAATAGCTGATAATAAATTTTGGCCCTCTGCATAATCCTAATTTTCCTGTTGACGATTCAAAGTCAGTGGGTAAGTGTCATTGTTTTTCACATCAGAATATTTTATGATTCTTAACTTTCTGCATTATACAGTTCCTATTTACATATATAGATACACATGTGTATCCACTGGAATAAAGCTGAATTTTGAAATATTACACAGGTAATTATTGCAGCGTTCATTATAGACTTCTACATTTAAGTATTTAAAAGTGAATTTATTTATGAATTAAATAATGACTGTTTTTAATCTTTTTAGCTTGATCAGACCATTCATCTATGTTATATGTGTGTGTGTGTGTGTTTTAAATACTTAATGTGTTTGTACATCACAAATCATTTTAATGAGAAAAGGTAAACATCTTCAAGACACACAAACTCTGAACATATTTAATTAGACATTTTGTATTTCATCCTTTCTAATCAATTAAGAACTAGTCAAAAGTAAAATATTGTCAGGTGTCTGTATTCATTAAATCTTTGCAGTTTAATTAGCTCCATATACATGAGCTTTTTACAGATACTTTCAGGAGATGCTCTTTAGTATTTAATAGCTTGTATTATGTTCAGTGAGTATAATTTTATAATATTAAGAAAAAGAAAACCTCTTGTTGGCTGTTCTAAATCAACAAAAGCAGAATGTTTATAGCATCTTTCCTGTAATTAGAAAAAATGTTTACCAAGGCATTTGAATATAAGTGTATAAAGCTCAGACTGCATTGGCAATGTAGTGCAGAGTTTTAGTTTGGATTTGAAAGTGTCCCAAAGATCATGCTGGGGAAAATACATTGCACAACCCATTACTCTGATGTGGACATGCTACATTAGGTGATATCTTGAGAAAGATAAAGTTTGCATGTTCATATTAAAACTGTTGCAATAATGATGGAGAAAAAAAATTTATAAATCCAAAGATTAATTAGAAAGCAAAAATATATTATTCATTTCACTTTTACTAATTAATTTATTTATTGTTTTAGTTTAAATTTACAACAGTTGTAATTCAATTTCTAAAGAGTGCATTGAAAAAAGACACAATACAAATGTTAAATAATACTTTTGAAAAAAAAACAAAAAAAAAAACAACAATATAAAAATCTTGTTAAAGTTTATTCAAGAATCAAATATGAAATGGTTAAAAGTACTGACTAGGCTTTCCAAGTTATGGTGTCTCAAAATTAGGTTACAGTATCTTCAAAAAAGAAAAGAAAAGAAAAGAATCTTCCTAAAGAACAGATCGTGTTCTGTGGTTGAACATCATTGTTAGTTTTAATTTCACAGTTCCTGCTTTATAATAACACAATATGTATCTGGGTTGTAACATAACTCACTTCTTCACACAGGTTAGTTCACCCATGCATTATCTAAAAGTGGAACAGCTGGATTAGTTTCACATCATGACTGCTGATGCTTTTTCTGTAGATAGCTAGTTACATACCCAAGATATTTTTACATTGATAAAAAAAAAAAAAAAAAAAAAAAAAAAATCGCAACAGTGAATACGTCAACTCTGTTTTTCTCTGATGTGTCACGACAACGTGGCAACAGGTTGGCTTCACGCATCGTCTTAGTGTGTCATTCAGGTGGTTATCTGGGTGATGGACCAGCAGGCTGACAAATAGCTGCAGAGGAATTTATTCTTGTTCTTTGTGACAGACAGACAGACAGACAAAAACTAGCACTGATAAGTGTTAATGAAAGGATGCGTTGAATGACTTAGCAATAAATGAGACAGTTTCTCCATCTTGAAAAAATGCTGTGATATTTAAACAGGTTTATGTTTACTGCAGAAGATAGTGTATAAAGGAGTTTTTCATTGAACTTTTCAGTGACTGGATCAAAGTGTTTAGCCATGTTCACGGTAGGTCAGATGTCACAAAAATGTGGTGTGGATAAAAATGTGTTTTCATATTTTCTGTAAAGTTTATCCAGTAAGGTTTTTGATGAAACTTGAAAGAAATAGATATATAAATATGTCTTTTTCTGTGCATCAAGTATGAATTCAGATGAAAGAGTAAAATATAGTGCAAAATTTACCAGCTATCAGAATGTTTATGAAACAGAAAATTGATAGATTAATTATAAATTGTTTTCTGTTTAATAATGAAAGCAAAAACTTTTGTGTAGTTTAATGAATTGCAAGATGAGTTTATTATATTAATTGAAATCTACTTTTGTACAAATTACAGTATTAAGTATTTAGTACTGTCTAACTCATTAAAAAGTATCAACTGATAAAGTGAAACAGTAAATAAAAACATGTTTAATTTAAAAGGAGAAGAATGTTTAATTTAATGGCTTCTTATTTAGAAGACTTCAAAACAAATGTAAAATGTATTGTTAGGAAAAGAACTGTTGACTAAATGACACCTCAATACACATATTTGCATGATTCACTGAATTGTTTTGAGAACTCCTTTGTGTCTTTTAATAAACTGGTCAGAGAACAAGTACTGGTATTAACTTCTAAAAAATGTTAATGTCTTCTATTATATTGAGATTTGTATGAGATCCCCGTGAAATCTGCTTTAAAAATTTAATATTGATATTCAGTGCAAACCTAAATCTAAAACCTTTCTTGTATTGAATATTATGATTTCAGATTTATGTTCTAAGATGCTGTCATATTAATAATTAATGTGACTAAAATGGTGTCTGGAGTGGAAACGTTTTAGTTAACCGAAACTGTCTCTTCTTCACGAAAAAAAAACAATAAAAATAAACAATAATAAAATAAAAATATAAAATATAAATAAATAAATAAATAAATAAATAAATAAATAAGCATGAAAAACATTATAGAATATCTTTAAAAAAAAAAAAAAAAAAAAAAAAATGAGTTTATAAATCCTAAAATACCTTTTACCTGAAATAAAAAATTAAAAAAAAAAAAAAAAAAAAAAGGAAAAAGTGAAAACTTTTATGAGGCTTGACGGTGGAAGATTTGTATGAAAAAGAGGTTACTGGGTGAAGTGTAAGATCTGAGATAACATCAGTGTTTACTTAACAGTCACAGCAGACAAAACATAGCAAACTCCAACAATTAAGTGACTTCTGAAATGAGCACTTCAAGAAGAAAAGACCACTCTAAATCATTCACAATGAGATATTACATGAATTCTTTCACAATTTTCTTTTCTCATGTTGTTGACAACAAAAATAAAATCCTGTCAACAGATTCAGTTGAGATATGATCTGTAAGCATTTCTAAAGGAGTATGTATGATCACAAAGTGTTTGTGGCCCCAAATAAATCAAGAAAATTAAATTCACAATTATGTTTAAAAAATCATTATATATATATATATAAAGATTTTAATTTTCAATTTATCTTTCTTAATTTTGTTCATGTTAAGCCTTATTTTTTAATTTGTTTATTGTAAAGAATGAATGACTTCCATTTAGGGCTTCATTTATTTCCCTTCCTATGGCAGCAGCTGGCATCTAAAATAAAAAATACATGTTTTTGACTGGGTGATATATCTATAGAAATATATAAGATTTGCTGGCACTGATTATGATTTACTCCTTTAGGATTTTTAACTTGCTTTAAAAAACTGGAGAAAAATTGGAGACAAAGTGATTTGTAATTTTGTTATTTTATTTAAAATGAGATCTTTATAAATGAATTGCTGATAAACTTGTTTAAATAATTCATCCACTGGATTAATAATTTAGCATCTAATGAAGCTCAGAACTCGTACATACATGTAAAATAATATTATATGTAATACTAGTTTTTTTTAGTTAGTTTGTATTATTAATCTGTTAATGGTTGTAAGACATATCACGAAAATATTAGTTTTGTTTGCAACATAGTTTTGCATGTTTGGTGTGAGGTGCATTAAAACACACTATTCATAAATATTTTAATAAAATTATTATATATTTTATTATTATTATATATTATTATTATTATTATTATTATTATTACTATGACTTAATGTTATTATTACTGCTATTACCACTACAACTGTCACTATTATTGTTGTTGTTGTTATTAACAATTTATTAATTAAATTACTTGTTGCATATTTTCTGTTTTAAAGGATTGAAGAACACAATCTTCATATGAATTCAGCCATTTCAAAAAAATAATTTTCTTTTATCATATTCAGAGAAAGATTTGACTTTTAATTTATTTTATTTAATGTGGCTGTTACCTGAATAATCTACTTTAGTGTTTAAATGTTTTTTGTATTTTCAAAACTTTGTCAGATGTAAACACATCATTTTAAGGTTATAAACATTACATATTAATTGCTATTATTTTTATTAAGAGGGACTGTTTGAAAAGTGTTTTTATAATATAAAAATCTTTATTGAGAAATCACTAATTGTACAAAACTACTTCAACAATTATGAATTCTATAATAAATAAATTGTGTTATTACAGTATATTATTAATAGCATTGATTTATAAAAACAATTTTAAAATTATACAAATTTGGATAATCTTCATTTATGTTATTATATAATTATAATGTATTTTTCAGTTTTATATCAGTGCTCTAAACAAAATATTTTTTCTAAAAAATAATTTTATTGTCTTTTTATTTTAAATAGAGAAATGAATAAAATAATTTTTATTTTTATTATTACCTCTCATTCCAGAGCAAAATGAGAAAAAGCGGTCCTCTGAAGGCCTTGTCCACGGTTTTTGTGTCCGAAGACAAGAACATTACAAAGGGAAGCTACTGCTTGAAAGAAAACTACACACCAAAAGTTGAGGAGAATCCAAAAAGCAGGAAGAAATCTCGCAGCAAAGATGACTCGGCCATGCTGAAAAAGAAAGACAAAATGAAGGCGAATCCTTATGCAACGATAAAAATGTGGCGACCAATAACTATGACAACAAGCGTATCACAGGACGAGAATGTGTATCAGAACTTCACCAATTTTGACAGTCTGAGAGAAATGTCTGAAGCTCAGACCAGTGCTTCAGCTGAACAGATTTCAGAAGAACCTAACCCAACCAAGGAACCAGTGGGTCTTGAGAAGACAGAACTGTCCGAAACAGCAGTTAAAAGTGTTGGGTCGTTACCGAAATCAGGTGATTTCACAACACTGAATGGCAGCATTGTGTCAGGGGACCCTGTGGCTCCTCCAGACTGAGGAAAGGATCTGTTGCAGACAACAGTTTTTCCCTTGTCAGTGACACAGTGACGGATTCTGTCAAGTACGTTCTGTCTAAGTCTTACGGCACTGATGGATTCGAGTCAGCCACACAAGATGTTGAAAGGTTACTGGACGACTTGAAGGTCACAATGAATTCGCTGAAGACCTCACGAATCGAGCACAAACCGAGACAGTTTGAAATGTGCAAGGAGGAGCTGATGAATCAGACGAAGCTGTTTGTGAACGATTCAAAAATGCTGGTGAGCAGTGCCACTCACACTCGCAAAGAGCTTGCTGAAAACTTGCACTGTGGGATACATTCGCTGGCCCGAATTTTCTTGCACTCCCAGGCAGTCATGGTCATGATGGAATCGCAGCATCTTGGTCAACATCTGGGTGCTGAAGTCATCAAGGTCTCCAATGCTTTCAGGAGCACAGTCATTGCTGCCAATGCTGCTGTCGGCAAACCCATGCAGGACCCACACATGAAGTACTTGATGCAACAGGCAACAAACTTGGCATCACTGCTAAGCGTGTTGATAAAAACATTAAAGACCCTGGAAAGCAAATAACTAATCAAATGATCTGCATTAAGTTCGTACGTGTTCATGGACGTAGAGAGGATATCAGCATAATGAACTGTGAGACTGTTTTATACATAAAGAACTGTGATAATATTAACTATCTGAGTACATGTGCCACTTTTATTTTATTTTAAAAAATTATAAAAATTGTCAAAATTAATATTGGTAGTAATATATTATTATTATTTTTTTTTTGTTAACACACACTCTATTACATCAAAAAGAACAGCAGTTAAAAAATAATTATATTTTTTCATAAAAAAAAAAAGTATTTTATTTTTAGTCACATTGTATTAAGTCTGGCTGTGCTTTGATTATGAATTTATAATTGGTGGATAAGCAACAAAATTGGACACCAACAGTTTTATAGGAATCTATACCTATTCAAACCACTATACTGTACTGAAAATTATTTTATTTACCCTAACATATATATTTCTGTGTTTTCCTGCAATTACTGTTATTTTCCCCACAACCTTGATCTATTGAACTGAAAATTTAGTCCAAACCAAACACCTGTATAAGTTTATAGGTAATAATGACATTCAAACATTCAAACACCATTCATTTTGAGGTCCCAGACTACTGATTTAATGGAAATTAACCTTCAAAAACATAAAGTACTGGAAGGTGAAGCTAATGTTCATCATCCTTGCTCATCTATCTATCTTTCTACAATTACATATATATTTTTTTACAATAAGACTTTCATTATGTATTTTTTTGAGACACATCAATGAGTATCTCTATGAAAACGTATGATATGACAGAACTTTTAACAGGTAGGAGTTTCCGTGTGAAATTTTATATATATAGTATCTGCTCAGGTAACAGAAGTGGTAATAAATGAATATCTGTAAAGTGCATGTTACAAGGCAATGTATATTCATTTAATCCGTTATTTAACCACAAACCATATTTTGTTCATATATTTGGATGTAGATTTATTTATTTGTGTTTGTTGATGTAATAACAAAACCTTGGTTCGCTATTGTTACAGATTAACCATATCTTTTATAATTTTTAACCAGGCAATGTCACGTATCTCAGAGATAAAATTTTCTCTTCAGAAATGGATGTTCAAATTCTCTTAAATATGAAATACATGACTTTTCAAGTGTTCATAATTATAACAAATATTTAAAAATATGTATAGAGAAAAAAAAAAAAAAAAAAAAAAAAAAAAAAAAAAAAGTTTATGTCAAACATCATCTTCTGTTAAAAAAAGAATAACTTCCCACAGTAGTAAAAATCACATCACTGGCTGTTTTTAATCAGTTAATTAACAACATAAGAATACTTAGTGATTGTTTGACAATATAATTTCAGTGTGAATATGCTGGCATCTTATTCTGTGACAATTTGAAATATGTTTTGGTGCCATCCAGTATGGAACCAGCCATTAGAACCAATTTTTTCAAAGCTCAGTTCATTACAGATTATTATTATTATATAAACATAATTCTTAATATTTCATATTTGTTAAGTTTTCAAAAGTAATTTACATTCCAATGTTAAGAATATTTAAATTTTGGTATTTTTTATTATTATTATTTTTTTTTTTTGTGTGTGTTTGTGTTCATTCTATGTGACAAATCAATAATGACAAATACATCAATCATTTTAACAAGACAGCCTTAAATACATAATTTCTCTTCTTTTTTGTTTTCTTTCAGTAACTGTACAATTGAGTGGAATGACTGTGAATAAATTAATTATTATATATATAAAATTATCATTATATACCATTTTTCATTTATTAATATCTTTTTATCAGAGAGACTTGTTAATTACGACCATGTACTGAAAAATCCCTTCAAAATTACTTTTATTATTTTCACTGTGGCATGTGAATGGTATTTTATGTTAACCAATATCATAACAGCAATATGTATGTAACTTTGTATATTTGTTAATTAACAGTAATTATTTAGTTTTTGTTGTGCTCATTTCCGTCCAAGGTTCAACAAAATGAACTTTTTTTTTTTTTTTTTTAATGAAACAAGTGACCACAGTTTTGTAGTGTTTGAATGAGATCTAGAAATCTGCAGAATTCCACATTTTATAAAAATCTGTACTTATACACACACTAAAAATTCTAGAATATATTCATTGATAATTTTATCCATTATTAAAATATTAGTAAATGAAACTGGTGCCACATGTAAAAATTATATGATTCTTTCTGTGTACCACCTATTTCATTTATTATTAATATTCAGATTATTAATTTTTAATATATAATATATTACATAAATTAAATAAAGGTCAAATCGAAAAGGTGTTTATCACATTTCCAATATACTGAATGTCATATTGTTTAATCTAGATGATTATTATTATTATTATTATTATTATTATTATTATTATACATCATACCCTATATGACAAACTGTCAAATAACATATATAATTTTGAACGTCTGGGATGTGTGTGTATGTGTGTGAACCAAAGATACATCAGTTCATTCTGTGTTTCATTAAAAGGAATTAGTCATGATTATTTGGTGCCCAAAATTATGAAATGAAAACTTACCTTGAACATGAAAAAATCAAAATTAAAATAGAAATCAGTAAAATATTTTAAAAGGTAACTTCTATTCCACATATACTATTTTTCTAAACTTAAAAAAGAATAATAACAATTTTATAAATTTATAAAAAAAAAAAACTTTTAATTTGGTCACAACTATACTGACTAATTCTTTTAAAAAAATAAAAAATAAAATATATATATTAAGATATATATCTATCTATCTATATATATATATATTACATAACACAAACAAATACTATTGTTATTACATGGTAGTTAAAAAACGTTCAATATTATAACTGACCTGTAACCAAAGTTATTACACTGAAAGGTTGTTGAATGAGGATTAGAAATATTTACACAAATGTTACGTTACTTCAAAGATTACTGAATGTGTTTATCAAAATTTACAGTTAACAATATTATTCAACAAAACAGCATTCCAATATTATGAAATGTGTCTGTTATTTGTTTTACTGTTTTTCAGTATGTCATGTTTTCTGTGTGTATGTTACACGTCCCTCACTCAGGTAGGTAGATTGTTTTGGGAAACTGTGCATATAAAGCAAAGCATACATTTTACACTACTAGCCTGTCACAGCAACACAATTGTTTAATGTAAAAAAAAAAAAAAAAAAATTTTTTAAAAATTAACCAGAGAATCCCTAAATAAGCAATTTTAGATACATTTGTCTGCGAATGTTTGTATTTTAACACTAAATTATTTATTGATATGAAATAATAATCATAACATACAAGACTAAATAAATAAATAAAAAATAAATAAACTACAAGTAACAGTCTAACTAAATTTTTAATCGATACAAAAAATTTGGAACTAACTGAATAAAAAATCTTGTCAATAGCTTATGACACATAACCCATAATAAAAACATAATTGTATAGTTTTTTAAATTCTATTTAATTTATTTTACATTACAGAGCAAAAAAAACAAAAACATGTTTTCTGAAATAGTATTTATTTCATTTAACATTTGCTAACAGGAATAACTTTAAAATTCATGTGAATTCATACTCGATGTTTAAAAGCATCGTTTCAGTTAATTTTTACAGGTTTCAGTAATGTCATTAATAAAAACAAAAACATACAGGAACTAAACCATTTATGTTACAAGCCTGGGACTGCAGGTTGCCTGAATTACTGGATAAGGGCCTCATCTAAATATAAAATAAAAAATAAACAGTGAAACTGTATCTGTCACACATGTACATCATTGTAGGGATGATAACAAAATTTCAAATGTATTGGACCATGGCAATGACAGCAGAACTGGCTGCTAAGATTTATGTTTAGTATTGACAAATTAAGCCAAGCTTTTGAGCGAACAACCTTACTTTATCACTCATATTTGTTGCTCTTGGGACTGTGGCTAGGGTCAACTGAGTGGTTTATTGTTTTATTGCCTAATGTGTATCAACCACATATCCCCAACATGGGTGTCTGGTTCT
Source organism: Chrysomallon squamiferum (assembly GCA_012295275.1). Classification (NCBI taxonomy): domain Eukaryota; kingdom Metazoa; phylum Mollusca; class Gastropoda; order Neomphalida; family Peltospiridae; genus Chrysomallon; species Chrysomallon squamiferum. The sequence continues at coordinate 24,231,648 of CM022670.1, forward strand.
GGTTATTCACAGCTTTATGTCTTTTTTGGAGTCCATGGTTGGTGAGGAGCATGGTTATGAATTATATGCCCTACATTATGAATACAAACCATTATCAAATTCTTGGTGGGACCTTGAAAAGAGCTAACACTGAAGTTACAGATTCCTTATCATCTGATGAGGACTAGTGGAAATGAAAAAAATGAATAAATAAAAATAAAACTTCTGACATGGCTAAAAGTGTGAAAAAGTTGAAAAATGGTACATTGCTGGTAGAATGAGTTGGACTCAGTTTTGTTTATTTTCTTCAGTCAAAAGTTTTGTGTAATACCTGACAATCACTGTGTTGCCACAATCTTCCTTAAACTCAAGTCATTAGGTTGAAAGATTTGTGAAGATGAAATTGCTGGAAACCCTTCCAGTGTATCTAAAGACTGGATATCTCTCTCTATACCAGTCATTCCTTTTATAACCAAATTTTATAACCAAATCCATTACAAACGTATTACAAACGTCAAAAGTTTGGTGATGGCTAAACTGCACATTGAAACAAACTGTCATGTGCATGCTTTGGTAAATCTGATCACAACAGTTAGACATGCATATATAATAATGACATAGTATGTATATATTTTTAGATCCTTCTGACTAGAGGAAAGCAATTATTATTCATATTCCCAAGGATACAAATAATCCAGCTAGTTTTTGCCCTATCTCTTTGACAAGCTGCAATTGTAAAACCATGGAACTGATGATGACCAACACAATCGGTGTTCCAGTCTGTGGAGAGAGAAAGTTAGACAGCAAGCATTAGATAATTTTGTCTATAAAAGTAATATAACTTTGATTTTAAAGAAGCTCAGTATGTTTAGTAAATTGACTTCTGAGAAAAATGAAAATATTTGCAAGAGGCAAACAAATAATATAAGTAAATTATGATGATGACAGTATTTAAAAGATGGTAACTTTGAGAAAAACTAAAAATAAAACAATAACAAATTAAATAAATAAAATGAAATAATAAAGAATTAATTTCATTTGGTGTTCTAAATCTATTATTACTATGTCTGGATTTAATTAAATTGTTTAATGGTTCTGCAGCAATAATATAAAGTATCATGGAAATTAGACATTCTTTTCTGACACCTCTTGATAAAGTGTTAAATGTCCATCAATCTTGACACTACGTTTTATGTTTTAATTATAGAGCTTTTTCTCAATTTTAAAAATAAATTTTAAAAATAAACCTTTCTTCATTATTTAACTTAACAACAGTTCTAACTTTATCACCCTCACTCATATAAAATATTCAGCAGTTTCTGTTCCCTTTTCACAACAAGTTTGTTCTGATGAAAAATAATTGAAGATATAACTTGTTTAGTCATTGATATCTGCTTTACCTCTGTTATATATATATTTTTAAATTAACCATTTTTCATACTATGGTGACAACATTTCTTCTTTTTGAACTGACATAATATCTATTTTATGAAACAATATCTTTAAAAATTGATACCAGGAGTTTTATTTTGATTCACTTTTTTTTAAATACATCCTTTAATTTTTAATTTTTAAACTGTATTTAATTACTTCCCTTGCAAAAATGCATTTGAGGAATATTGACTAAAATTTAACTGCATGTGCTTTTCGTAATATTTCCTGGCAGATTTTCGATGTAAATTTCGTAGGAGTCTTGAATAGGCATCGCTTTTCGGCCTTTTGACCAAGATCTAAAGATACAGTTTTTGGAATGATTCCTCTTTGGACGAAAATATAATCTGACAATAATACATGGAAACCAACAGTTTTCTTGTGGAGTAAATTAATCAAAACAATGTGGATTTTTAGAAAGTTAATTGATAAAGACAAGCCTTGAAATGAAACGGCGTTTTTTTTTTTTTTTTTTTTACTGTTTAAGTTATGTTTGAACATTTGTGGCTATCAGAAAGTCAACAACAACAAAAAGTCAGCCATAAATCCCAACTCTTTGTTTCTGAAAAGTTTTTAACGGTTAAAAAATAATAATAAAAGTGTAGTATCAGTTCTTATCAGCTTCATATTTTATACGCGCTCCACTTGGGGACAACGATATTAAACTGATTTCTGGAAAGAGTGAAGAGCTCGGGACTTGCTCCGCACTCACCACCGGTTGACCTCGTGTTGTACGGCTTCCGGGCATGACCCACAAATTCTAAACAAACGAAGAAAAGCTTGTTAATATGCGGTGAAAATCACCGCCCCCATACTCACACCTACACCGACAGCAGATCAGTCCATCCCATCCATTCCAAGTGAAACAAAGATTTGCTGTACCCAGAGGAATTAACAAGCGACTGTGACATGTCTCACAATTCCATTGTAAATGCACGCGCGCACACACACACACACACACAGAATGACACACTCACACCGTTATTTTTCTTCATTCCATTTAATGCAAACATTAATTTGTCTAATGAAATATCTTTATCACAGATTTCATTTTCAAAATCATTTAATTTATTAACATTTTAATTAATTCATTTTTTGGGAGTGGTAAATCTGTTTCTTTATAAATTCATTAAGTTCATTACCTTTCATTTCATTGTCAACGATTCATCAACTGTACATTCTTTTTGCTAAATTTTTTCTGTTATTATTATTATTATTATTATTATTATTATTATTATTATTTCCTTCAATTAGAGAAAATGCAGACAAATGATCAAAGGACAAAAGTTTTAAAGAAAGTTTTAAACTGTAAAAAGAACGCTCTAACCGACCACCTCAGAGGCTACTGATAAAGCTTTTATAGGTATGTAACTATTGTTTATTTCAAAATCTAAAGATGCGGTAAAGTGAAAGAAAGGTGTTAGGCACATACAGTTTTATATACACACAGAAGATGGATGAAACAATTTGTACTGGAAAATTTGAAGATGTGAGTTATAAGTTATAAGATATAAGTTAATAAAAAGTAAATAAAATAAAAATACGAGAATCTGTTTTTTATTTTATTTATTTATTTATTTTGTTGTTATGGTTTTATTTTTGTTTTTTTTTCTCAAAGTTATTATCTTTCATCATCATCATAATTTACTTACATTATTTGCAAATATTGCCGTCGTTCGCAGAAGTCAATTTACTAAACGTACTGAGCTTCTTTGAAATGAAAGTCGTTTTATCTTTATACACAAAATTATTTAATACTTGTTCTGTATCTTTCTCTCTCTCCCTCAGACACTGGAACACTTATTGTGTTTATACTATCCTACTGAAAAAGAATAAGACTGTTTTTTTTAAATAAAAATAAATTATAAGACTCGCGAATTCGCTTTAAGGACAAGTCAAACTTCGTACTGATGTATGTTTTAATAGTAGAGATAAAAACAAATAATAACAATAATAATAATTTAAAAAATGGAAGCGTTAAGCTTATAGTAAATATATAATAAAACAAACAACTAAGAGGTCTCTGAAATTGTGACTTCGTTATTTCCAAATGCTGTCAATGTTCTCTTATAGCGAAAAAAAAAAAAAAAAAAAAAAAAACGTAACTTTTCATATTTATTTATTTATTTATAAATGAATTATACACATATATTTCCTTATCTTTTTTTTTTTTTTTTTTTTTTTGATTTCTAAATTACAGTCAGTGATACAGATGACAACAATCGATATCTGTTAAGATAAATATTTTAAATTAAAATAAATTATTTATCTTCGGAATGATTGTGTACCATCAGCGGCGTGCAGATACCTCGGGCCAACTCCTTAACTGTAACCCTCCCCAAGACTCAATACAGGGTCTAGTACTGAGAAATGTGAGAAAGGATGACATCTTAAGTTTGTGAAAAGAATAACATAAACTTCTTATTCAAATTAAATATAAATTGTCCAAATTATTCAAAATTTTAATCTACATCTGAGATGGCGTGGTTAAATATTTTTGAAAATTTGTTAGTGATCTGTTATGGGAGAGGAGCACTGAAGAAGAAAACAGTGTTTGCCCAAACCTTGTCGTAACATTTTAAAACTGAGAGTCCCACAAATGTAGGTACGTTTTGACTAGTTACCTTAAAAAATACTTCTGAATCTTTAATTTAATTTAATTTTTTTTTTTTTTTTTTTTTATGTACACAACAAAATTCATCTTTAAAGAGAGTTGTGAAAATAATTTATGAAAATTAATAAATGCTATGGAATTATAAAAAAAAAAAAAAAAACAACAACAAAAAAAACAAAAAAAAACGGATACCCCCCAACCTTCTTACAAATAATATTTTAAATTGCAAAACTAGACGATATTGTAGATATTTCATTACAAATATTTTAAAAACCACATCAGAAGGGTTTGTTTCTTAGCAGATTACAGAAAAATAAAAATAAAGCTATTGGATTGTTATTTATAATAGAAGTCAAAAGACCTTTTCAACACAGAACAGTGCACTTACTATAGTTTTTACTTTTAACATTTGTGAGAAACAATTATTCTTTGATCCTGTTTTAAAATTCTTCAAATAATTTTGCAGTAACAACACACTTGAACCGTCATCGATTGTGAAATAACACAATGCGTTATCTGTCCTGTTTTATTTATTTGAAAACAGACAAAAAGTTAGGTACGAACTGTATGCTCTTGAAAAAAAAAAAGAAAAAAAAAAAAGATTTTACACGTATTATTGCTAAATGAGAAAGGCTTACTCCACTAATGCTGGTGCAGTGAACATTTTATTTTTATTATTATTATTATTATTATTATTATTATTATTATTTAAATAAGACTTTAGTGGGTTTTTTAATGCCCCAGCAGCATGAAGATTTATTGTCAGTAAATTAATTTTAAAATAATCAAAGAAACTGAAATTGCGGTCGCTTACAGTATCTATAATTATCAACATTTGTAATAACAAATTTGGCTGAAAACTGATTTAATTACAAATAAACACGATTTGTTTAGATTATATTTTTGTCGCATCTTCATTCGTTAATCCTAATGTTTATTCAATCCATGTTTTATTTATTCATACTCTAACATCCTGTACCTCATTACAATTATAAATAATTTACAATGTTCAGACATTAACCAAATTATTTTGTTAAGGAAATATCTTTTTCAAAAGGATTAACAAATACATTATAGAATCGTTTGTAATTTTAATATTCAGAATATAAGTTAATACCTATAATAAGAACTAGTCTTTCAATTGAACTATGTATTCACGGTTCTCTATTTGGATATCTTTTTTTTTTTATTTTAAAAAAATATTTATATCCCTCTTTTTTTTTTTCTTTTTTTTTTTTTTTAATGTGTTTATTATTAAATAAATCTGCCCGTTTATATTTTTAAGATAAAAAAAAGTATTTATTTATATATATATATAGATATTTAAATGTAGTGTATAACTGAATGGGTATATGACAAGATACTTATGACAAATGATATATTTTTAACATATTTATGTCTACCCTTGTTTATTTAGTTTTGCTTTCCTTTATCCGTGCTGGTATAGAAATAAATAATAGTATGTCACAGGTGACAATTAGCTCTCGGTTCGTGCATTCGCTCGATTAAATTAACAACAAATGTGTTTCTGCCATTGTGTCGTACGTTACAAATTCAGTGCCTCTAAACCGTTAAATAAACGTAGATTTTAGTATCACGTATAAAAACAGCTTTGACGCGCTAATAAAAAGTGATGTCAAAAGTCCTTGTATTTTATCTTGACAAGTCACCTGCGACTGTTTATGCACCTGCAAACTGTCCGCTGTAATACTTCTAACAGTTTTTAATACCATCAAAATCTATGATTTTCCCATTTGAATAAAGTGCCGGAGTTAGAAATCTTGTGTGAAAAAAAAAATAACAAAAAATAAAAGGCTACAAAACTTTCAATGGCGGCTTTCATAAAGCGTTTAGTTTTCGCTTTCACGCTTGTAAAATAACATTTCGCTATTATTTCGGAGGTTTGTGAAGACTCATTTTCAAACGTCAAAGAAAGATTTATCAATAATATGACGGAATTAGAACTCCATACAACCAAAAGGCAAGCGAATGGTTGGTCGACATTTTTCACATTGGACTTTTCATTCAGGCTGAAGCAATAATATTTTCGATATTATTTTTTAATGGCTAGCAGTCTTCTGAGGAAGTTCTTAGAAAGTAATAATAAAAACGTTCTATAAATGTGACAATACTGGTACTCCAGACGAATGTACTGGAAGTTTCAGCTTATGAAAATCATCCTGATGCACGAAACCATCGTACATTATTCTTAAAACTATTAACGTATTAATAACAACAACGATAAATAAATACATAAATAATAAAAATAAATAAATAAATAAATAAATAAATAAATAAAATTAACCGATTAATATTTGAATATATGTGTATAATCATTGTCTATTAACGTTTATGCATGTGTGTATATGTATGTATGTATATGTATGTGTATCTGTGTGTGTGTGTGTGTGTGTGTGTGTGTGCGCTCTTCAAAAAAAGTAGGGGAAACCTGAAATAATAACCTTATTCTAGGAAGGGCCATTAATCACTGTGGGAAAATTACTTTTGTCAGTCGTTTTCAGTTTGCTGATCACACAGTTGTTATTGTTTTATTTTTAATGTTTGAACTGCACTGCGATGAGCGTCTACGTGCTACGGAACATTCTGCAAACGGGCAGAAATAAGTGGCCAATAATTTCGATGTTTCGAATTCGGGGATTAGGTACCTACAAACCCAAAATATTGACGACCGACCCTTATTTAGGTCGTCCCAGGGCAATGGCAGCAGTTCAGGGTTGATTAATCCGTAACGAGGCTGTAAAAAATCGAGTGAATCGGAAATGAGATCGTTGCACACCTGGTGTCCGAGTTAGAAACCCTCTTCATGAACCCCACACCTAATTTACCGTCTGATTCTGGCAAATGTAAATTCATATTCACCTACCTTTTATATATATATATATATATATATATATTTATTTATTTATTTATTTATTTATTTATTATTTTATTATTTTATTTTTTTATTATTTTATTTTATTTTATTTTATTATTATTTTATTTTTTTGCTTAACCATTGGTGATGTTTTGCGTTGTTTCATGTTTGAACAGTTTTGTTTTGTCTTACAGTGTTATAGAAGTCACAGAGGGAAGTCCCAGCACGCTCTGAGCAGGGAAGATCTTAATAATTTGTTCCATGCAACGACTTCCATTTATGACGATATTTTATTTATTGTTTTATTTTGTCTTGTCACCTTTAATATTATTCTAACAAATCGGGGGCGTCCATTAATGCATAAAAACGATGTACCGTTGATACACGCATTGTAAAAGAAAATATTCTTTCATTGTCAGGAGGGAAATATATTCACTACATGTTTGTTTCACGTTTATTATTATTATTATTTTTTTTTTTTTTTTTTTTTTTTTTCCGCTAGGTTAAAAATTATTGCTGTGTTTTTAAAATCTCTTTATTTCGTAGCCGGAAATAATTAATAGGACTTTGATACTTCTTTCACTGTAACGGGAATTTTTCTGTTTTCTTTATTATCCAAGTTCCCAGTTTGATACATGTTATTACTTCCTATCTTAAACATGGCTGAATGTTTTATTTGATTTCTTTTCTTTTTGGGTATTTTGTTATCTGTTAAAAACAGCTTTAAGATGTTTAGACTCTCTCTCTCTCTCTCTCTCTCTCTCTCTCTCTCTCTCTCTCTCTCTCTCTCTCTCTCTCTCTCTCTCTCTCTCTCTCTCTCTCTCCCCCCCCCATGTTACCAATAAACACATCAATTTTTTACGAAATATTATTCAAGTTTAAGCAAAGGTAACCATAATGATTATTATTACAGAAGGATGATGGCTTTTTAAAACTTTTTGTGTAATTTTAAATTAAATTTGACTGTACAATCAAACAGTTTCATTGATGGCTACGTTACATTTTGAAGCAAACCACTTATCGTCTCTGTAAGTGAAAATTAGAATACCGTGTAGTCAACGTTAGGCATTGTAGGCGCGGGATCTCGTTTAACGATTTGTTCACCACTTTAGGTCCCCACCATTCACCGTGCCAGTGATAAATGATCGTCCGTGACAAATGGATAAACAGACTGTGTTTGTGACTGTTATAATAACATTTAAAAACGGATTACTCTTTAATACAAACCTGCACAATGAGATTTCATGCTTGCTAAGTCGTGGATCACATCAATTTGGTTTTTTCGGGTTTTTTTTTTTTTCTTCTTGCTGTTGCTCACTTTGAGATTAAGTGTTCGCCTTATCATATTTATTTTACAGAACAAAATAAATATTTTCCCAATTCAGAAGATCAAGCATTAACCGCCCATTAAAAAAAAGAAAAAAAAAAAAAAAAAGAAGACGATACAGAAAAAGAAATGGAAAAAGAAAACTACACGTTACGACACATTATCACATTTTGGTATTTTGTTATTAAAATGCTTGATGACTGTGATAAAAAAAAAATAATAATAATAAAAAAGGAAACATGCTGTCGCCAAGTGATTTTTTATTTTCAGTTTATAGCACATTTATAGCACAGAAAAACCACACCTTCGTAAACTTAGATATATATATATAAATATAAAATAAATACATGTAGAGACGAATCGCTGACAGGTCGGTACAAACCATGTTCCTCCACCTGTTATAGTCTCATTTATTAGCTGATTACTCAGTTAATAACTAATCCTGCTGGTTTCTTTGCCTTGTTTTTAACATGTTTTAGTTGTATTGCAATTCGATATTTATTTGATTTCTTTGAAGAAACCTAAAGTTGAAAAATAAAACAACAACAATATTATTAATATATATATATTTTTTAAAATTTTTTTTATTTTTATATATAGTTTTTAATGTTTCACAAATTAAATGCAAAGGAACAAGATGCTTATGGAATATTTATTTGTTTGTTTCCTTTTTATTTACGACAGCATGCTCTTTATTGAAGTAAATAATCTTTGCCGTTAAAGTAAAATGTAAATTGCTCAACGGACACTGGAAAGCAGCAGGTTCATACAGCGGACTTGAAACCCGGTGTGAAAGAAACCCGAGCGAGTAATGATAACGAGACCACAGTTACAAAATGTCCACTGAGGCGTGCAGATCTTTGGTCTCTTTTCTTGCTGGAGTCTTTTCACTTATTTTAAAAGTACGAGTGAAACTGGGCCACTGTTTGTAATACAGTAGAGTTAATCTACTTTTTTTTGTACATAAACCTATTTCAGAACAATCTCAGAATAATCTGATATTTTAGAATTGTCGTGTCTCTCTCTCTCTCTCTCTCTCTCTCTCTCTCTCTCTCTCTCTCTCTCTCTCTCTCTCTCTCTCTCTCTCTCTCTCTCTCTCTCTCTCTCTCTCTCTCTCTCTCTCTCTCTCTGTTTTTTAAATATATAGAAACATTTGATTCATTGATGAGGCACTTTAAAATCTTGCTATATCAGTTTATTTGATTTCTGCATTGACTGGGTAATTCCAGTTCAGTTCTGAAGTCATGAATGGTTGCCACTTCTTGTATGTTAATTTAAAACAAGTACAAGAATGTGTTTTAACAGACTAATGACAAAGAAGGCAGCCAGTTTAAGTCCAGAAAAAACCCGCCAAATACACAATCAGAAACCTCTTTAAATTATTTTACTCTGGTTATAAAAACAATTCATATAAACAATGGTATCGATATAATCTTCCATTCACTATAACATGCAAGAAAATTACTTTACAAATTTTGTTTGACTAGCATTGTGCCGTGACTGTTAAAACTTTAGGTAAATACAATATAAACGAGAAATTACGGATTGTTGACAGTGTAAATTTGGTTAGCGGTCAAACAGTCATTCTTTCGTAACACGGCACTGTTAGCTGAAAAGCTTGACTGGCAGGTGATGAAGATTTTAAAAACACCGCTATCAGCTGAATCACAGATCTGAGTTTAAATGAAAACATGTTAATATACTGTGACTTAAACAAACTGGTATTATAATCTTTATGGGTACATACTTTAAAAAGAAAGAATATATATATATATACAAAATTAATTAAAAACTTTTGATTAAATCTAAGCAGCTTGGTGTTGTTAGATACAGGCCGCTGATGCTAAATATACATTACGTCAAGTGTTAATTAACTGATAATTATGAGAGAGAGAGAGAGAGAGAGAGAGAGAGAGAGAGAGAGAGAGAGAGAGAGAGAGAGAGAGAGAGAGAGAGAGAGAGAGAGAGAGATTTTAAGTTAATTAATATTTTTCAAATTTATTATAATAAAATAGAGAGCTCTCTCATAAATATACTCATATCACTCAATTGAAACGTAATAAATAATTGACGTAATATCTTTAGTCAGTTTATCAATGTCTGATTGTATCTCACTGCAAGTTAAAAACAAACTGAAAACATAAAATAAATAAAATTTCTTGAAGCGGCATACTGGAATATAAGGAGATTATAAGATTTAGAAAACTGTACAGACTACTTTGGAAATAACCGAGTTCAAATAAATCTGCACAACGCAGGCTCATACAAATCTTGAATATTGTTAGAAACACTTACAATATATTCCCTGTTATGTAGAGCTTTACAATAATAAAATACGTATGAAAACCTGTTATAAATAAGTAACGTTTTTAATTCCAACATCTTACTGAAATCTGTTTTAAATATGAATATAAGCACGCACAGATATATATAATCGTATGTACTGGACGTATTACAGTTCAGTCAGTTTGTTTGTAAATCCACAAACAAGGAAAACAAATAATATCTATCTATATATATATTTATGAAATTATAATTTCGATGTTAGTAAAATAAAAATATAGACATTTGAAAGAATTTTGTTGTTGTTGTTTTTTGTTATTTGTTTTTGTCATTCGCGTTTCCTCTGTTTATTAGTATTTAAAAATATTTTCCAAATCGTTATATGTGTCGAAACAACAGTTTGCCAGTAAATTTACTGCTGGTATTTAAATAATAAAAACAATAATAATTAGATGATTTTTTTCGGGTTATTTTCACCTCACCAAATAAATATGTATATAAAGCTGTAGCAATATATCGTATCGTGAACTTTAGATACATGCAGACTTTTCTTAATCAAAAATCTGAATCGCACACTAAAAGCAAAATAATATACGATATAAACACACACATATACACACACACACATACACACACACACACACACACACATATATACATATATACACATTTATGCACATGTAAATATAAACTTTTGTATGAAATGCTACTTACGAATATATTATAAAAGAGTTTATGAAAAGGAAAAAGACTTATCTATTGAATTAAAAATTTTAATAATTTGTTTCTTTGCATGGAAATGAATAAAATATATGCTTTGTACTCATCAAATGCATTTGCTTGCAATTATAGAAAAAAGAAAAGCAACATTATTTTAATACAATTTTTATTTTGTTGTATTCGTTTTGACTGATGCTATATAAAAATGTTGTACATACATACATACATAGAGACATACGTACATACATACATACATAAATACATACACATACAAACACACACACATACATACATATAATTAGTAAAAATTTAAAGAGGAATATTTTTTATATTATTATGTAAATTGTCTCAACAGCTGTTACTAAATCTACTTAGTAAAGTAACATAATTATTTTAAATATATATATATATATATATATATATATATATATTAACATACATACATACATATATATTAATATGCATTGATATGTGGGTTTTTGTGTGTGTGTGTGTGTGTGTGTGTGTGTGTGTGTGTGTTTTGATTCCTGAAAATTTCGAACATTAACACATAAACACAAATAACTAGAATACCAGAATAGTATACATTATATTTATTATTCTAATAATAAATATATTTGTCATGGATTATATATAATATGCAGTAGAATTTTAATGGAAACGAAAGGATTAGTCATATAATAATAAATAATATAATTTTTGTTTAGCATAGTGACAAGTGATTGAATGAATCAGAGGAAGCTTGTTAAGTAAAACAACATAATACTCTTTTGAGGAAATATAATAAGTAAGTAAATAAATAATTGTTTTTCTCGTAGTCATATGATGGGATGCTTCTGACGTCCAAGGGAAGAACTGAATCATAATCTGTTAAATGGTTACTTACACCTTCGCCTTTTAGCAATACTGGTAACATAGCGAATGGCTTTTCACATACATTTCCCCATATTTCCTTTTCAGTTCGTGAAATAACAACATTCTGAAGTTAAATCATTCGTCTTCAAAACAGTTATTAATTTCGAATACCTTCGTATTTAAAAAAAAAATAATGGTTCCATTTTTATAATTACTGCTATAGGTAAGTATAACAGGGTTCTATACCAGGCCAACTGTTGCTGAAGGACTGCGTTTGTCTGGTGTTAATGGAAGAGTTAACAGCAAACGACTGAAAACCTGGCAGTGCTGTTTGTTCTAAACGTACACCTGGGTTTGGAATTTGAAATGCACTTCCATACATCGTACCGTCACTGTCACAATTCGGAGTTCCCTGAGAGAAGTTACATGCATTCGAACTGTCCTCTGAACTCGCCGGGTACATACCAGCAAGATGTCTGTTCACTCGCGGGGACCAGTCCAAAGACGAAGGAGAAGGAGACCCACACGTGTAGCGATCTGAGGAGTCTGAGAAAGAGTTCGGGCTGCAAGTATCAACGCTTCCTGGCGTGCTGGCAGAATCCCTGTGTTGATCTTGCCACGAACCAGAAAGTAGTTCATTCAGTTCGTTGTGTCCCAGAATCGATTCCAGAGTGTCTGTGGGTAAAGTGGGACAATGTCCACTGGTCTCGTAACCTATCATCCCGAAAGGGTTAGGTAATAACAATGGCGGCACGGAACTGTCGCCGTCGTAACAGTCTTCGTGATTTCTGAGGGGCTCCGTGAAAAACGATGCAGGTAACTTTCTCGATCTCATCGGTTGTTTAGGTCCGCATGGAACTTTAGACGATTCAGAACAACACTTGTCATGAAGGGTTCTGGGATCGAACAGCGCCTGCAACGACTTGATCTGGAGTCCGATCTGAGACGATTCTTTTCTCGATGATTTGCAGTTGCCACCGTGTGTTTTCAGATCTCCCGCCTTCGTGTCGCAGCCGCCTTTAGGTGACGTGCCGCAGCGCTTCAGCTGTTTCTGTAAATACTTCCTGTGGTTGACTTTCCTCTTTGACTTCGAAGGGCGATCTAAGGCCATCTTTATGTTGCTGGACGCCATGTCAACAAAATTCAACAAACTCGCCGTGTCGTCGTCCTCGTTGCTGACGTTTTGCGCCATTACGGAGTGGATGGTTTGTGCTTGCAGAACATTTGTCATCCTTGAGTTACTGAATAGTTAAACAACAGCACAAAACACTAAACGTCAAAGTTTTGCTCCTGTTTAAATGTCAGAAAACAAACTACTGTCGTTAACTAAAGACACACTGGTACCCGACTGAAAAATATCTAAAAAAATACTTCATTCAGAACAAATCTGAATATAAAACGACGTAACGATAGTTAAGTTATTTGTCAAAACCACAGCTGTTTTAAGATGCAATAAATATTTTAGACAAAAAAATTTGTTTCGTCTTTTATTTATTTATTAATTTTTTTTTTTTTTTCTGAAAGACTCCCGTGATTCTGTTAATAAATATTCATCAGTTTATTATTCAAGGCCAACAAAATATCTCAAACTTTCCGACTGTTGAATTTTCTGTAGTCTTAACAATTGCAGTGGACGAATAAACAATCTTTGTGATGGTATGAAAGAAAAAGAAAAATAACGCAACGGTAACGATATTCTTCTCGTGTGAGAGAATTAGATACAGCTCGTCCTAATCCTCGTCCACGAATCGATTGCCGAAACAGCACAGACCTCCTACGTGGTCACACAGCGTTCAGGTGTGCTAGTCAGTCGGCAGAACGTGTGTTATTGTGTCTGCTATGTCCAGGTCTGCGTGGAAAACCAAACATTTTCTACAAACACGGATTTACATAGTCAAGAGCTGGTTCCGGTCTTGTGCACTCATTTCTAATGGAAGAACTGCTCGGCTTTTTGCACGCGACGTCAAAGGCTTTCGTCATGTGACGGCAATAATATCGTCTGCTACAAGTTTTTATGCTTTTGTGGGTGTGGCCGAGATGTGTTGGAAATCTTAAGGGGTGGTCCTCGGAGTTGAAAAGATTATTTCAGTACTCGTCGTAGAAGGTTTTTGCCGTTATATCGCTTAGCTTCTAACATAATGGATTCGCCCATAATTCAGCGTAAAGACACTTTTGAACGGCACGTCGTAAAGTTAATAGCGCCACAGAGCAGAAAAGCCGAGGACCTTACAGAGAAACAGTGACTTTCGGTAGAAAACGCGGACAAAAAAACTCATGAGCTGTTTGGCCGCGCAAAGTGCCATAAACTTAGAGAAAAGCACGAACCAGCGTTTTGTGTGATTGCTATAAAAGTTCGTTCGTCCAGTGGCAAAACTTGTGATAGCTGCCTTTTCTCAGCGGGAATCGACGTCTGTTTATGACAGAGACGACAACTACGAAATATATTTTGGGGGGTTTCGTTTTAAAATCATCGTTAAGTTACAGTTATTAACTCTTACGCACTTGGCGATATTGCACAGAAAGTGAACCTGATGCACTCTAAAATGAAGTATGAACTGACGCCAGTGTTGTTTGTGTACCATTTCGAGAACATACTTTATTGACTTAGTTATTTTGCGATTACGTTGTAATAAATAACGAAAATGTCCATAAGACCTCCCGGTGAAATATAATTAAATTTATGCCTAACAACCAAACCAAACAAGCATAATTACAATGTCGTCACAGGAAATAACAAATATTTAACTGATCCAATAAATAACATAATGGTTATAATAAAAAGTATGGAAGGTGCTAAAATACTTCTTAGCCGATTGAATTCATTCCACCTCTGTTTATGGTAGAAGATATTTACAGCGCATTTCTCACCGTTTTTCTTGTTAGTTTACTCCTTTAAAAAATAGATGTTTAATATAAACACACGAGATATTTTGTATCTCAATAAAATAACATTCTAACATTAATTATTTTGTTGTATATATAAATATATATGTCTAAAATTAATTTGGATTTTTTTTTTTTACTGTTTGCTAAAGCTATATTTTATACATGCAGCAAAAGGGTTATTAGGAAGATAGACGATTTAAAGATTACAACAAGAACGTATGTTTTATAGTAAATTGGAACAAAAAATAAATACACGGAATATATCTCATGAAAATATAAATAATGCATGCATAAAATATACCGGTATGGGTGTGTGAACAAAATCACACACACACACATACACATACACTCTCTCTCTCTCTCTCTCTCTCTCTCTCTCTCTCTCTCTCTCTCTCTCTCTCTCTCTCTCTCTCTCTCTCTCTCTCTCTCTCTCTCTCTCTCTCTCTCTCTCTCTCTCTCTCTCTATGTGTGGGTATTATTATTATTATTATTATTATTTGTGATCGTGATAGTTTTAAGAATGACTTCCCTCTTTTCAGTCTATTTTTACTTTAACCTTTCTGCACCTGACATAAAACTTTGAATGCGCCCGCATCACAAACCGAATTACGAAATTAACTTTATTATTTCATGTTACTGTATGGAAACTGAAAGTTAAGCTTAAAGGAAATAGATAAAGAGCATTATTTAATAATAAAACAGCTAAAAAAAAACCTTTGGAACTGTCATTTCGAAGTGCTGGTAAATCAATGATCTGTTGTCGCGAAAATTATTATTATTATTATTATTATTTATTATTATCATTATTATATTATTGTTGTTGTTGTTGTTGTTACTGTTATTTATTTATTTATCAATTATTTATACACATGCATTTCCTTTTCTTTTCTTATTTTTTTTTTTTTTTGATTTCTAAATTACAGTCAGTGATACAGAAGACAACAATCGATATCTGTTATGATAAATATTTTAAATTAAAATAAATTAATAATCTTCGGAATGATTGTGTACCATCAGGGGCGTGCAGAAGTTTCCTGATACCCCGGGGCCAACTCCTTAATTGTATACACCCCCGCTCCAAGACTCAAGTACAGGGCCTAGTACTCAGAAATGTGAGAAAGGAAAGACATCTTACGTGTGTAAAATTAATAAATTAAACTCCTTATTCAAAATAAATATAAATTGTCCACATTAATCTCGTTCGATGCCTAAAATTAAATCTCCTGCCAAACAAGATTTGGAATACTTCGTTTTTTTTTCTTCTGATGACAGGAATTTTATTCAGTGCTGATTAAAAATAATCAGTCGCTTTTGTGACATGGAAGACTTCAAATAAGTTTTAAAAAAAAAAAAAAAAAAAAAAAAAAGTTTTATTTATTAATTTCAGCTTTGAAAATGACCTTTCCCAAATTGCTGTTGAAAATGCGACAATAAGCAGTGGTGTATGTTAAAACACGGACACACAATTAACACCAGCTCGAGCAATGTATCCAACGAATTAACTGAAATAAATTCAAAAAAAATTTCAAAAAAAAAAAACCCCGTCATTTTAGTTTTACGGTTTGATTGGATGCCCTCCTGATTCTAATAGAAAATAACAGTACTAACGGTAGTAAGATTATTTTATTTTTATTTATTTGTCTCTGTTATAATAATATACCTTTCTAATTAGACTCCGTAATTGTGATTTTGCATACAGGGATACAAATATCAGTTCAGTGAGTAGTTTTGCCAGAAAATATGAGTAAGTTTTTTATAATTAAACTTTATTGAAATAAATTGTATTCATGAAGTACAAACTGTCTTCAAAATAATACGTTTATTGTAAACAATTAAACTAATGATTCTTTTAATACTTTTTATTATTATTATTATTATTATTATTATTATTCAATTTATTGTTATTATTATTATTAGTTTTAACTGTATTTAAAATTAAGCATTTTCTCCGTATAATAATATGCATGGACACTTTTTTCTTTTCTTTCATTTCTTACAATCTGCGTACTTCATAACGAACATGTACGAATATCTTTCTTATCCGTTATGTCTAGCTGTATTTAACGGTATTTTATGAGGGATACGCTTGAAATTAAAACAATTACTCATTTTAATAGTCATTAAATCTCATTTTGATTATCTACGCCCTCAAATTAGCCTGGAAATCTTTACGTTTTAGTTCTTTTTTTTTTTTTTTTTTTTTTTTTTTTTTTTTATCTCTGCCTACAGAGAGAGAAACAAAACGCCCGGGTGAGGTGAAATGATATTATGAGTTCTAAATGGATCCTTTGACGAAACATTATCACCTTTAACTGGACGCTAGCATCAAATCCGAGCAAATTACGGCTTTGCTTTTATCTCTCACTGTCTTTGGTGTCGCCGCGTTTAAAGAGACGCTTTGCTTGATTGAGTCAATCAAAAGAAGTCGCCTCTTTAGACCCCTCAGAAAAAAGGTATTATTTTATTTACACCTCCCTCGATCTTGCCAAAAAAGATGTAATTCCTTGGCGATCAAAGGAAGACTGTATTTGACTTGGAGCTTTTATTGGGTGTGAACCGAGTAATGAGAGTAGCACCTGAAATGACCCGTAAAACTGGCTGTTCACCCGTTCCGATTTTCTCTCATTTAAATATCATTACAGGCACTTATTTTTTTTTTTTTTTTCATTTTTTGTACGAGTTCGTCTTCATTTACTAATTTTTAAATTTAGTGATGGTTTTGTTTTTTAAATAATAATAATAATAATAATAATAATAATAATAATAATAATAATAATAATCATAATAATAATTTTTTCTTAAAAATGAATCAAGTTGAATCAAAGAAAGAAAGAAAAACATAGTTAATTACGGTATTAGAAAACTGAGTATAACAAAGATTTCTCAACTTCTTTTTTTTTCTTCAGTTTGTATATATATATATATATATGTGTTGTTTTTTGTTTGTTTTGTGTGTGTGTTTTTGTGTTTAATATCAGCCATCACATTATACTGACTTTAAGAAGATGTTAACAGCTCTGTATTGTGTTATTATGTTAATATTAATGCATGTTTGAATATCGAATATCTCCTCTGTAACGTAGCGTTCTGAAGTATAATCAACATACACTATACACAGATAAACACAAAATTCTCTGAACGGTCTCCCACCATTCATTCTTCTTTTCTTTCTTTTTTTTCTACCTCTTTTTCCACCATGCAAACATAAAACATCATTTACGTTAAAAAAAATAAATCATATTATTAATATTTACAGATAAAATAAATCTTTATGTAGTGAAAGAACGCGAGATAAAAACATCTCTCGATGTTCGTTCATTACTAAATGATCTAAACTGCTTTTTCTTTTCCATACAAAACAGAAATGTTGAAATTGTCTGTAACTGGTTAATGGTAATAATAATCGTTACAAAATCAGTGGACCAGTGGCTTTTTTGTACTTGTTCTTTGAGTGTATTGCAGTGCTGAACTGATACAAGACTTGGCTGAATGGCGTCAGGTATAATACAAGACTTCGTTCGCTTTTTAACACATCTGTGGTGCTACTGTCCTCACTCGACCGTTTTCCAAACACGGGTTATTCTGTGTAACGGTATTTAGTACAATATAATGGACGAACGCTGAAAAACGAGTTATTAATGCCGATTTAACAACTTACTCAACCAAACATGTTGATACACAGAATGAGAAGTGTTAAATATACATTAATGGATAAAAGTTTTATTATTTATTTTTTAATTTTATGTAATCAGTTTTAAAAAGGATAACCGCAAATAAAAAAATATTAAAAAAAATTAATAGAAAATATTACTCATAACTTTAACAAAGGTTTTATTTTTCCTGTTTCTTCGTCTATTTGTTCTTCTTGTTATTGCTGCTGTTGCTGTTGTTGTTGTTGTTGTTGTTAATAGTAGTAGGCGGAGAAGGATTATGTTAGTATCAATGTCGTATTTACGCTGTAAGAACGTCCCATCTAATAAAACGTGTTATTACGCTGAGCGTGATCTCGGTTTATGTCGTTGTTTACTGTTCACGTTAGAATATCGCTCGACATAAAGACTGGCGAGAGACCAATTAAAAATAACAGCGATGCGAACATGCCGAAACTGCTGTATTTTAATGCGTGGTCATAATACATGTATTCATTCACAGAGACATTCAAAACAAGATGTAATAGCGAAATGATAGGGAAAATAAAAATTATTTTTCTTCTTCTTGTTGTTGTTCTTAATTTTGTTGATGACGTTAGTTGCCTTTAAAATGTTATTCTGCTTTTTTTTTTTTTTTTTTTTTTTTTTTTTATCCTAATTCGTATTACTACGACGTTTTGGTTACAACTGTCATTACTGTTGCTTTTTTATTATTATTATTATTATTATTATTACTGGAAGAAATAAAGACTGAAATTCTGAAAATAATTCTGTGGTAAATAAATGAATAAACAATTCAATTAATTAAATAGAGAATGATAATTTCGAATCATTATCAAAACTGTTTTATTGTTATTAATGAACCATATACATAGTTTATTTTAATTATTCAAACAGTAGCTTTGTGTAATTTGTAAACTTTCAGGCGTAAAATATTTGTCTGATATAATATCTTCGTTTATACTTGAATATTTCATAAAAATTGTATATGTGTATTGGTAACATACAACACCCCCCACACACACACACACACAGAGAGAGAGAGAGAGAGAGAGAGAGAGAGAGAGAGAGAGAGAGAGAGAGAGAGAGAGAGAGTCTAAAAATCTTAAAACTGTTTCTAACAGATAACAAAATACAAAAAAAGGAAAGAAATCAAATAAAACATTCAGCCATGTTTAAGATAGGAAGTAATAACATGTATCAAACTGGGAACTTGGATAATAAAGAAAACAGAAAAATTCCCGTTACAGTGAAAGAAGTATCAAAGTCCTATTAATTATTTCCGGCTACGAAATAAAGAGATTTTAAAAACACAGCAATAATTTTTAACCTAGCGGAAAAAAATAAAATAAATAATAATAATAATAAACGTGAAACAAACATGTAGTGAATATATTTCCCTCCTAACAATGAAAGAATGTTTTCTGTTACAATGCGTGTATCAACGGTACATCGTTTTTATGCATTAATGGACGCCCGCGATTTGTTAGAATAATATTAAAAGTGACAAGACAAAATAAAACAATAAATAAAATATCGTCATAAATGGAAGTCATTGCATGGAACAAATTATTAAGATCTTTCCTGCTCAGAGCGTGCTGGGACTTCCCTCTGTGACTTCTATAACACTGTAAGACAAAACAAAACTGTTCAAACATGAAACAAAGCAAAGCAAAACATCACCAAGCTGCCATAAACGGTTAACCAAAAAAAACAACAAAAAAATAAATAATAAATAATAAAAATATAAATTTTAAAAATAAAATAAAATAAATAATAATAATAATAATAATAATAATAATAATAATAATAATAATAATAATAATAATAATAATAATAATAATAATAATAATAATAATAATAATCGGTATCTGTAGCCGTGATACTTGGTTTTTTAAAGGATGTAATATTGTTAATTCTGCATCTGTTCTGACTTGAACCGAGGACGTTGTGCGGCGCCGTATGCGACTTTGTTCAGTCTTGTAGAAACCTGTCACAGGTTGACTTTATTATCTGCTTTTAACGGTCGACAGTATAAAACATACAACAGCATAACTTTTATGTGTTCTGGCAAATACAACGACAATAACATGTTATTTTTTTCTGTTATTTATATTATTTCTCTCTCTCTCTCTCTCTCTCTCTCTCTCTCTCTCTCTCTCTCTCTCTCTCTCTCTCTCTCTCTCTCTCTCTCTCTCTCTCTCTCTCTCTCTCTCTCTCATAATAAAATAAAATAAAAATAACGATAGAAATAAACAGGTATCCAAAGAGATAGAGATTAAAAAAAAAATAATAATAATTATAAGAACATAATGTAAAAGATTAATAAAACTTACAGAGAGATATAACCCTTTACTGTATGTTTGTATGTGTATGGATATGTATATATATATATGTATATATGTATGTATGTATTATGGATGTATGAACGTATGTGTGTGTGCACATATATACCTGTATGCATATGAATACGTGTATACATTCATTACTATAGGTATGCAAGCATGTATGTATGTATCTATTTTTATTTAAACAATATCTCTATACGTATACAAGTATGTGTAAAGATAAGTGTGTCTGTATGTTTTTAATATATGAGTTTGTGTATGATTTTACATATAAATGTCTGTGATGTATGATCGTACAGATGTCGAACCTGTTAATAAAAAACAAAACAAAGAAACAAAAATGAAATATATTTGTGCATATGTACATTTAGATGTGTGTCCACAAGAAAATATTTTTACAAACGGGAAATATTCAAACACGAATCTCTCTCTTCTCAACCATGTCCAAAAGTAGCCATCATCCGAGGGCATTAAAATATCCTTTCTGTGACTTTTATTTTTGGTGATCGGAGATGCGTGACGGTAAACATGTAGGTTTTGTTAGTATATCAGGAAAGAATACGGCTTATACTCGGTGATTTTCTCAACAAGAGACAAAACAAAACAAAAAAAAGAAGTGAGGGAGGAGTTTTGTGGAAAAACTGCCGTGAGAAAGTTGACGTTTTTCTACAACGATTTGTCAAATACTTGATGGAAACGATACGAGTGTTACATTCGACAGTTTGCGTGTTTGCTTTGAACTATTCAGTAAGTCAGATTACTATAAGTCTTGAAATTTTGCACGTTAGTTAAAATGATTCATACCAACAAAATTCCATAAAAATAAATAAATAAATAAATATAATAATAAGAAGAAGAAAAGAAGAAGAAGAAGTAGAAAAGAAGAAGAAAAACATGAATAAAAAACTGAACAAGTAAATAAATATTATACACTGTTTAATAATAAATATGTCCTTCTTTATTAACTATTCTTCCACTATTAAAAAGCTACTTCTACTGCTACTATTTCTGCTGTTACTACCTCTGTATTTACTACTTCTGCTGATACTACCTCTATATTTACTACTTCTGCTGATACTACCTCTATATTTACTACTTCTGCTGTTACTACCTCTATGTTTACTAGACTGCTGTTACTACTGTTACTAGACTGCTGTTATTACTATACCTACTTCTAGTTTTACTATTTCTGCCTCAGCAAATTTACTATTTCTGATGCTGCTGTTAATACTTCTTCTACAACCATTACCACCATCACCACAACCACTACTACTACTATTACTGCTGTTACTACTACTATTACTACTAATAATAATATCTTCAAATATTAATAAAAGTTCGAAAAAATAAATTATTTTATTAATTTTGTTAAATATTCAGACTTGTTAATAATGCTTTAAGTAATAGCAAATGGAAAAAAAAAAAAAAAAACTATTTGTCTGTATAAATTTATATAGAAAATATTTGTATCTATCTATACAAATTTAGTACCATCTGTATCCATATAACACAACTATCTATATTTCCCTATATATATATTAATGCACCCTATCTATATTTTTCTATATAAATTTCGTATAACCTCTCTATAACAATTTAATATTAAAAAGAACAAAAACAAATTATTTATATTTCTAAATATACGATTTAAAATCCTGTTCGGAAATTACCAAAGTAAAATGAAAAATCTAGTTAAAATTGTAAAAACCGTAGAGTCACGACTGTATGAAAAAAAAAGGTCTGTGTCAGATACGATTACTTAAAAGACCGAGACTCATAAAAACTGACACTGATGTTAAATTTAAAAGATGAAAGAGGAGTGTTGGAAGAACTTTAAAATGTTGATGACTGTTCGGCGCGGCAGTAGCTGTCAGGAGGAACAAGGAATCAAATAAAACATTCATAAACTCATCAGGGTGCGTTTCCTTTATAACCTACGACTCATAAAGACCGGCCAAAACAGCTCTGATATAAAGTGGTTAAATAAATAAATTAAAAAATAAATAAATAAATAAATAAATAAATAAATAAATAAGTTAAATAAAACTCCTGAGTTTTCCCAACTGAACACGCTTTAGGGTAATTGACAATACAACCTTAAAATATCATCACCATCATCATCATCATCATCATCATTATTGTTAAGAACACAGCCTGTACAGCCACCATCACCAAAATTAATATACTACTGTTAGTGTCAGTAGATTACGCAATTGCAGTACTAGTAATAATAGTAATAGTAGTAGTAATAGTAATAGCATCAGTAGTATATATATATATAGCATAATACATAGCGAAATAAAACAACGTTATTGTACGGTTAACAGAATGCTGTTTGTTTTGAAATACGAGTTATACCGGCTCATTGGTGAACTGGTTGACCGTGTCCAAGTCAAACAAACAACGAGCCTCCACCTAGAAACCCGCCGCAATAGCCATTACTTCTCCTGTTAACTCCGTATAACAAAGCTATGAATTACAAATGAGTTAACGTGAATTATAAAATTAAATATTTTACTCTTCTGTTAACGTCAAAGAGATTTTTATTTCTTGGTTTCTTTGGCTGGACCTTTGAAAAATTATTTTGCTTAAAAAAAAAGTTTTTACGTGACTTTATAATAATGTGTTCTTGTATTTATTTATTTATTATTTTTAATATATTGTAATTACAGAGTTTGAGAGAGGCAATGGTGAGTTTATAGCCAGTTGGTAAAGTCACAGAAATCAGATTAAGGATTGTTAGTGATAAATAAAATCTAATAATTTGAAAGAAAAAGAAAAAAATTATGTATCTTTACTTTTCATTACAGAATCTGTTGTCTGGAACAGTTAATTATTGTTAAATGATATAAAAATTGTTTTTATTGTATTCATAAGCAGTTAACCAGACATTCGAAATATCAAACAGGACTTGTAACTCTGAATGTCTACAGCAACAGAGCATTTTAAGCGCTAATATTTATAATCCTCTTAATAAATTAATAGCTGCTGCTATAATTTATTATACTAATTTCATTTTGGTTTATTCGATTTGAAGTAAATAATACAAAAGGCATAATACTTTCTTTCTTTTTTTTAAATACATCCAGCTCAATAAAGTAAATAAAATTGTTTATTTGCTATGAAAATGTCACAAAAGGATACTGTAATAATTTTTGTTTTTTTCCGATGGTCTTTATGTCTGTGAAATCGTATTTCAAAAATTAATTAATTTATTAATTATTTATTCATTCATTCAGTAGACTTCGTGCTTATTTTCACGTATTTGTTTTATGCCAATAATACTTTTATAATGTGAAGTGTGAGCATGACCTTCTGTGTGGGAGGGTGTGCTTTGGAATCGTAATATATTTCAGAATCCGCAACAGCGTGTGTCATTATTTGTGAGAAAAGAAATCCAACGCATTTACTTCAGGACGCAGAGAACGAAAATAATGTTTTCGCAAAGATATGAATGGTCGTAGTATTATTCAGCCTAATTCAGTATTTCCACAACAAAGACTGGAAGCTCATGCTAACATTGTGATGTGCTTTTGTCCAAGTGACATGAAACAGGTAATAATAAATTTGGATGTGAATCCAATTCAATAAAACATCTTATCATCCCGTATTTGCCAACACTTGATGTTCAATGGACGCATTCGTCTGTATTTCCGTTATATAATGTAGAGCTTAAGTGATTTCTAAGCGCCAAGCATCTTACATTATATTGTCAGTCAAAACTACTGTATTTACTCTTTCCCCTCGACACTTATAAAGACGAAAATGTGTTGTATAGAACCCCAGCGTCAATAGACTGCTTTTGGAAAAATATTTTTATTTGATGCTCTTTCAATAGCCTATACATATCATACATTTTTATTTTTTTATTTTTTAGTCTTATTATTATTAATACTTTTTTTCTTGTTAAAATAACAAATTAAAAAGTTTATTATTATTATTATTATTATTATTATTTTTTTTATTATTATTACTTTTTGTTTCACACTGATAAAACAATAAATTCTTAAAATTAACTTAATGTATATTTTTAAAATGAATAATTACCACTTAATGGAAATTTACGAAATCTTACAGACTTTTTCCTTAAAAAACTGTTAACAAAAGAGATTTAGTTGCACTTCCACAAAAATATTTTGATTAGTTTTAAATAAAAAAAAAAAAAAAAAAAAAAAAAATCTTATTGCAGCTTAAATAAATAATAAAAATAGATTAGGTACGAATTAAAAGGTAATTTATATATTTCAAAAGATGAATCATTATGTATATTTATTTAATAGTACAGCAGGGCTAGTAATATTAATTATTGTGCTAGTTATAGTAGTAATAGTAGTAGTAGTAGTAGTAATATTTGTTGTTCTTACCTTTTAAACTGCATAATTTGCATAAAGTAAAATTAACAGTACTAAACAAACTTACGTCATTTGTTTATTACGTCATAACGTAGTCAAGTTTACTGTCGTCAATAATGTGTTGATTTTTTTTTCGTTTTGTTTATTTTTTTGTTTATTTTTTGTTTTGTATGTGTGTGTGTGGAGAAGACATTTCAAAAAATTATTTTGAGGCATATCAATTTTTTTATCATGTTAGTATCTGCTTTGGAAACGTTATCACATTCATAGTAAATGAAGTTATCCGATAGCTGTAACCTATTCAAATATAAACCATCCTATTATTATTATTTTTACTGTTGTTGTAGGTTACTGTAAAAGAAATATATGAAATCTTTTATTATCAAGAAAATACAAAAACATATTCTTCTATTGTCTTTTTATTAATTAATTAATTTATTTATTCGTATATCTGGAAAGTTTTGAGAAATTTCGACAGTTGTCTTTAAATGCTTCATGTATCAGCTGTTGGTACAACTACTGTGTTTGCATCACTTGCAGCGTGGTACCCTACAGGTTTAAACTGACACCAGAGTAATATTTTACTTTCCAACGTCAAAAATAGATAACCAAAAGTTGCATTTTCGGCACGTAATACTTGTTGTCTTCTTTAAAACGGGTGAAACGTATAAAGCCATTTGTAAAGTACCTGCCGAGGTGAATCAACGGTTTGAAGATGTTGCAAAATTCAAAATCGGCGATTTCCTTTTCTGTTCTATTTTTTTTTTTTTTTTTTGTATCTCTCTTCTTTTACTTATTGACTTCTTTCTTCAATTTTCAGACGATATCGCAAGAAAAAATATTACATACAGTATAATACAACGTCAGTTTTAGTTAATTGTTTTACTGAAACACCTCGATATTAACGATTTAATGAAACAGTTCTAATTTAACATTTCCATCATCATCAAAAAAAACCACATCACATAGTCGTCTTATTATGACTTGTTTATTAGTCAATAGGCTTAACACATTAAAAAAAGCAGACGACAGTATAAATAATCGTATACGACACCCACCTGCTACAGTGTTTGACATTTTCGGATGAGAACATAAAAATTAATCGAGACTGTTATTACTCGGTTCCGTCACTTTTCCTCCTTTCGACTGCCTCTACTAACTTTTACTATTAATTTACTGCTCTGTAAGCAGCTCCTTAATTTTTATCATGAATCCACCACTGGGGAAATTATGGTTCGGTGTGTAAAATAACTGTCGCGAATTAGTATCAATAACTTATTTCAGTGGGAATAACTGGAGACAAAAGCTGTCTTGTCTCGAATTAAAATCCACTTAACAGACAGCGACTTTACGTACGGCATTCCGCTCGACTAGTTACAGGATTAACAATCATGTAAACGTCCATCGCTGAGCTTGTCTCTAAGCTCATTTTATTTGATCATGATTGATAGTTTTACACCTGAAAGTTATTTACGTCTTTCCAGTATACCTGAAGCCAGCGCTCTGCAGGTGGGGACAGACTGAAAATACCGGTCGCTTACGCAACTCGATCATTCAACACTGGCAAACAGATCGGAATAATGTTGACAGATGGCGTCATGTGACCACCATCATCAGAGATGGTATTATGGCTTGTTAAACATTTTTCAGCCGATATTGATATACTAATTAATTATCGTGGTTCTTTTTTTTTTTTTTTTTTTTTTATTATTATTTTTTTTTTTTTGATCTTTATTAATTTATTTTTAAAATTTGTTATTTCCGTAAGAACTGAGATACATCCCGCTGTTGCAACTCTATAGTCCAGTCTTTTTGTCAACAGCAAGAGATCTCTATAACAAAGAAATATATTTGAATCACTAAGCTTTGATCGCTAGCTATTTTTATCATAAATCTGATTGTAAGTATCCATAATTAACCGAACTCCGTGTACCTGAGGTAACTTCTGTTCTTTAAAAAAATAATAAAGCAAAATACAGATGTATCAATTATGAAAAGCTGTAATTTCTGCTTTTTGCGCGCGCGAACGCTGTCGCGTATGTAAGAAACACTGGCATGGCCATGTTTCAAAAAGATGGTCTTTTAGAATACAAAAACGAATACAGAATAACGCTTCTTATATTCAAAGCAGTACTCAATAATAGTCTTATCAACAGGGAGATAACTCTTATTTGCGTTCTAAAATTATAGTTACTCTAAGTTATTCTTTTTGAGAATAATCGGTCTAAAACGCTAGACACATTTTGGTTAAAAGTGTAACTGGTATGTTCATAATCCTCTAAATAAACAACAGCGACAACAAACAAAAATAAAAATGTATATATATGTACTCACATCCACAACAATGTATGTAATACGATCAGGTTATTACTATTGTTGTTGTTGCTGAATATCTCTCTTATTTAGATTTCAAATAATTGTTTTATTGGTGCCTTTGGCCATTATACAGATATGCAGACACATATTAAGATATTAAACAATTTTATCTTCTTATTCTTTATATATTTATTTCTATATTTGTTTATTTATTATTTTTAAAATTATTATTTATAATTAATCAGCAAAAATATAAATTTTACAAAAAAGAGAAAATGCTGAGTAATTTATTCTTGATTTATTTATTTACGCTGGTTCTAGACGCTAGTGGTCAGCCAGATGAATTAGCTGCAAATCATAAATCAACGTCTGTCGAAATTAACACGTAATTACTATAAAATTCTGTATCGCATAATCACATTTTCTCTGTAACAAGTGTGTGTTGCTTTATATCAGCAGATAAAAAAAAAAAAAAAAAAAAAAGAAGAAAATTAAAATTAATAAAAATAACAAAATTAGCTAAGCAAAAAAATAATAAAAATGGAAACAAAATTAAGTGGAAAAAAATAAAAGTCAAAGTAATCAGTTCTGATATGAAAGAAATAAAACTAAAGAAAATGACATAACAAAATAAGGAAACATAATAGAAACATTTATTTATCTAATTAAAAATATTAGTACTAGTCATAGATCTATATTTAATATTTACAACATGTTATATGACCTAAATATATAAAAATGTCCACAGAGAGAGAGAGAGAGAGAGAGAGAGAGAGAGAGAGAGAGAGAGAGAGAGAGAGAGAGAGAGAGAGAGAGAGAGAGAGAGAGAGAGAGAGAGAGAGACATGGGGTGAGAAAGAAATGCAATTTTTTTCTTGACCCATGACATCTCAGTAATGACATTCAAATGCTTTGAATAAGTATCAAGAAAACAGATCATCCAAAATAGCGGTCGTCAACATCTGTGAATTTATTGAAATTATTTTATCTCTTCATATAATAAAATGGAGGCTTTACTTTCCGGACGTATATTTAGAAATGATTATTTATTTGTATATGTAACAAAATCAGAACACTTCACAAGGGCAAATAATGAGTAATAGTGATAATATGTGAGTTTGGTTGAAAAAACTGTTCACAATAAAATTATGAAGACACATAGAAATTGACTGATAAAAAGATAAGCTTAACAGAAAATAACACAAAAATAATATACCAAGAGCCACAAAATGAAAACAAGCTGAAATGGCAGACTGTTGATAAAAGAAATGATAACATTGGAGTATATATAATATATTTAGGCTTCTTATTCAACACATAATTATAATTTAAAATAACCCCCAGAAATTAATACACTCACTTTACCAAGGTTATATTATTTTACTTAAAATTTTAACAATAAAAATACACAGCATGTCGTCTTTATAAACATGTTAAACTGTTTTCTCTTTCCAGCTTTTTCGTTCATAAACCAACAACGAAACACACACACATACCCCCTCCAACACAAACACATACAAACACTTACACACCTACGCACGCCCGCATGCACAAACACACACACACACACACACACACACACACACACACACATAAACTAATAACAAAATAATAATAATAATGCCGAACCCAGCAAATTCCCATTCTGTAACATGGCGGACTACGATATCCTCGCGGCGATTTTAAAAAGAAAACCTGGCTGTGCAGTGCAGAACTACATCTTGTGTTTGGACATATGTAGATATTATTATAGCGTTTAGCAATGTCAGTAAGTTCAGGATCACCCCTTAGTTACACACACTCTGATGAAAAAGATGAATAGTATGTAATGACGGAGATTCAGGGTCGATCTAGTTCTTGAACAAACCGTTCCCAAAACTCATCCCTGTTTCCTTCGTGCTGAAACTCAATGTATGATCCTTCTTCGATCATCTTTCGTATTTTATGTGGAAGTTTGCTGTATGGGAAATCCCCCAGTATAAGAAGAAATAGATTATTTCGATGTGCGGATTCTTCAATAGCCATTCTCATTTCGAACACACACCACTCACTTTTAATGAAATTTTCCGATAGAACAAGAACTGTTTTCCTGCTTTCTTTCACCGCTTTTATTATATTTATTGTTATTGGAGTCCCTGGAATAAAATCTATTCCATGCACTGTCAGTTTCTTGTTTGCTTCTGTTACAAGCCTTTCATACATTTCTGCTTGGACTACTTCCTGATCGTCGTTGCTGTAGGAGATAAAGGCATCTTTGGGAAATCTTCCCTGACGAGATCTCTGGCGATCTTTTTTAAAACTATACCTAATGCCATAGTACCAGTATCTGAGTTTCCAACGGTGTTGGTACGCTAGACTCGCAAAAAATACAATCCACAAAAAGGCAAACGCTAGAACAGTACCTTTTGCTACAGCAACGTAGTTAAAACAGAAAGCCTCTAAGGATTCCACCACTGATTTAAGGTCAGCGAGGTGAACAGTGTGTCCTGATTCATTGAGACAATAGTACTCATTCATATTCTCCAGGATCACAGGACTGGTCAGCATCCATTTCAGAAACCACAAATTTGGACATTCACACGAGATGGGATTGTGACTCAGATCTATCGCTACTGAATGTTTATTTGCTTTTACTAGGCTGTCTAGTTCAGATGTTAATGTATCAGACAGCCATCTGATTTTGTTTCTTGAGAAATCAATTTTTCGCAAGTTTTTCATATGATTTACATGTATTGGTATATTATATAGATTATTCCACGACAGTATCAGAGATTCCAAATTTGAAAGTCCAGTGAAAATCTTTTCTGGTAACTGGTCAAGATTATTAAAAGAAAGGTCCATATACTGAAGAGAAGATAAGTGTTTGAATAAATCTCCATCGATGTCGTTCATTATTGGATTTTTTAACAGATTATGTGATATATTTAATACAGTTAACGAGGGTAGGTTATCAAAGAATTCCGAGTGAAGATGCATAGCATCATTGTGCGACAAATCCAGATTTGTAAGGTTGGACAAACCAGTAACTGGTCCCTTCCACGACGCCAGTAGATTGTACGAAACATTAATCGTCTTCAGCTCGTTCATTCCCAGAAGTAGTTCAGATATTTCAAATGCCAATTCTTCGTATGTGTATTTTAGTGTTTCCAGTTTAGGTGGGAGAAAAATAATGGGCTGACCGTTACAATTGGTTTGAGGATCAAACGGGTTGTTCTGTTCTTGGTTGAAGTGTTCTAACCATTCGTAATCAACGTCTTCCACTGCCTTGGAACAAATCTGATCTTCTTCGTCTATTTGGTCATGAAAGTTTGGTATAGGTATGTTGCGGGGTCCTGAAATACCACTGAGATCAATTTCAGTGAGATTTTGCAAAAAAACTATTTGTTCAATGTATTTACCTATAGCAAACCAGCTATTTCTCAAAGTAACTTTACGCAGTGTCCGAGGGAAAAATCGCAATGCATCAATTTCGAATATTTGAATTCTATTTCCGTCCGCGTATATTTCTTCAATTATCGTATTTCTCATATATTTCACGTTGTCTTTGGTGATATATACACAAACTTCGTGTTTTTCGACCACGTAACTAATGTTCAGGATGCGAAGTGACGAGTTTTGCCAGCCGTACGAACCATTGAACAGCCTGTCTATCTTCAGACGTCTGTTGTAAGAGATATCAAGAACCTCAAGTGACGATTTAAGCGGGACAAATGCTGCAGGTTCGATGTAGACGATGTTGCAATTTGATATATTCAGCAGCTTCACGTGGCTGATGTGAGTAAAAGTTGTGTTAAACAATGCTACAATATTGCTGTCTTCGTGTTCTCCCGCAAGACTCAGATGAGTTAGGGAAACGAGATTTGAAAATCCTTGTCCGAAACTTTGATTGGTCAAGCCATCAAGATGAAGCTGTTGCAAGGACACCAGATAGGACAATGCTTTGTCCGGATACTTCAAGTCTTTTCGTTGTCCTGAGTATGCGTTCCCATTCAGCTTTAAAGACTTTAATTTCCTCAGTGATTTAAAAATATCGGAATTGAAGACACTTTCAACATAAGGCAAAACGTTCCTCTGCAAATTCAAGACTTCTAGTTTGTCCAGGTTGCGAAGTGCCCGGACATCTATAACTGATATCTTGTTTGAAGCCAAATTCAGTTCTAATAGATTCGTGAAGTTGATAAAACAATCATTTTCCAGCTTGTCTAAGTGATTAAAATCCAGCAAAAGTACTGAAACGTTCTTGGCGATATGCAAGTTAGGTACAGACGTCAAATTTTTATTCGTGCACACAGCTACAATGGAGCCATTGTTTTCTCTGCACAAACAGGGAGCGCACGGATCATCAAGTTGTGAAGTCTCTTCAGACGCTGGTATGACTTGAACTTCTGACTTTGTCGAAATATTGACTGAACGTACAGAGCAAGCCAACAAAAACACAAACACAGATACTCGAATGTCGTGAGCCATTCCACTTTCTGCAAAAGTTAAAAGATGTAAAAAGGGTAATTGAAATGAATGAAATAACAACAACAATAATAGAAAACAAAAGCTATTTTGTATTAGGCAGGTAGTGTATTGATAGCGGGTATTACACTGTATACACACGAACCCACCCACCCATACATATAGATACTCATACACAAACGCAACTACATACATACAAACATACATACATACATACATACATACAAACATACAGACAGACATACATACAGAGCAGAAAAAAGCTATCCTATATGTTTTTTCCCACTTTGTCTAAAAATGTTTTGTGGGGATTAAAATATTATTATTAAATATGTAATAGGTTATATAACTGGGATATTTCTAGCTGACTCTAGTTGTAAGTCGGTAAATATCGTGAATCCTAGACCATAGAGCTCGGGCATGGTAGAAGAAACCTCTGGATTCCTTTCAACACTTTGTTGCAGACTCGATGTGGAAAATCTCTGACTCCAAGTCAAAGTTGTTTCTTTCAGCTTTAGTCTTCAACAGTTGAAAGGTACATTATATCTTGGACTTCGGCACGAAGAGTATTAGTATATAAAATGCCGTCAGCTTTGCTTAATTATTCCATGTTTTTAATGACAGCAAAAATAAGAAAATTGTCTCTCCGCGTTAGCTTAGAAAGATAGGTTACTTTCATCTGTAAATGACGAACAGACACAACTTAGGATCATTCACACTATCTAAAGATCATTAAAAAATCAGTTCAAGAGGGCAAAAAGTTAATATTCTCCTTTAGATCAAGTGTTGGAATGTTGGACTTCAGAGATGACAAGTCATGGGGGTTCCCATAATGCAGACACGCCTGTTGATAGACAAAATTGTTTATTGTGTTATGTAATGTATCCTGTACAGCCCTTACTGCTTTACTGGTACTACTCCAGTCTGTTCAGCAAGCTACGCTGCAGTGGAACAGCAGTGTTAATCAGTTAGTTGACTGACTTTACCACAGTATTGTTTTATATTGCACCTTTTTAAAGTGTATTCTCATATCTACTGATTTCATACAAGCAACAGCAAGAGCCTAATTATAATCTGGTAAATGCAGTTAATAAATCTACAAATAAATCTATAAATAAATCTAATTTTATATGATTTTATTCAGTATTGTGTTGTATCAGACTATTCCATTATTTACTACATGTATTATTCAAGGTAGACGGCAGGTCGTTAGTAATGCGCTCAACCGTGTCTTGAGTTTGCATTGTGGGACGTCTGTCGTTCGGGAGGACACCAGACATGGGAAATAGCTTCAACACAAATCTTTGTAATTAAATGTAGAGCGTTCTATTATCAGTTAATTAACTAAAGACAGAAACAAAGAAAAAACATTACTTACTTACTTCGTTAAAATGCTTTAAAGGTTTCCATCTTTGATGTGTGGTAACGTGGGACAGCAAATACACAACTCCTAGTGTTTCCAGGTCACTCGTTAAAAAGGTCGTCTTACTGCACAGTCCTGACTTCCTCTGAACGAGGAAAAAAAAAAAAAAAACAATCTTTGTATAGAATCGATCACGTTAAAAAGAATCGTTTTGAGAAAGGTAACAATTTAACTTCCTGGAATTCACCAAATTAATAATAAATAAAAATAAAATGTAATGACGGAGAATCAGGGTCGATCTAGTTCATTAATAAATCGTTCCCAAAACTTATCCCTATTTCCTTCGTGCTGAAACTCAATATATGAGTCTGTTTCGATTATCTTACGTATTTTATGAAGATGTTTGCTTTCTTTCACCGCTTTTATTATACTTATTGTTACTGGAGTCCCTGCAATAAAATCTTTTCCATGCATTGTCAGTTTCTTTTCTACTTTTGTTATAAAATGTTGGACTTAACAGATGATAAAACATGGCAAATAGCCTTATCCAGTAAACATTGCGGAAGTAAATTGTTTAATTTTTAAGGAAAAATTTTAACACAATCTTTGTAATTAAAAGTCGAGCGTGTCTGTTATCAGTTAATTCACTAAAGACAGAAACAAAGAAGAAACATTACTTACTTCGTTAAAATGCTTAAAAGGTTTCGATCTTTGATGTGTGGTAACGTGGGACAGCAAATACACAACTCCTAGTGTTTCCAGGTCACTCGTTAAAAAGGTCGTCTTACTGCACAGTCCTGACTTCCTCTGAACGAGGAAAAAAAACAAACAATACCTTTGTATAGAATCGATCACGTTAAAAAGAATATTTTGAAAAAAGGTAACAATTTAACTTCCTGTAATTCACAAAATTTTACAAATTGATAAATAAATTTTAAGTATTATTTATACAATTTTATTGTCTTTGTTACATGTTAAAATACTCTTTTAAAATTTAATAATAATTTGTTTTGTTTTGTTTTTATAAAATCATTTCTTCCGAAAATACAATCGGTGCGGTCCGACTCATTTCTTTTATTTTTTTATTTATAATTAATCAAGGAAAATTACATCAGAATAAAATATAATTTTTACAGAAAATAAAATGCCAGGTAATTTATTCTTGATTTATTTATTTACGCTGTTTCTAGACGCTAGTGGTCAGCCAGATGAATTAGCTGCAAATCATAA
The DNA here is from genome assembly GCA_012295275.1 of Chrysomallon squamiferum. Taxonomy (NCBI): domain Eukaryota; kingdom Metazoa; phylum Mollusca; class Gastropoda; order Neomphalida; family Peltospiridae; genus Chrysomallon; species Chrysomallon squamiferum. Next base: position 24,266,340 of record CM022670.1, read on the forward strand.
ATCAACGTCTGTCGAAATTAACACGTAATTACTATAACATTCTGTATCGCATAATCACATTTACTCTGTAACAAGTGTGTGTTGCGTACTATCAGCAGAAAAGAAACCTTAATGTAATAAAAATAACAAAATTATCAAAACAAAAAAATAATAAAATAAGCTAAGCAAAAAATATTAAAAATGAAAACTCCCCCAAAAAAATGTAGAAAGGGGGGAGAAAAAAGAAAATATTAAAGTAAGCAGTTATGATATGAACGAAATAAAAATAAAGAAACTTGGAAAAAGACTAAAATGATGTAGAGATAATAATAATTATCTTGTTCACAATATATGTCATGGAATTATCAAAGTACCGAAATAAGCTCGACTATTTTTGTTTCCTAATATTGTTTATCAATCATTCTTTTCAATTACTAAGGAAATATAAATAGAAGCAGTATTCGATCAAAATCTCAACGACATAACAAAACACGGAAAAATAATTGAAGCATTTATTTATCTAATTAACACTAGTTACATATCAATATTCAATAGTTACAACATGTTATAGGATCTAAATATATAAAATGTCCTGAGAGAGAGCGAGAGAGAGAGGGAGAGAGTGAAATGCAATTTTTTCTTCTTTTCTTGACATATGACAACTCAGTAATAATATTCAAATGCCTTGAATAAGTATAAAGAAAACAGATCATCCAAAATGGCGGCGTCGGTGTCTGAAATTATTTTATTTATTGATATAATGAAGAAGAGACTTCTCTTTCAGGGCGTATATTTAGAAATGATTATTTATTTATATATGTAACAAAATCAGAACACTTGGCAAGCACAAATAACGATATGAGGGTGATATTATGTGAGTTTCGTTGAAAAAACTGTTCACAATAAAATTATGAAGACACATAGAAACTGACTGATAAAAACATCAGCTGAACAGAAAATAACACAAAAATAATATATAAAAAACCCACAAAATCAAAACAAGCTATTGATAAACGAAATGATAACATTGGAGTATGTACAATACATTTAGGCTTCTTATTCAACACATAATTATAATTTAAAATAATCCCCAAAAATTAATACACTCACTTTACCAAGGTTATATTATTTTACTTACGTTTAGTGAAACAATAAAAATACACAGCATGTAGTCTTTATAAACATGTTAAACTGTTTTCTCTTTCCAGCTTTTTCGTTCGTAAACCAACAACCAAACACACACACATACCCCCGACACAAAAACACACAAAAACATTTACACACCTAAGCACGCACACACACACACACACACACACACACACACACACACAAACTAATAACAAAATAATAATAATAATGGCTCAAGTTCCCGAAGTCGGCATGCCGAACCAAGTCAATTCCCATTCTGTAACATAGTGGATTAAGATATCCTGACGGCGGTTTTACAAAGAACACCTGGCTGTGCAGTGCAGAACTATGTCTTGTGTTTGGACATATGTAGATATTATTATAGCGTTTTACAATGTCAGTATGCCTGACAAAAGTTCAGGATCACCCCTTAGTTACACACACTCTGATGAAAAAGATGAATAGTATGTAATGACGGAGAATCAGGGTCGATCTAGTTCATGAACAAACCGTTCCCAAAACTCATCCCTGTTTCCTTCGTGCTGAAACTCAATGTATGATCCTGCTTCGATCATCTTACGTATTTTATGTGGAACTTTGCTGTATGGGAAATCCCCAGTATAAGAACAAGTAGATTATTTCGATGTGCGGATTCTGCAATAGCCATACTCATTTCGAACATACACCACTCACTTTCAAAGAAATGTTTCGATATAACAAGAACTGTTTTCCTGCTTTCTTTCACCGCTTTTATTACACTTATTGCTATTGGTGTACATGGAATAAAATCTGTTTTAAGCAACATCAGTTTCATTCCTGCTTCTGTTGCAAGCCTTTCATACATTTCTTCTTCGACTATTTCCTTATCCTCGTCGCTGTAGGAGATAAAGGCATCTTTGGGAAATTCTCCCTGACGAGATCTGTCGGGATGTTTTTCAAACCTATACTTAATGCCGTAGTACCAGTATCTCAGCTTCCAGCGGTGTTGGTACGCTAGACACGCAAAAAATACAATCCACAAAAAGGCAAACGCTAGAACAGTACCTTTTGCTACAGCAACGTAGTTAAAACAGAAAGCCTCTAAGGATTCCACCACTGATTTAAGGTCAGCGAGGTGAACAGTGTGTCCTGATTCATTGAGACAATAGTACTTATGCTTATTATCCAGGATCACAGGACTGGTCAGCATCCATTTCAGAAACCACAAATTTGGACATTCACACGAGATGGGATTGTGACTCAGATCTATCGCTACTGAATGTTTATTTGCTTTTACTAGGCTGTCCAGTTCAGATGTTAATGTATCAGACAGCCATCTGATTCTGTTTCTTGATAAATCAATTTTACGCAAGTTTTTCATATGATTTACATGTATTGGTATATTATATAGATTATTCGACGACAGTATCAGAGATTCCAAATTTGAAAGTCCAGTGAAAATCTTTTCTGGTAACTGGTCAAGAGCATTAAAAGAAAGGTCCATATACTGAAGAGAAGATAAGTGTTTGAATAAAACTCCATCGATGTCGTTCATTATTGGATTTTTTAACAGATTATGTGATATATTTAATACAGTTAACGAGGGTAGGTTTTCAAAGAATTCCGAGTGAACTTGCAGAGCATCATTATGCGACAAATCCAGATTTGTAAGGTTGGACAAACCAGTAACTGGTCCCTTCCACAACGCCAGTAGATTGTACGAAACATTAATCGTCTTCAGCTCGTTCATTCCCAGAAGTAGTTCAGATATTTCAAATGCCAATTCTTGGTATGTGTATTTTAGTGTTTCCAGTTTAGGTGGTGGAAAAATAATGGGCTGACCGATAAAATTGGTTTGAGGATCAAACGGGTTGTTCTGTTCTTGGTTGAAGTCTTCTAACCATTCGTAATCAACGTCTTCCACTGCCTTTGAACAAATCTGATCTTCTTCGTCTATCTGGTCATGAAAGTTTGGTATAGGTATGTTGCGGGGTCCTGAAATACCACTGAGATCAATTTCAGTGAGATTTTGCAAAACGACTATTTGTTCAATGTATTTACCTATAGCAAACCAGCTATTTCTCAAAGTAACTTTACGCAGTGTCGGAGGGAAAAATCGCAATGCATTAACTTCGAATATTTGAATTCTATTTCCGTCGGCGTATATTTCTTCAATTATCGTATTTCTCATATATTTCACGTTGTCTTTGGTGATATATACACAAACTTCGTGTTTTTCGACCACGTAACTAATGTTTAGGATGCGAAGTGAAGAGTTTTGCCAGCCGTACGAACCATTGAACAGCCTGTCCATCTTCAGACGTCTGTTGTAAGAGATATCAAGAACCTCAAGTGACGATTTAAGCGGGACAAATGCTGCAGGCTCGATGTAGACGATGTTGCAATTTGATATATTCAGCAGCTTCACGTGGCTGATGTGAGTAAAAGTTGTGTTAAACAATGCTACAATATTGCTTTCTTCGTGTTCTCCCGCAAGACTCAGATGAGTTAGGGAAACGAGATTTGAAAATCCTTGTCCGAAACTTTGATTGGTCAAGCCATCAAGATGAAGCTGTTGCAAGGACACCAGATAGGACAATGCTTTGTCCGGATACTTCAAGTCTTTTCGTTGTCCTGTGTAAGCGTTCCCATTCAGATTTAAAGACTTTAATTTCCTCAGTGATTTAAAAATATCGGATTTAAAGACACTTTCAACATAAGGCAAAACATTCCTCTGCAAATTCAAGACTTCTAGTTTGTCCAAGTTGCGAAATGCCCGGACATCTATAACTGATATCTTGTTTGAATCCAAATTCAGTTCTAAAAGATTCGTGAAGTTGATAAAACAATCATTTTCCAGCTTGTCTAAGTGATTAAAATCCAGCAAAAGTACTGAAACGTTCTTGGCGATATGCAAGTTAGGTACAGACGTCAAATTTTTATTCGTGCACACAGCTACAATGGAGCCATTGTTTTCTCTGCACAAACAGGGAGCGCACGGATCATCAAGTTGTGAAGTCTCTTCAAACGCTGGTATGACTTGAACTTCTGACTTTGTCGAAATATTGACTGAACGTACAGAGCAAGCCAACAAAAACACAAATACAGATACTCGAATGTCGTGAGCCATTCCACTTTCTGCAAAAGTTAAAAGATGTAAAAAGGGTAATTGAAATGAATTAAATAACAACAACAATAATAGAAAACAAAAGCTATTTTGTATTAGGCAGGTAGTGTATTGATAGCGGGTATTACACTGTATACACACGAACCTACCCACCCACCCATTCATATAGATACACATATACAAACGCAACTACAAACATACAAACATTAGTCTATGTGGCTAACTGGGATATTTCTAGCTGACTCTAGTTGTAAGTCGGTAAATATCGTGAATCCTAGTCCAAAGAGCTCGGGCATGGTAGAAGAAACATCTGGATTGCTTTCAACACTTTGTTGCAGAGTCGATGTGGAAAATCTCTGACTCCAAGTCAAAGTTGTTTCTTTCAGCTTTAGTCTTCAACAGTTGAAAGATACATTATGACTTGGACTTTGGCACGAAGAGTATTAGTATATAAAGTGCCGTCAGCTTAGCTTAATTACTCAATGTTTTTAATGACAGCAAATATAAGAACGTTGTCTGTCTCTCCGCGTTAGCTTACAAAGATAGGTTACTTTCATCTGTAAATGACGAACAGACACAACTTAGGATCATTCACACTATCTAAAGATCATTAAAAAATCAGTTCAAGAGGGCAAAAAGTTAATATTCTCCTTTAGATCAAGTGTTGGAATGTTGGACTTCAGAGATGACAAGTCATGGGGGTTCCCATAATGCAGACACCCCTGTTGATAGACAAAATTGTTTATTGTGTTATGTAATGTATCCTGTACAGCCCTTACTGCTTTACTGGTACTACTCCAGTCTGTTCAGCAAGCTACGCTGCAGTGGAACAGCAGTGTTAATCAGTTAGTTGACTGACTTTACCACAGTATTGTTTTATATTGCACCTTTTTAAAGTGTATTCTCATATCTACTGATTTCATACAAGCAACAGCAAGAGCCCAATTATAATCTGGTAAATGCTGTTAATAAATCTACAAATAAATCTATAAATACATCTAATTTTATATAATTTTGTTCAGTATTGTGTTGTATCAGACTATTCCATTATTTACTACATGTATTATTCAAAGTAGACGGCAGGTCGTTAGTAATGCGCTCAACCGTGTCTTGAGTTTGCACTGTGGGACGTCTGTCGTTCGGGAGGACACCAGACATGGGAAATAGCTTCAACACAAATCTTTGTAATTAAATGTAGAGCGTTCTATTATCAGTTAATTAACTAAAGACAGAAACAAAGAAAAAACATTACTTAATTACTTCGTTAAAATGCTTTAAAGGTTTCGATCTTTGATGTGTGGTAACGTGGGACAGCAAATACACAACTGGTTTTCACTCGTTACAAGAGTCGTCTTACTGCACAGTCGCAACGTCCTCTGAACGAGGAAAAAGAAAAAGAATGACTTTGTATAAAATCGATCACGTTAAAAAGAATATTTTTGAGAAAGGTAACTATTTAATTTCCTTGAATTCACCAAATTAATAATAATAATAAGAATAATAATAAATAAAAATAAAATGTAATGACGGAGAATCAGGGTCGATCTAGTTCATTAATAAATCGTTCCCAAAACTTATCCCTATTTCCTTCGTGCTGAAACTCAATATATGAGTCTGTTTCGATTATCTTACGTATTTTATGAAGATGTTTGCTTTCTTTCACCGCTTTTATTATACTTATTGTTACTGGAGTCCCTGCAATAAAATCTTTTCCATGCATTGTCAGTTTCTTTTCTACTTTTGTTATAAAATGTTGGACTTAACAGATGATAAAACATGGCAAATAGCCTTATCCAGTAAACATTGCGGAAGTAAATTGTTTAATTTTTAAGGAAAAATTTTAACACAATCTTTGTAATTAAAAGTCGAGCGTGTCTGTTATCAGTTAATTCAATAAAGACAGAAACAAAGAAAAAACATTACTTACTTCGTTAAAATGCTTTAAAGGTTTCGATCTTTGATGTGTGGTAACGTGGGACAGCAAATACACAACTGGTTTTCACTCGTTACAAGAGTCGTCATACTGTACAGTCGCAACGTCCTCTGAACGAGGAAAAAAAACAAACAATACCTTTGTATAAAATCGATCACGTGAAAAAGAATCTTCAGGAAAAAGGTAACAATTTAACTTCCTGTAATTCACAAAATTTTACAAATAGATAAATAAATTTTAAGTATTATTTATACAAATTTATTGTCTTTGTTACATGTTAAAATACTCTTTTAAAATTTAATAATAATTTGTTTTGTTTTGTGTTTATAAAATCATTTCTTCCGAAAATACAATCGGTGCGGTCCGACTCATTTCTTTTATTTTTTTATTTATAATTAATCAAGGAAAATTACATCAGAATAAAATATAATTTTTACAGAAAATTAAATGCCAGGTAATTTATTCTTGATTTATTTATTTACGCTGGTTCTAGATGCTAGTGGTCAGCCAGATGAATTAGCTGCAAATCATAAATCAACGTCTGTCGAAATTAACACGTAATTACTATAACATTCTGTATCGCCTTATCACATTTACTCTGTAACAAGTGTGTGTTGCTTACTATCAGCAGAAAAGAAACCTTAATGTAATAAAAATAACAAAATTATCAAAACAAAAAAATAATAAAATAAGCTAAGCAAAAAATATTAAAAATGAAAACTCCCCCAAAAAAATTTAGAAAGGGGGGAGAAAAAAGAAAATATTAAAGTAAGCAGTTATGATATGAACGAAATAAAAATAAAGAAACGTGGAAAAAGACTAAAATGATGTAGAGATAATAATAATTATCTTGTTCACAATATATGTCATGGAATTATCAAAGTACCGAAATAAGCTCGACTATTTTTGTTTCCTAATATTGTTTATCAATCATTCTTTTCAATTACTAAGGAAATATAAATAGAAGCAGTATTCGATCAAAATCTCAACGACATAAGAAAACACGGAAAAATAATTGAAGCATTTATTTATCTAATTAACACTAGTTACATATCAATATTCAATAGTTACAACATGTTATAGGATCTAAATAAAATCAAAATCAAAACAAATGCAATTTTTTTTCTTTTTTCTTGACATATGACAACTCAGTATTGATAAACAAATGAAATGATAAAAGAAAACATTCCAAAATGGCGTATGTACAATTTTACATTTAGGCTTCTTATTCAACACAAATGATTATAATTTAAAAAATAATCCCCAAAAATTAATACAAAAACTCACTTTAAAAACATCAGGTTATATTATTTTATATAAAAACCCACAAAATCAAAACAAGTTTGATAAAAACAATGAAAATACACAGCATGTATTTAGGCTTTATAAACATGTTAAAATGTTTTACACTTTTACCAAGGTTATATTATTTTACTTTTTAGTTCAATAAAAAATACACAGCATGTAGTCTTTATAAACATGTTAAACTGTTTTCTCTTTCCAAAACCAACAACCAAACACACACACATACCCCCCACACAAAAACACACAAAAACATTTACACACCTAAGCACGCACGCACACACACACACACACACACACACACACACAAAACTAATAACAAAATAATAATAATAATGGCTCAAGTTCCCGAAGTCGGCATGCCGAACCAAGTCAATTCCCATTCTGTAACATAGTGGATTAAGATATCCTGACGGCGGTTTTACAAAGAACACCTGGCTGTGCAGTGCAGAACTATGTCTTGTGTTTGGACATATGTAGATATTATTATAGCGTTTTGCAATGTCAGTATGCCTGACAAAAGTTCAGGATCACCCCTTAGTTACACACACTCTGATGAAAAAGATGAATAGTATGTAATGACGGAGAATCAGGGTCGATCTAGTTCATGAACAAACCGTTCCCAAAACTCATCCCTGTTTCCTTCGTGCTGAAACTCAATGTATGATCCTGCTTCGATCATCTTACGTATTTTATGTGGAACTTTGCTGTATGGGAAATCCCCCAGTATAAGAACAAGTAGATTATTTCGATGTGCGGATTCTGCAATAGCCATACTCATTTCGAACATACACCACTCACTTTCAAAGAAATGTTTCGATATAACAAGAACTGTTTTCCTGCTTTCTTTCACCGCTTTTATTACACTTATTGCTATTGGTGTACATGGAATAAAATCTGTTTTAAGCAACATCAGTTTCATTCCTGCTTCTGTTGCAAGCCTTTCATACATTTCTTCTTCGACTATTTCCTTATCCTCGTCGCTGTAGGAGATAAAGGCATCTTTGGGAAATTCTCCCTGACGAGATCTGTCGGGATGTTTTTCAAACCTATACTTAATGCCGTAGTACCAGTATCTCAGCTTCCAGCGGTGTTGGTACGCTAGACACGCAAAAAATACAATCCACAAAAAGGCAAACGCTAGAACAGTACCTTTTGCTACAGCAACGTAGTTAAAACAGAAAGCCTCTAAGGATTCCACCACTGAATTAAGGTCAGCGAGGTGAACAGTGTGTCCTGATTCATTGAGACAATAGTACTTATGCTTATTATCCAGGATCACAGGACTGGTCAGCATCCATTTCAGAAACCACAAATTTGGACATTCACACGAGATGGGATTGTCACTCAGATCTATCGCTACTGAATGTTTATTTGCTGTTACTAGGCTGTCCAGTTCAGATGTTAATGTATCAGACAGCCATCTGATTCTGTTTCTTGATAAATCAATTTTACGCAAGTTTTTCATATGATTTACATGTATTGGTATATTATATAGATTATTCGACGACAGTATCAGAGATTCCAAATTTGAAAGTCCAGTGAAAATCTTTTCTGGTAACTGGTCAAGAGCATTAAAAGAAAGGTCCATATACTGAAGAGAAGATAAGTGTTTGAATAAAACTCCATCGATGTCGTTCATTATTGGATTTTTTAACAGATTATGTGATATATTTAATACAGTTAACGAGGGTAGGTTATCAAAGAATTCCGAGTGAACTTGCAGAGCATCATTGTTCGACAAATCCAGATTTGTAAGGTTGGACAAACCAGTAACTGGTCCCTTCCACGACGCCAGTAGATTGTACGAAAAATTCATCGTCTTCAGCTCGTTCATTCCCAGAAGTAGTTCAGATATTTCAAATGCCAATTCTTGGTATGTGTATTTTAGTGTTTCCAGTTTAGGTGGTGGAAAAATAATGGGCTGACCGATAAAATTGGTTTGAGGATCAAACGGGTTGTTCTGTTCTTGGTTGAAGTCTTCTAACCATTCGTAATCAACGTCTTCCACTGCCTTTGAACAAATCTGATCTTCTTCGTCTATCTGGTCATGAAAGTTTGGTATAGGTATGTTGCGGGGTCCTGAAATACCACTGAGATCAATTTCAGTGAGATTTTTAAAAACGACTATTTGTTCAATGTATTTACCTATAGCCAGCCAGCTATTTCTCAAAGTAACTTTACGCAGTGTCGGAGGGAAAAATCGCAATGCATCAACTTCGAATATTTGAATTCTATTTCCGTCCGCGTATATTTCTTCAATTATCGTATTTCTCATATATTTCAGGTTGTCTTTGGTGATATATACACAAACTTCGTGTTTTTCGACCACGTAACTAATGTTCAGGATGCGAAGTGAAGAGTTTTGCCAGCCGTACGAACCATTGAACAGCCTGTCCAGCTTCAGACGTCTGTTGTAAGAGATATCAAGAACCTCAAGTGACGATTTAAGCGGAACAAATGCTGCAGGCTCGATGTAGACGATGTTGCAATTTGATATATTCAGCAGCTTCACGTGGCTGATGTGAGTAAAAGTTGTGTTAAGCAATGCTACAATATTGCTGTCTTCGTGTTCTCCCGCAAGACTCAGATGAGTTAGGGAAACGAGATTTGAAAATCCTTGTCCGAAACTTTGATTGGTCAAGCCATCAAGATGTAGCTGTTGCAAGGACACCAGATAGGACAATGCTTTGTCTGGATACTTCAAGTCTTTTCGTTGTCCTGTGTAAGCGTTCCCATTCAGATTTAAAGACTTTAATTTCCTCAGTGATTTAAAAATATCGGATTTAAAGACACTTTCAACATAAGGCAAAACGTTCCTCTGCAAATTCAAGACTTCTAGTTTGTCCAGGTTGCGAAATGCCCGGACATCTATAACTGATATCTTGTTTGAATCCAAATTCAGTTCTAAAAGATTCGTGAAGTTGATAAAACAATCATTTTCCAGCTTGTCTAAGTGATTAAAATCCAGCAAAAGTACTGAAACGTTCTTGGCGATATGCAAGTTAGGTACAGACGTCAAATTTTTATTCGTGCACACAGCTACAATGGAGCCATTGTTTTCTCTGCACAAACAGGGAGCGCACGGATCATCAAGTTGTGAAGTCTCTTCAAACGCTGGTATGACTTGAACTTCTGACTTTGTCGAAATATTGACTGAACGTACAGAGCAAGCCAACAAAAACACAAACACAGATACTCGAATGTCGTGAGCCATTCCACTTTCTGCAAAAGTTAAAAGATGTAAAAAGGGTAATTGAAATGAATTAAATAACAACAACAATAATAGAAAACAAAAGCTATTTTGTATTAGGCAGGTAGTGTATTGATAGCGGGTATTACACTGTATACACACGAACCCACCCACCCATTCATATAGATACACATATACAAACGCAACTACAAACATACAAACATTAGTCTATGTGGCTAACTGGGATATTTCTAGCTGACTCTAGTTGTAAGTCGGTAAATATCGTGAATCCTAGTCCAAAGAGCTCGGGCATGGTAGAAGAAACATCTGGATTCCTTTCAACACTTTGTTGCAGAGTCGATGTGGAAAATCTCTGACTCCAAGTCAAAGTTGTTTCTTTCAGCTTTAGTCTTCAACAGTTGAAAGATACATTATGACTTGGACTTTGGCACGAAGAGTATTAGTATATAAAGTGCCGTCAGCTTAGCTTAATTACTCAATGTTTTTAATGACAGCAAATATAAGAACGTTGTCTGTCTCTCCGCGTTAGCTTACAAAGATAGGTTACTTTCATCTGTAAATGACGAACAGACACAACTTAGGATCATTCACACTATCTAAAGATCATTAAAAAATCAGTTCAAGAGGGCAAAAAGTTAATATTCTCCTTTAGATCAAGTGTTGGAATGTTGGACTTCAGAGATGACAAGTCATGGGGGGTTCCCATAATGCAGACACCCCTGTTGATAGACAAAATTGTTTATTGTGTTATGTAATGTATCCTGTACAGCCCTTACTGCTTTACTGGTACTACTCCAGTCTGTTCAGCAAGCTACGCTGCAGTGGAACAGCAGTGTTAATCAGTTAGTTGACTGACTTTACCACAGTGTTGTTTTATATTACACCTTTTTAAAGTGTATTCTCATATCTACTGATTTCATACAAGCAACAGCAAGAGCCCAATTATAATCTGGTAAATGCTGTTAATAAATCTACAAATAAATCTATAAATAAATCTAATTTTATATAATTTTGTTCAGTATTGTGTTGTATCAGACTATTCCATTGTTTACTACATGTATTATTCAAGGTAGACGGCAGGTCGTTAGTAATGCGCTCAACCGTGTCTTGAGTTTGCACTGTGGGACGTCTGTCGTTCGGGAGGACACCAGACATGGGAAATAGCTTCAACACAAATCTTTGTAATTAAATGTAGAGCGTTCTATTATCAGTTAATTAACTAAAGACAGAAACAAAGAAAAAACATTACTTAATTACTTCGTTAAAATGCTTTAAAGGTTTCGATCTTTGATGTGTGGTAACGTGGGACAGCAAATACACAACTCCTAGTGTTTCCAGGTCACTCGATACAAGAGTCGTCTTACTGCACAGTCGCAACGTCCTCTGAACGAGGAAAAAGAAAAAGAATGACTTTGTATAAAATCGATCACGTTAAAAAGAATATTTTTGAGAAAGGTAACTATTTAATTTCCTTGAATTCACCAAATTAATAATAATAATAAGAATAATAATAAATAAAAATAAAATGTAATGACGGAGAATCAGGGTCGATCTAGTTCATTAATAAATCGTTCCCAAAACTTATCCCTATTTCCTTCGTGCTGAAACTCAATATATGAGTCTGTTTCGATTATCTTACGTATTTTATGAAGATGTTTGCTTTCTTTCACCGCTTTTATTATACTTATTGTTACTGGAGTCCATGCAATAAAATCTTTTCCATGCATTGTCAGTTTCTTTTCTACTTGTGTTATAAAATGTTGGACTTAACAGATAATAAAACATGGCAAATAGCCTGATCCAGTAAACATTGCGGAAGTAAATTGTTTAATTTTTAAGGAAAATTTTTAACACAATCTTTGTAATTAAAAGTCGAGCGTGTCTGTTATCAATTAATTCACTGAAGACAGAAACAAAGAAAAAACATTACTTACTTCGTTAAAATGCTTTAAAGGTTTCGATCTTTGATGTGTGGTAACGTGGGACAGCAAATACACAACTGGTTTTCACTCGATACAAGAGTCGTCATACTGCACAGTCGCAACGTCCTCTGAACGAGGAAAAAAAAAAAACAATACCTTTGTATAAAATCGATCACGTGAAAAAGAATCTTCAGGAAAAAGGTAACAATTTAACTTCCTGTAATTCACAAAATTTTACAAATAGATAAATACATTTTAAGTATTTATCTTACAATTTTATTGTCTTTGTTACATGTTAAAATACTCTTTTAAAATTTAATAATAATTTGTTTTGTTTTGTTTTTATAAAATCATTTCTTCCGAAAATACAATCGGTGCGGTCCGACTCATTTCTTTCATTTTTTTATTTATAATTAATCAAGGAAAATTACATCAGAATAAAATATAATTTTTACAGAAAATAAAATGCCAGGTAATTTATTCTTGTTTTATTTATTTACGCTGGTTCTAGATGCTAGTGGTCAGCCAGATGAATTAGCTGCAAATCATAAATCAACGTCTGTCGAAATTAACACGTAATTACGTAATTTTTTTTTAAAATCATTTCTGAATATACAATCGGTCCAGTCCGACTCTTTTTTTTTTTCTTTTTTTTTTTTAAATTATTATTTATAATTAATCAAGGAAAATTGCATCAGCAAAAATATAATTTTTTACAAAAAAGAAAATGCTGAGTAATTTATTCTTGACTTATTTATTTACGCTGGTTCTAGATGCTAGTGGTCAGCCAGATGAATTAGCTGCAAATCATAAATCAACGTCTGTCAAAATTAGCACGTAATTACTATAACATTCTGTATCGCATAATCACATTTACTCTGTAACAAGTGTGTGTTGCTTACTATCAGCAGAAAAAAAACCTTAATGTAATAAAAATAACAAAATTATCAAAACAAAAAATAATAAACGTAGCTAAGCAAAAAATATTAAAAATGAAAACTCCCCCCAAAAAATTTAGAATGGGGGAGAAAAAAGAAAATATTAAAGTAAGCAGTTATGATATGAACGAAATAAAAGTAAAGAAACTTGGAAAAAGACTAAAATGATATAGAGATAATAATAATTATCTTGTTCACAATATATGTCATGGAATTATCAAAGTACCGAAATAAGCTCGACTATTCCTGTTTCCTAATATTGTTTATCAATAGTTCTTTTCAATTATTAAGGAAATGTAAATAGAAGTAGTATTCGATCAAAACCTCAACGACATAACAGAACACGGAAAAATAATATAAGCATTTATTTATCTAATTAACAATATTAGCTCCTGTCACATATCTACATTTAATACTTACATGTTATATGACCTAAATATATAAAAATGTCCAGAGAGAGAGATGCAATTTTTTCTTCTTTTCTTGACATATGACATCTCAGTAATGAAATTCAAATGCCTTGAATAAGTATAAAGAAAACAGATCATCCAAAATGGCGGTCGTCAACGTCTGTGAATTTATTGAAATTATGTTATTTATTGATATAATGAAGAGGAGATTTCACTTTCAGGACGTATATTTAGAAATGATTATTTATTTGTATATGTAACAAAATCAGAATACTTAACAACGACAAATAATGAGATGATGATGATAATATGTGAATTTGGTTGAAAAAGCTTTTCACAATAAAATTATGAAGACAGATAGAAACTGACTGATAAAAAGATCAGCTGAACAGAAAATAACACAAAAATAATATATCAAAAAATGACAAAATAAAAACACGCCGAAATGGCAGGCTTTTGATAAACGAAATGATAACATCAGAGTATGTATGTTATATTTAGGCTTCTTATCCTTAGAGCAACAGATAAGTTTACTTTAAATTAATCCAGAAAAATCAATACACTTACTTTACACACACACACACACACAGACACACAAACACACACATACATAGACATATACATAGACATAGACATACATAAACTAATAACAAAATAATAATAATAATGGCTCAAGTTCCCGACAGACGTATTTTGGAACCGAAACAAATTCCCATTCTATAACGTGGCGGACTACGATATCCTCCCGGCGGTTTTATAAAGAACCTCTGGCTGTGCAGTGCAGCACTGTGTCCTGGGTTTTGTTTTTGGACATACGTAGATATTATTATACCGTTTTGTAATGTCAAAATGCCTCCCAAACAACAAAATCACCTCATAAGAACACTGTGATGAAAAAGATGAATAAAGTGTCTACTATAAGCAACAAAAAAAAAAAAAAAAAATTCTTTTGAAGATGTTACAGTCGACTTAATACATGTGCCGTATCCAGTTTATATGTACATTATATACACGTTCCATACATCGGAAAATGCCATTAGTCAGCCCAGCGCTGGTCCCAGTAATACCGAGATCGAGATAATGAAACAGCAATAATTATAATAATAATAATAATAATAATAATAATAATAATAATAATAATAATAATAATAATAATAATAATAATAATAATAATAATCATAATAATAATAATAATAATAATAATAATAATAAATAAATAAATAAATTTAAAAAAAAAAAAAAAAAAAATGACGGAGATTCAGGGTCGATCTAGTTCTTGAACAAACCGTTCCCAAAACTCATCCCTGTTTCCTTCGTGCTGAAACTCAATATATGATCCTGTTTCCAGCATCTTACGTATTTTATGTGGAAGTTTGCTGTATGGGAAATCCCCCAGTGTAAGAAGAAGTAGATTATTTCGATGTGCGGATTCTTCAATAGCCATTCTCATTTCGAACATACACCACTCACTTTCAATGAAATTTTCCGATATAACAAGAACTGTTTTCCTGCTTTCTTTCACCGCTTTTATTATATTTATTGTTATTGGAGTCCCTGCAATAAAATCTATTCCATGCACTGTCAGTTTCTTGTTTGCTTCTGTTACAAGCCTTTCATACATTTCTTCTTCGACTACTTCCTGATCGTCGTTGCTGTAGGAGATAAAGGCATCTTTGGGAAATCTTCCCTGACGAGATCTCTGGCGATCTTTTTTAAAACTATACCTAATGCCATAGTACCAGTATCTGAGTTTCCAGCGCTGTTGGTACGCTAGACACGCAAAAAATACAATCCACAAAAAGGCAAACGCTAGAACAGTACCTTTTGCTACAGCAACGTAGTTAAAACAGAAAGCCTCTAAGGATTCCACCACTGATTTAAGGTCAGCGAGGTGAACAGTGTGTCCTGATTCATTGAGACAATAGTACTCATTCATATTCTCCAGGATCACAGGACTGGTCAGCATCCATTTCAGAAACCACAAATTTGGACATTCACACGAGATGGGATTGTGACTCAGATCTATCGCTATTGAATGATTATTTGCTTTTACTAGGCTGTCCAGTTCAAATGTTAATTTATCAGACAACCATCTGATTTTATTTCTTGAGAAATCAATTTTACGCAAGTTTTTCATATGATTTACATGTATTGGCATATTATATAAATTATTACAAGACAGTATCAGAAATTCCAAATTTGAAAGTCCAATGAAAATCTTTTCTGGTAACTGGTCAAGATTATTAAAAGAAAGGTCCATATACTCAACAGACGATAAGTGTTTGAATAAAACTCCATCGACGTCGTTCATTATTGGATTTTTTAAAAGATTATGTGATATATTTAATACCTTTAACGAAGGTACGTTTCGAAAGAATTCCGAGTGAAGATGCATAGCATCATTGTTCGACAAATCCAGATTTGTAAGGTTGGACAAACCAGTAACTGGTCCCTTCCACGACGCCAGTAGATTGTACGAAAAATTCATCGTCTTCAGCACGTTCATTCCCATACGCAGTTCAGATATTTCAAATGCCAATTCTTCGTATGTGTATTTTAGTGTTTCCAGTTTAGGTGGTGGAAAAATAATGGGCTGACCGATAAAATTTGTTTGAAGATCAAACGGGTTGTTCTGTTCTTGGTTGAAGTCTTCTAACCATTCGTAATCAACGTCTTCCACTGCCTTGGAACAAATCTGATCTTCTTCGTCTATTTGGTCATGAAAGTTTGGTATAGGTATGTTGCGGGGTCCTGAAATACCACTGAGATCAATTTCAGTGAGATTTTGCAAAAACCTATTTGTTCAATATATTTACCTATAGCCAACCAGCTATTTCTCAAAGTAACTTTACGCAGTGTCCGAGGGAAAAATCGCAATGCATCAACTTCGAATATTTGAATTCTATTTCCGTCCGCGTATATTTCTTCAATTATCGTATTTCTCATATATTTCAGGTTGTCTTTGGTGATATATACACAGACTTCTTCTTTTTCGACCACGTAACTAATGTTCAGGATGCGAAGTGAAGAGTTTTGCCAGCCGTACGAACCATTGAACAGCCTGTCCATCTTCAGACGTCTGTTGTAAGAGATATCAAGAACCTCAAGTGACGATTTAAGCGGGACAAATGCTGCAGGTTCGATGTAGACGATGTTGCAATTTGATATATTCAGCAGCTTCACGTGGCTGATGTGAGTAAAAGTTGTGTTAAACAATGCTACAATATTGCTGTCTTCGTGTTCTCCCGCAAGACTCAGATGAGTTAGGGAAACGAGATTTGAAAATCCTTGTCCGAAACTTTGATTGGTCAAGCCATCAAGATGAAGCTGTTGCAAGGACACCAGATAGGACAATGCTTTGTCCGGATACTTCAAGTCTTTTCGTTGTCCTGAGTATGCGTTCCCATTCAGATTTAAAGACTTTAAATTCCTCAGTGATTTAAAAATATCGGAATTGAAGACACTTTCAACATAAGGCAAAACGTTCCTCTGCAAATTCAAGACTTCTAGTTTGTCCAGGTTGCGAAATGCCCAGATATCTATAACTGATATTTTGTTTGAAGCCAAATTCAGTTCTAATAGATTCGTGAAGTTGATAAAACAATCATTTTCCAGCTTGTCTAAGTGATTAAAATCCAGCAAAAGTACTGAAACGTTCTTGGCGATATGCAAGTTAGGTACAGACGTCAAATTTGTATTCGTGCACACAGCTACAATGGAGCCATTGTTTTCTCTGCACAAACAGGGAGCGCACGGATCATCAAGTTGTGAAGTCTCTTCAGACGCTGGTATGACTTGAACTTCTGACTTTGTCAAAATATTGACTGAACGTACAGAGCAAGCCAACAAAAACACAAATACAGATACTCGAATGTCGTGAGCCATTCCACTTTCTGCAAAAGTTAAAATATGTATGAGTGTAATTGAAATGAATTAAACAGCAGCAACAACAAGAATAATAGAAAACAAAAGCTATTTTATATTAGGCAGGTAGTGTATTGATAGCGGATATTACACTGTATACACATGAACTTACCCACTCACTCACATACATGCTCATACAGACATGAACTACATACATACATACATACATACATACATACAGATAAAATTAGCAGAGAAGAAAGAGACGAAGGCATAATTTCGGAAATAAGGTATCCTATACGTAGGTTTCTTCCCATTTTATCCAAAAATGTGTTGTAGGGATTAAAATATTATGAGATCAAGCGATAAACATGTAATAGACTATTAGACTATGAGTATAATTGAGATACTTTTTGTCGATTCTAGCTGTAAGTCGGTAAATATCGCGAATATTACTCCACAGAGCTCGGGCATGGTAGAAGAAACATCTGGATTCCTTTCAACACTTCGTTGCAGACTCGATGTGGAAAATCCCTGACTCCAAGTCAAAGTTGTTTCTTTCAGCTTCATTCTTCAACAGTTGAAAGGTACATTATGACTTGGACTTTGGCACGAAGAGTATTAGTATATGAAGTGCCGTCAGCTTTCCTTAATTATTCAATGATTTTAATGACAGGGAAAATAAGAACATTGTCTGTCTCTCCGCGTTAGCTTACAAAGATAGGTCACCTTCATCTGTAAATGTCCATGCACCAACAAACACAACTTAGTATCACCCACAAGGTCTAACGATCATTAAAAATCAGATCAAGAAGGAAAAAAGTTAATATTTTCCTTTAGATCAAGAGTGAAAATTTTAGGTATGAAATTAGATCAGGTGGGTGCAAACCTCCTATACACGGTAACGGATACAGTATACTGACTAGTAATAGATGGATGCATTACACTGATGAAGTATTTTTATAAAAATAAATATATAGATAGATGTATAGTCACACCTATGAGCAGACACACACACACACACACACACACACACACACACACACACACACACACACTATTCATATTAACACTTTCATATTTTGCAGAACATATTCCGGTTTCAGATACCATAATACATTGTTGTTTTAAATTTAGGTTCGTTAAAAATTAACTTGGGAAAAAAACAAACAAAAAACAACAACCGCAAAACAATATGTATTTATACGTTTAAAATGCTTAGATTTAAAAACACATAATTTATTTATAAAATGGTGGACTTAACAGATAACATGACATGGGAAATAACCTCATCCAGTAAACATTGCGGAAGTAAATTGTTTAATTTCAAAGGAAAATCTTTAACACAACTTTTTGTAATTAAATGTCGAGCGTGTCTGTTATCAGTTAGTTAACTAAAGAAAGAAAGAAAGAAAAGGCATACTTACTTCGCTAAAATGCTTTAAAGGTTTTGATCTTTGATGTGTGGTAACGTGGGACAGCAAATACACAATTCCTAGAGTTTCGAGGTCACTCGCTGCCAGGGTCATGTTACTCCTGAGTCGCGACTTCCTCTGAACGAGGAAAAAGAAGGATGCCTTCGTATAGAATCGATCACGTTGAAAGAAACGTTTTTGGAAAGGTTTACAATTTAATTTCGTTAAATTCATAAAATTTAAAAAATACACAAATATTTTATAGAATTTAAAGTATTATTTATATAAGTTTATTGTCTTTGTTACATGTAAAAGTACGTTTCAAAATTTTTTATAATAATTTTCATTATTTTTTTTTAAAATCATTTCTGAATATACAATCGGTCCAGTCCGACTCTTTTTTTTTTTTTTTTTTTTTTTTTTTTTTTTAAATTATTATTTATAATTAATCAAGGAAAATTGCATCAGCAAAAATAAAAATTTTTACAAAAAAGAAAATGCTGAGTAATTTATTCTTGATTTATTCATTTACGCTGGTTCTAGATGCTAGTGGTCAGCCAGATGAATTAGCTGCAAATCATAAATCAACGTCTGTCGAAATTAACACGTAATTACTATAACGTTCTGTATCGCATAATCACATTTACTCTGTAACAAGTGTGTGTTGCTTACTATCAGCAGAAAAAAAACCTTAATGTAATAAAAATAACAAAATTATCAAAACTAAAAATATTAAAAATCAAAATCAAAATAAATAAATAAATAAATAAAAAAGGTGGGAAAAAATAAAAAATAAAGTAAGCAGTTATGATATGAACGAAATAAAAATAAAGAAACTTGGTATAAGGCTAAAATGATGTAGAGAGAATAATAATTATCTTGTTCATTATTTATGTCGTGGAATTATTAAAGTACCGAAATAAGCTCGACTATTCTTGTTTCCTAATATTGTTTATCAATAGTTCTTTTCAATTACTAAGGAAATGTAAATAGAAGCAGTATTCGATCAAAACCTCAACGACATAACAGAACACGGAAAAATAATAGAAGCATTTATTTATCTAATTAACAATATTAGCTCCTGTCACATATCTACATTTAATACTTACATGTTATATGAGCTAAATATATAAAAATGTCCAGAGAGAGAGATGCAATTTTTTCTTCTTTTCTTGACATATGACATCTCAGTAATGAAATTCAAATGCCTTGAATAAGTATAAAGAAAACAGATCATCCAAAATGGCGGTCGTCAACGTCTGTGAATTTATTGAAATTATGTTATTTATTGATATAATGAAGAGGAGATTTCATTTTCAGGACGTATATTTAGAAATGATTATTTATTTGTATATGTAGCAAAATCAGAATACTTAACAACGACAAATAATGAGATGATGATGATAATATGTGAATTTGGTTGAAAAAACTTTTCACAATAAAATTATGAAGACAGATAGAAACTGACTGATAAAAAGATCAGCTGAACAGAAAATAACACAAAAATAATATATCAAAAAATGACAAAATAAAAACACGCCGAAATGGCAGGCTTTTGATAAACGAAATGATAACATCAGAGTATGTATGTTATATTTAGGCTTCTTATCCTTAGAGCAACAGATAAGTTTACTTTAAATTAATCCAGAAAAATCAATACACTTACTTCACACAGCACACACACAGACAGACACACAAACACACACACGCATACATAGACATAGACATACATAAACTAATAACAAAAATAATAATAATAATGGCTCAAGTTCCCGACAGCGGTATTTGGAACCGAGCAAATTCCCATTCTATAACGTGGCGGACTACGATATCCTCGCGGCGGTTTTATAAAGAACCTCTGGCTGTGCAGTGCAGCACTGTGTCCTGGGTTTTGTTTTTGGACATACGTAGATATTATTATACCGTTTTGTAATGTCAGTATGCCTCCCAGAAGTTCAGGATCACCTCATAGTAACACTGTGATGAAAAAGATGAATAAAGTGTCTACTATAAGCAACAAAAAAAAAAAAAAAAAAAAAAAATTCTTTTGAAGATGTTACAGTCGACTTAATACATGTGCCGTATCCAGTTTATATGTACATTATATACACGTTCCATACATCGGAAAATGCCATTAGTCAGCCCAGCGCTGGTCCCAGTAATACCGAGATTGAGATAATGAAACAGCAATAATAATAATAATAATAATAATAATAATAATAATAATAATAATAATAATAATAATAATAATAATAATAATAATAATAATAATAATAATAATAATAATAATAATAATAATAATAATAATAAATAAATAAATAAATAAATAAAAAAAAAAAAAAAAAAAAAAAAAAAATTATGACGGAGATTCAGGGTCGATCTAGTTCTTGAACAAACCGTTCCCAAAACTCATCCCTGTTTCCTTCGTGCTGAAACTCAATGTATGATCCTGTTTCCAGCATCTTACGTATTTTATGTGGAAGTTTGCTGTATGGGAAATCCCCCAGTATAAGAAGAAGTAGATTATTTCGATGTGCGGATTCTTCAATAGCCATTCTCATTTCGAACACACACCACTCACTTTCAATGAAATTTTCCGATATAACAAGAACTGTTTTCCTGCTTTCTTTCACCGCTTTTATTATATTTATTGTTATTGGAGTCCCTGGAATAAAATCTATTCCATGCACTGTCAGTTTCTTGTTTGCTTCTGTTACAAGCCTTTCATACATTTCTGCTTGGACTACTTCCTGATCGTCGTTGCTGTAGGAGATAAAGGCATCTTTGGGAAATCTTCCCTGACGAGATCTCTGGCGATCTTTTTTAAAACTATACCTAATGCCATAGTACCAGTATCTCAGCTTCCAGCGCTGTTGGTACGCTAGACACGCAAAAAATACAATCCACAAAAAGGCAAACGCTAGAACAGTACCTTTTGCTACAGCAACGTAGTTAAAACAGAAAGCCTCTAAGGATTCCACCACTGATTTAAGGTCAGCGAGGTGAACAATGTGTCCTGATTCATTGAGACAATAGTACTCATTCATATTCTCCAGGATCACAGGACTGGTCAGCATCCATTTCAGAAACCACAAATTTGGACATTCACACGAAATGGGATTGTGACTCAGATCTATCGCTATTGAATGATTATTTGCTTTTACTAGGCTGTCCAGTTCAAATGTTAATTTATCAGACAACCATCTGATTTTGTTTCTCGAGAAATCAATTTTACGCAAGTTTTTCATATGATTTACATGTATTGGTATATTATATAGATTATTCCACGACAGTATCAGAGATTCCAAATTTGAAAGTCCAGTGAAAATCTTTTCTGGTAACTGGTCAAGATTATTAAAAGAAAGGTCCATATACTGAAGAGAAGATAAGTGTTTGAATAAAACTCCATCGACGTCGTTCATTATTGGATTTTTTAAAAGATTATGTGATATATTTAATACAGTTAACGAGGGTAGGTTATCAAAGAATTCCGAGTGAACTTGCAGAGCATCATTGTGCGACAAATCCAGATTTGTAAGGTTGGACAAACCAGTAACTGGTCCCTTCCACGACGCCAGTAGATTGTACGAAAAATTCATCGTCTTCAGCTCGTTCATTCCCAGAAGTAGTTCAGATATTTCAAATGCCAATTCTTCGTATGTGTATTTTAGTGTTTCCAGTTTAGGTGGGAGAAAAATAATGGGCTGACCGATAAAATTTGTTTGAAGATCAAACGGGTTGTTCTGTTCTTGGTTGAAGTCTTCTAACCATTCGTAATCAACGTCTTCCACTGCCTTTGAACAAATCTGGTCTTCTTCGTCTATCTGGTCATGAAAGTTTGGTATAGGTATGTTGCGGGGTCCTGAAATACCACTGAGATCAATTTCAGTGAGATTTTGCAAAAACACTATTTGTTCAATATATTTACCTATAGCAAACCAGCTATTTCTCAAAGTAACTTTACGCAGTGTTCGCGGGAGAAGTTGTAGAGCACCAACTTCGAATATTTGAATTCTGTTTCCGTCCGCGTATATTTCTTCAATTATCGTATTTCTCATATATTTCACGTTGTCTTTGGTGATATATACACAAACTTCGTGTTTTTCGACCACGTAACTAATGTTCAGGATGCGAAGTGACGAGTTTTGCCAGCCGTACGAACCATTGAACAGCCTGTCCAGCTTCAGACGTCTGTTGTAAGAGATATCAAGAACCTCAAGTGACGATTTAAGCGGGACAAATGCTGCAGGTTCGATGTAGACGATGTTGCAATTTGATATATTCAGCAGCTTCACGTGGCTGATGTGAGTAAAAGTTGTGTTAAGCAATGCTACAATATTGCTGTCTTCGTGTTCTCCCGCAAGACTCAGATGAGTTAGGGAAACGAGATTTGAAAATCCTTGTCCGAAACTTTGATTGGTCAAGCCATCAAGATGAAGCTGTTGCAAGGACACCAGATAGGACAATGCTTTGTCCGGATACTTCAAGTCTTTTCGTTGTCCTGAGTATGCGTTCCCATTCAGATTTAAAGACTTTAAATTCCTCAGTGATTTAAAAATATCGGAATTGAAGACACTTTCAACATATGGCAAAACGTTCCTCTGCAAATTCAAGACTTCTAGTTTGTCCAGGTTGCGAAATGCCCAGATATCTATAACTGATATCTTGTTTGAAGCCAAATTCAGTTCTAAAAGATTCGTGAAGTTGATAAAACAATCATTTTCCAGCTTGTCTAAGTGATTAAAATCCAGCAAAAGTACTGAAACGTTCTTGGCGATATGCAAGTTAGGTACAGACGTCAAATTTTTATTCGTGCACACAGCTACAATGGAGCCATTGTTTTCTCTGCACAAACAGGGAGCGCACGGATCATCAAGTTGTGAAGTCTCTTCAGACGCTGGTATGACTTGAACTTCTGACTTTGTCGAAATATTGACTGAACGTACAGAGCAAGCCAACAAAAACACGAATACAGATACTCGAATGTCGTGAGCCATTCCACTTTCTGCAAAAGTTAAAAGATGTAAAAGGGTAATTGAAATGAATTAAATAACAACAGCAATAATGGAAAGAAATAACAAAAAAGCTATACTCAGATACATACTCATATACACACACTTCATACATACATACATACATACATACATACATACAGATAAAACTAGTAGAAAAAAAGAGACGAAGGCATAAGTTTCCTTTCCACTTGATCTAAAAAATATTTCGTAGGGATTAAAATATTATTAGATGAAACGGGAAATATGTAATAGGTTATTAGACTATGTGGCTAACTGGGATATTTCGAGCTGACTCTAAATATCCTGAATCCTAGTCCAGAGAGCTCGGGCATGGTAGAAGAAAAATCTGGATTCCTTTCAACACTTTGTTGCAGAGTCGATGTGGAAGAGTATAAGTAGTCAGCTTTGCATAGTTATTCTATGTTTTTAATCATAACGAAAATAAGGAAATTGTCTGTCTCTCCGCGGTAACTTACAAAGAACGGTTACTGCCATCTGTAAATGTCCATAAGTGACCTAAGAGACACAACTTAGGATCACCCACAAGGTCTAACGATCATTAAAAATCAGATCAAGAAGGAAGAAAGTTAATATTCTCCTTTAGATCAAGTGTGGAAATTTTAGGTATGAAATTAGATCAAGAGGGTGCAAACATCCTATACACGGTAACGGATACAGTATACTGACTAATAATAGATAACTGTATTAGACTGATAAAGTATTTTTATAAAAATAGATGTATACATACATATGTAATCACACCTATAAGCACACACACACACACACACACACACACACACACACACACTAACACGAACGCATGCACTGTTCATATTAACACTTACATATTTTGCAAAACATGTTTCGGTTTCAGATACCCGCATACATTGTTATTTTAAATTTACTTTGTTAAAAAATCAACTTCCTTTAAGGAAAGGAGTAATGATAATAATAAAACAGTATGTATTTATACGTTTAAAATGCTTATATTTAAAAACGCAACGTTTATTTATTGTTATCAGTTAATTAACTAAATAAAGAGAGAAAGAAAAAAAACCATTACTTACTTCGTTATAATGCTTTATAGGTTTTGACCTTTGCTGTGTGGTAACGTGGTGCAGCACGTACACAACTTCACTTTCGACGTCACTCGTTGTTAGGGTCGTCTTGCTGAACGGTCACGACCTCCTCTCAACGAGGTAAAAACGAAACAGCCTTTTGTGCAGAATCGATCACGCTAAAAAGAACCTATTTGAAAAAGTTTACAATTTAATTTCGTTGCGTTCGTAAAATTTTACAACTAACATAAATAGATTTTAAAGACTTTGATGTATTATTTATACAAGTTTATTGTCTTTGTTACATGTTAAAATACATTTTTATAAATTTAATAATAAATGGTGTTTTTTTTTGTTTTTTGTTTTTTTAAAATCATTTCTGAAAAAACAATCGGTCCAGTCCGCCTTATTATTTTTTATACTTTTTTATTATTATTTATAATTAATCAAGGAAAATTGCATCAGGAAAAATAAAAATTTTTACTGCCAGATTGATCGAAGAACCAAACAAATAATAATAATAATAATAATAATAATAATAATAATAATAATAATAATAATAATCTGAATCATATTTAACCAGTTTTTGTTATTGATATTGTTGCTTTTCATTTATTTCATGTTGTCTGTTTGCTTTAATTATTTAAGGCGTATAATTTATTTATTTATTTATTTATTTTATTATTATTATTATTATTATTATTATTATTATTATTATTATTGATTTATTTATTTATTCTAGGTTTTTCCAATTTTGAATTTTTCAAATTGTTTGGATTTCCTATATTGTAATTCACACAGTAACGACAACCACAACGACGACGACATTTGATAATGGATATATGAAAATCGAACATTCGTCAACAAAATTTCTTGTAAGCGAAAATCGATTCATATTCATTTTGATTATTTTACAGGATAGTGATTTATGTAACTAGCTATTTCTCGTTCGTTCAGAATACGATGACACCTGTATCAAAACATGCTGTGGAACATGCTGCAGTCTGTCATGCAGTTAGTGTAACAGGTGGCAATAACTCGTAGATCAACTAGCTATTTTATTATTGTTATTTATTATTTTATTTTTGTCTCAATTTATTATTATTATTATTATTATTAAAAGACATTTTTATATATATATATATTTTTTTTTTTTTTTTTAATTACAATCTAGCGGTTACAAAATGGATTTTATTATATTTAGTTAAAGGCAAATCTATATTTTTAACGATTATATTTAATAATAATAATAATAATAATAATAATAATAATAATAATAATGTAGTATAAAACATATGTCATCAAGAAAAATAGACATTAATGTTTTTTTGATCAACTTAACACCTCAGTTAACAACCTGCTGTTTCACCTTCGACAGCTGTTAGAGTTGTTTCCCTTCCACATACGCACGAAAGCTTCTGTTACTCTTCTGCACATTGATATACATACTCTTCTTCTTCTGTTTCATTTTTTAACATTCCACGTTTGACTGTCTGGGAGACCGTTGAGATCCTACCGATGTCTTAAATATAATTATCTGTTATTTATTCATTATAAATCAAAACCAGCCAGAAATGGCCGTGGGAGGTGATTCGAGTTTCGGGGGATTGAAACATCCTTTAAAAATATTTGCGAATATATTTATTTCGTTTATTGGAGCTGGTGTGCTCGGTTTGCCGT
The DNA here is from genome assembly GCA_012295275.1 of Chrysomallon squamiferum. Taxonomy (NCBI): domain Eukaryota; kingdom Metazoa; phylum Mollusca; class Gastropoda; order Neomphalida; family Peltospiridae; genus Chrysomallon; species Chrysomallon squamiferum. The sequence continues at coordinate 24,293,304 of CM022670.1, forward strand.
ACGCTTTTAAAGAGGTGAGTGGGCCAGGTTAATTATCAAACATGGTTACGGTATTTATGTTGGCTATAAACGTGTATATGTTTCCAATATATGTTATTATTTACCAGTAAGTTGTCTAAATCACAACGATCAATCCAGTTACTGACTTTAGACGGCCTTTGAATTTTTCCTTCTCGGAAATGTTACAGATCATTAATCAAAATAAATGAATATATGTTAGATTGGAAAAGACTTATTATTATTATTATTATTATTATTATTATTATTATTATTAATTATTATTAAACGTTGTATTTCAGTTTCAAAAACAAACAAGCAATACTTATAGTTTTTACTGTGACAGTCAGTGTTTTGTTTTTATTGTTTTTGTAGGCAGGAATCATTGAGGGAACTTTAATAATGACAGGAGTTGGTATTATAAGGTATGTGACTATGTCTAATTCAAATTCATATCCCATTTTCAAAACTACTTAAAGACTGTAACATATGCTTTTATGTCTGTGTGAATCAGATACTATCTGTTACCAGACCAGGGAGTGATAATAACGGATTTCATTGTGCATGAAATATACTTGACACCTAATAATCATTAATATTTGTAACAAACCATAAATTATATTAACTCTTAAAGTAGTAAATAATGTGCTTCTTTTTAAAACATTTTAGGCTGAATTTACAAAAACAGTTCTGGTTTATAATTATTAAAAAAAAAAAAAAGGGGGGGATGAAAGAAGGTATTTAGGAAAAGCAGCCTGCTCATATTTGGCACACTTTATTTGAAATGTTTTGTTTATTTGCTGACATTAATTAAAATTGCCTTTCTTTTTATTTATTTTATTTCAATATTCATTATTTATTTTTAATTCTTTTCTTCTTCTTCTTCTTCTTGTTTTGCTTCTTAGTATCAAAGCTATGCTTCTCATAATCGAGTGTAAGTACAAGCTGCTGGAAAATCAGGATTCCGTGTCCAATTACGGCAGAGTGAATGAAGAAGATGATGGACTGAAGAGGTCACTGGGTTCAAAAGAGGAGCTGCAGGATTTGATGAGAGGAGAAGAACATCTTGTAATAAGAGTGAAAGACCCACCTCTGTCTAGGGTAAGACTACAGCTGGAAATGATTCAAAATGTCTTAAAAAAATAATAGAAATGTCTTCAGTCATGCTGGTACCCTCACTCTGCATTGATTAGGTTTCTTGTGCTGAGTAATTTGCTACTGAACTGATACAAATGATTCAGATATATTTTTGATGGCAAATTTGAAAAGGGATTTTGGTAGTGATGAAAGTAATTCACATGTTTTTTTAAGTAGGTTCAGAAATAATTTTGTGGATGATAAAAGGAACTGAAACATTTTTGGACTGATTATGTCCTTAATAAGGTTTTGGTGATAATAATAATGACTGTTTTTGAAATAAGTCTCAGGAGGTATAGCATAATCTAATATTTTTGAGCAGAATTATACTTTTTTATTCAAGCCTATTAATACACTATTAATAATAGACATTTTGAGAGGCTTAATAGTTATCAAATTTATTAATTTGGTTTTGTCCAGTATAAATTTTAATAAGATATTTCTATCCCTTTAATATTTCTTTGATAAAACAGTGTAGTACTTTTATTATTATTATCAGACTTGAGTTTTACATTGTTCAACATTGTTTGTTTTTGTAACACATTTTGACATTTCTTTTAATAATTATAACATTTGTTACTCTCCTTTTGATATCTTTTATGTTATATTAGTGTATTTAAGCATAATCTAGAAATTTATAATGCTAAAGATGCTTTTGAGGGATTTGTTTTAACCTATGTTTTTAGAAATTATTTAAATTTATTTAAAAAAAAAAAACAGAAAGAAAATTCTGTGCTTACCTAAGCTATAAAAATGGGAATAGTATCAAAATAAAACTTTTGAGTTAAGAAATATAAATTTTTGTAAAAATTCAGTATCATATATAATGATATAACTGAAAATAGTTTATAACAGTAACACTGATAATAATTTTTTAAAGTGAAAAGAGATGACATGTTTTAGCTATAAAGTCATGGGAAAAAAGAAGAAAAAAAAGGTTTTAATTAAGTTTACTGGCATGTTTCAGCCATAAGTCATGGGACATTTTTTATTTTTTTTTTAAATTAAGTTTACTGAGATTTTTCTGCCATTTTCAATCACACACACACCTGTCACAGTTATTGTCAGTATTACCAAACACTGATGTAATACAGACAAGATGTTGCCCTGAATTCAAATTCACAGTTTAATAAGCAGTGGAACATAAAATTTATTAGCAAAGATAAATCATTTAGTCAATAAAAACAGCTGAAATGAAAACTAACTACCATTAAAGTAAGCAATAACCAACCTCATAAATGTAATTTAAAATAAAAATATGAAGCATGTTAGTGACTGGTACATAAACTGAATGTAATAAAATAAAAAATTTATGTTAAAAACTGAATATAATGCCGTCCAGTTTATTTTTTTGATTATTAAGCATCTGTCTGAATAAAACAACTCCATGACTTGATTAAATACAAAGGTGAAGGTGGCCAATCAATATTTGTGTAGGATATTTATTGATAATGAATGACAGCTGTATTGACACTGTGTACATCTGTTGACAGAATTAGCTGACTCAGTACATTTGTTTGTTGTAAATGTAGTGAATATGTATTTTTTTTTATTGTTTTGTGTCATATGTATTTAAATGTTATTTTCTGCATGTGTTTGTGTGTGTGTGTGTGTGGTGAGAAAGACAGAAAAACAAAAAACAGAGAAAGACAGCAAAAGAGAAACACACACACACACACACACACACACACACACTCGTAGAGAGAGAGAGAGAGAGAGAGTGCACACACACAGAGAGAAAGAGAGTGTGAATTTTTTCGTTTTTAATTGAAAACTTAAAGAAATGTTTATTTCAGTATAGAGTTCATGGTGTAAAAGAAAGCCCAGTTGGTCTTAGATAATTAAAAATATAAATAAATAATTGCTCCTTATTTTTTTTGATTGTCATTGTTGTTGGTTTTGGTTTGAATATACATTTATACCATCACCTCATACAGCAGAATTAAACAATATCTGTTAATAAAAGTAACATGTACACCTTCATTATTCTGCAGTACACATTATTTTCAGTTATTTAATCTCATTTCTTTATATTTATAGGGTGAAGACTTGTCATATGGTGATGTGGGTAAGATAGTTTTAATATTATTTTCTAATTTACTGTTATTAAGTATTAATAGTACTTAACCAATATAATAAATAATTTTTATATAAATACACATAAAATCAAACATTACAAAATATATTTAAAATTAACTGTTTATTTCCTTGTACAAACACTGACACCTGCTCTGTTTTAATATGTTACTACATGTGTTTACAATACTTAAACATCTGGTTTAAGAAAAACCGTTGTTAGGGAATTGGCCATTTGTTGTTATCATTATTATCTTTATTTTTAAACAAGCTGCTACTACTATTACTACTAATACTACTAATACTTTTAACTATTACTGTTTACTACTAATACTGCTATACTATTACTACTAATACTACTACTTAAACATACTACTATTACTAATACTGCTAAAATTACTACTAATACTACTAATACTACTAATACTGCTAGCAACTATTACTACTAATTGCTTGATATTACTACTGCTATTATCTACTAATATTATTAATACTACTAATACTGCTACTACTAATTACTACTACTACTACTACTACTACTACTAATACTACTAATACTGCTACTACTATTACTACTAATACTACTAATACTGCTACTACTATTACTACTAATACTGCTACTGATATTACTACTAATACTACTAATACTACTAATACTGCTACAACTATTACTACTAATACTGCTACTGATATTACTACTGCTACTACTAATACTACTAATACTGCTACTAATACTACTAATACTGCTAATACTACTAATGCTGCTTTAATACTACTAATATGTAATACTACTAATGTTGTTACTGTTACTACTAATATTACTATTATTATAATATCATTGTTATTATTAATATTATTATTATAATTATCATCATTAATAATAAAATCATGATTGACATTATTATTACTATTATTATCATCATCATCATCATCATCATCATCATCATCATCATCATCATCAACATAATCATCATTAACATTATTAATATTATTATATTTATTTATTATTATTTTTGCAGGATATCAAGCAATGGGTCACACAGGAAGGTTCCTGGTTGATTTGGCTATTGTCTTATCTCAAATAGGTATTTACTGTGTTATAAAACAACAGCTGTCAAACCAGCAATAGTATGTAAGATAGCAAACCGTTTTCTTTCTTTGCTCAGATATATGTAGTTATAATGCTATCTCAGATCTTCCCAGAATAAATATGAACCATTCCCTATGAAAATTTTTTTTTTACTTTTATTTTGTTTCGTATGAAATATTTTTACTGTTTGTGCCAATGTGTTCTTAACTGAAACATAAACACAAATATAATGTTTTATGTTTTATAATATATCTGTTACAGTTTTATTCTAAATGTTTTTCATTAAAACATAAACACAAACATAATGTTTTATGTTTTATAATATATCTGTTACAGTTTTATTCTAAATGTTTTTCATTTTAGATTGATAAGATAGTTCTTTGTTGTTTGTTTCTATTTTCTATTTATTTTTAGATTGATAAGATAGTTCTTTGTTGTTTGTTTCTATTTTCTATTTATTTTTATTATTTTTATTTTTTATTTTTATGTTTTCATAACTACTGAGTTTTATTTTCAGTTCTTTATTAATTATTTTTATTTTTTGTTTTTTTTTCAGGTTTCTGCTGTGCCTACCTCATTTTTATATCTCAAAATCTGTCTGATTACATGAAAGGAATGAAACTGTAAGACTTAAGTAAAATGTTTATTTTAATTTTAATTCTTAATTTTAAATTTTTTTATGAATCTGATATCTCCATTAATTTGTAAAAATTCTAGTTAATTTCTCACAATATTAAAACAAATATTAAATATAAATTTATGTCACTGTAACCTTAGTTAAAATGTAAATTTGATATTTCAAAAAATATTGATATGTCAGTGTACACATGGATATGTGCATATTTGTATGTGTGAATAGTTAAACACCAGTGAATGAAATATCATTGGCAATAATAACATGCTTTTTTCATTGATAAGAAAAATTAACTAAATACAGTATATCGTAACTGTTACAGTTATAAAATTATATTATAAATTTCCCATTAAGGTAGTCATCAGTTTAACATGACCCATCATCTTCAGATGTACAGGTTGAGAATCCTTTATCTGAAATGCTTGGGACTGGAAGTGTTTCAGAATATTTAGCATTTTGGAATATAAGGAGACAGAATGAGAATAGAATCTACTTCTAAATATGAATTCCTTTTATTTTCATGTGCAGTTTATACAGATAGTCTGGATGATTTATTAAATGATATTTTTAATAATTTTGTGCATCATATTCAGGTTGTATATGCTAGAAAAAGTCTGAAAACTGAGATATTATTGAAAGTTTGAAAGTTTTGGAATTCTGAGATTTTTGCATTTTGGATAAGGGATCCTCAATATACTGCTCTGTTTCACTGCAATGATATAAAATGTGTACAGAGATATTGTGACATTGTGTTTCATGTTGACAGAGGTCACTGGCTGATGATATTGTTACCTGCTTTGTGTCTGCTGACAATGCTTAGACATCTTGGAAGTTTGGCAATCACTAGGTGGGTTATTTACAGTTTACTTACACACATCCACATACACTCACAGACACACACACTCACACACACACACATAAATACTGACAAATATAGTTTGAATAAAATGTGCAAATACTCTGTAAAATGAAACATAATACATAAAAGTTGAACAAAGAAAGCAAATTAACGTTTGTTGGTCATTAATTCGTAATTACTTTTAATCTATCTAGACAAAATCATGGTTTTAAAAATGATTTTAGTTTGTTTTATATTTTTACTCTTACTGTTGCTGCACACATGATTTCAGTTACCTAGATCTTTTCAATTGTTTTAATTACCACTTTTAGTCTCCGTTCAGTTGTTAATTAAAACTGCCTGGCAGAGACTTCTAAACATCTAGTTACATCAGTAATGACATTGCAGTGCATACCTGTATTAGATGAAACTATTCAGTTCTACATGCTTTGGTTGCACTTTGAAGTGTAACTATTGGCAGTGTGAAGAAATAGTCCAGATGTGTTCTGCCTATTTCAAAGATCTGTTGGGTTAATATTGTTTAATGTTTTCTGTTTTAATTTTGGTACTGATGTTGTTGGTGTTATTATAATGTTATTATCATTGTTGTTATTATTATTACTATTATTACTATTATTACTACTATTATTATTATTGTTATTGTTATTTTATTATTTGGTTTTGCAGTTTAATGGCTCAGTGCTCCAACTTGATGGCTTTTGGTGTAGTCTTCTGGTTTGATTTTGAACACTTTTGGAATATAGAGTAAGTACAACTGTTGCTTATTTACATTATTTTATATATATATATAAAACTTGTGTCAGTAGATTAATCTGTAATATATGAGATCATAAATTCACCCTATATTGTATCTGGCATAATGTTTTGTTGATACAGGTGGAATGTTCCTTAACAGTAATAGTTAATGTGATAAATAGAGAATATAACAGACTGCTGAATGTAATGTTATATTTATAGATACTGCTTAATCATGGGAATAAATATTCATGATGTGCAAGCTTAATGTTACTTCATAACATTTGTACCTGATGATAATTTTTTTATCTTCTTTTTTTATGTTAGATATAAATGAAGTGAAAATAAGTATGTAAATTTTAACTGACTGATAAATTTTTGTGATTTTTTTTTGCTCTGAATTAAGAGATAATTCTAATAGCAAACTAATTAATAGTTTTTGGTAATTAAAAGTTATATAAGTAATCATTACTAAAATGCAGTATCAATCTACTGCTGTCATAATAATAATGTGAAAGTTCTAGATTTGTTCATATTAATAGTAAAATGTTTTTATTTCTAAAGAAAATTTCATGTAATTCAATGAAAACCAATAAAATTATTATGCCACTGCATATTATCATTAGACCACATGATGAAATCATTACATTTGTAAAATTTTATTAGACTTGTGTAATGGCTGCATTCTTTTGCTAATTTAGCCTTGTATAGTCCACCATGTGTAAACATAGCCTGTTAAATATTTAGCCAGGTTTCAAGGTCATTATGTAGAGTATTATATGGACTAATTAATTGTCAAAACAATTCTTTCTTTAGAGAATTTAAACTCAAAGGGAGACCATTCATATAAATATTACATAAATTTTCTTTTTCTTTATTTTTGTTTTTATCTTTCATTTTTTTATTTTTTATTTTTTTGTCCCACAGTATGAGAAATAAAGGGCATTTGTGTACGTTTGTGTGTGTGTGTGTGTGTGTGTGTGTGTCAATTAAAATATTAAGCTATTCTAAACAAAATTCACTGAACATAATTAAAAATATATATTTAAATTAATATGTATATATATTTTTTTAAATTTAAATTATTTTTGGACATATCCTTAATATTTTTTCACTTAATGTTACCAAATGAATATTTATGGTTTACATTTTTTTGTACTTTTAGTTACTTGTTTGTTTTTTTGTCAGCAGTTTTAGTTTTTGCTAAGTGATTAAAAATTTCACAAATTTAGATACAGTTATGATTCATGTTTAATAAATAATTAATGTTTAGGATGTGATCAGTGTTGTCTTTATCTTGATGTATATAAACAGTTTATAACTTTGTTTCTGTACTTAGGTAGGTACACATAAATATGCATGCAGATATATGTATATGTACACACACACACTCACATACCCTCACACAGACACTGGTGTGTATATTAATGTTTTTTTATACATCTATGAATCGATCTATACATACAAACTTTCCACATGCCCATCTAATTATCTATGCACAAACCTAATACTTACAAGTGTGTTTATTTTTTTATCTGCAAAAATATTCAGGAAGAGCAGATCATACACACATACAAAAGCCATCCAAACACTGACAGAGATAAGTGAAAATGTTGTTTTTACAAATGTTTGTTTGTTTCACTCATTTTGTGGTTGATTTTAATCAGGTTTTTCAGTGAACAAAAGCCCCCAAAACAAACATTTATTCATAAAAACAGCCACTTACTGAAATATTTTAATTTTTAGATATAGCAAGAAAATTTTAATTAATTCTAGCTGGAGGTAAGAGTAAAAATATAAGTAAACTTTTCTCATATAAATATCTTCTTTTTTTTTTTCTTTTTTTATTCTTTCTGAAACTTGTATCAGAACTTGCTCAGGGTACATGCATGAATCTTTTCTTTTTGTTCAGTTTGTGCTGATGTTGAGAGTATTTTGGAGTTTCACATAATTCAGTTCTGTGATGAACTGGTGAAGGTTACTTAGTACTTGCACTGAAATATTTATTCTCTGGTGGTTTTCTGGAACTGTGAATGATTTATCACACACACACCCACACACACCCATATATGTATGTGTATATGTATATATATTTATATGTGTGTGTGTGTATATATACACACATATATATATTACATATATATATATATACACATACACACATAAATATACATGAGGGGTTTTCGTATTTTATTTCATCTGAATCTGTTTATAGTTCATGTTTTCATTTGAATTATAGCAGTAGCTTTGTTGTGAATGTAAACTGAACTGATGATTAATAGGAAAAAAACAAAAACACCCCATGAAAAGCCTTATTTTAAACAGTTATCTGTTATTGCCATTCATTCAATTACTTTTTTTTTTTTCCTTCTATTTCTGGCCCACTTGTTTTAACTTCTGAAGTAGGCTCTGAACTGAAATGTAATAGATGCTTGGACAGAAATATGACACTGAAGATAACAGAACACTGGAATGAAATGTGATAGAGCACTAACCTAAAGTAAATAAAGCATGAAATGTAAGGTAATTGAGCTACACACTAAAACAGAGTTTCCAGTGTGTTGGCTGACAAACAGAAAACATGGTCACACATATTTTTAAATACTGTTTTTTATATTTGCATGTAAACATATCTTCTGGTAATTGAATCTTCTTTTGTTGTGTGAAATAAATTTCTTTTTTCACACCATTTTATTTGTCATTTCTGGGTAAGGAAAAAAAATGATACTCAGATGGTGACATATACAGATATTATATTAAGAGTGATGAGATTTGTATATTCTGTGTTTACAGGTGTTCTTTTTATTATGTCTACTTGGTTTCTTTTTACCTTGAACACACACTCTCTCTCTCCCTCTCCCTTTCCCTCCCTCTCACAGAGGGTCAGTAATATCTTTGTTTTCAAGTTTGTTTCCTCCACAAGTAGTTTAATTACCCAGAATCTGCCACTGGAAGTCTTTTCCATGTCAGCCAGTATCATCATGTTTTTTTACTGTTAAAGCTACCTTATGAATTTTACTTATTTGAAAAGTGACTTATTCAGTAAGTAAAAGTGTAATATTGAGTTTCTTCTCCAGATTTATTTTTAGACAGTGCAGTAAGTAAATGATAATAACAGATTAATATCATGTTTGTTTAGGCTGTTTTAGTTTTAATTTTAATATGAGATTATTATAACAATTATTGTACTACTGTTATTATTATTTATTAATGATATCTTTTATTTAAATTCCTAAATAATATAAATTATTTTTTATCACTTTATTTATTTATTTCCATTTTTACTGAATGAACACGCAGGGTTTTTTTTGGTGGAAATTTTATAATCACTTTATCTGAATATTTGTGCACTGGTTTTGTTGGTTGTCTGGTCGAGGTTTTTTCTATTACAAATGTTACATATATCCATAATGTTGTTGTTAACAGTTTTCAGGCAGAAACTGGTATTGAATATCAATATTTTTAATTATTACTTTTTGAGGGTTCCTTTTCATTTCTTTTCTTTTTCTTTTTTTAGGGTAAATGCCTTATTTTTTCAATGTGCAAAAATGTTATTTTCAATTTATTAAATTATTGTTTAAAAAAACAACAAAAAAAACTGTCTAGACAAAACAATTTTTTCTTAGATATTCTCTTATGCACTTTTAATTTAATTGAAATGTGTATATATATATATATATATATGTATGTATGTATGTATGTCTATATGTATGTGTATATGTGTGTGTGTGTGTGTGTATGTGTGTGTGTGTGTATATATGTGGGTGTGTGTGGGTGTGTGTATGAGTGTTTACTAGTACATTCTGTTGCAACACGGTTTAATTAAATCAATACCAGCTGTTGTGTTCACTTGTCCATTTAATCCTGTTTATTTTCTTTAATGTAATATTGTATCATCACAGTTGATACAGAAACAAACAGTATTTATAGCAGTAATAAACAAACTCCTGCCTCCATCTTTCACACCAGTCTACAGACAGTGTGTTTTCTGACTGATTAACTTCATTTCAACAAGAAAGTTACTTTCATCACAGCTACAGCATTCAGTCTTTTTGAATCTGCCATTACTAACAAAACCAAGATTATAATAATTATTATTATTACCATTACTATCATTATTATCATCATCATCATCGTCGTCATTATTATTATTATTATTATTATTATCATCATCATCATTAACATTATTATCATTATTATTAACATTATTATCATTATTATTATTATTATTATTATGTTTAGTTTTTTTGGTCTGTTTAACTGCCATTATGGACAAATGACAGAGATACAAAAAGTAAAATGATCTGTTCAGGCTGTCAGAGTTTTATGTTCATTTTTATTTTTCCAACTACAGAATTAATAATTGTGAATAAAAAGACAACATCTGCCTCCCAGCAGAATCAGGAGCGAGTTATTTTATAGTTGCAATTTGTTACTGGAACAAACCAGTCATCGTAAAAAAAAATTAATTAATAATTTGTAACTGCACAAAATGTATTTAGGCATTTGTTCACACGATTACAGGTACATTCAGAAGTAATGTTTAAACAAAGATAATGTTTAAGCACTTGTTACATTTATGAATAACTGTCTGTCTGCATGTGTGTGTTTGTGTTTCATTGTGTTATTATAAAGACTGACAAACATATGTAGTTTATTTGTATGTGCATACAACTTTATTGATATCCTACCATTGGAATAGTCTTTATAGCATTTGTGAGGCAGCAGATTTACATTGTATAACATAGTATTATTAGTTAGATAATCAATACACATGAACAAACAAAAACAAATATACAAAAATAATAATACGGAAAAATGTATTATTTTAAAACCAGAGCATTATTGCATGGTTAAAAACTTTTGGAAATGAAAGATGTCAAAATATCACTTTCATAACTACCATCATCATTATCAACACCACCATCATTATCAATCAACATTTTTATTTTTTTATTTTTTTAACCCTGCCCACCCCAGAACTATTATAACTGCTTTTTCTCACTGTCATAAGGTGTTTTTTTTTTTTAAACATAACCTGGGTGCATCTTCTTAACCTGTTACCAACCCATTCAGTACTGACAATTAGTTTTGTAAAAATCCATACATTCTCTCCTGGCTTTGGGAATGTATGTGAAAGATCTCTCTTACAGATAACAAATGTAGCAGCTGTGTGTGTAGTTTTTTTTTCACACTCAGTCATGTGTGTGATAACATGTAAATGTGGACTAAAATGATTATGTTTCATTAAGTAAAACGTTTCATTCTGTCTATGTGTTTGATGTCAGAATGCAGGCACGACATATCGAGTTTGAAATATGAAACATCAACAGTAGCACCGCATTTTCCCCATTCCATCAGTGCTCCATTCATTGTTTACTACTGACCATAATTATAATAATACTACTAATAATAATAATACAGTTTATAAATAATGTATTTTTATCACACAGGTGAATGGTTATTTAAACGTCTGTAGTTATCTGGATATGGCAGGAAATCTGCTTGGATTTCAAGTATAACTCTTTAACCTATGTAAGCCTGTGATCACCATATAGTATGGTAGACATCTTTGTTTTGTGTGTGTATGTGTGTGTTTGTGTTTGTGTTTGTGTGTGTGTGTGTGTGTTTGTGTGTATTATTTTTATATACTAAATAATAAAAAACAAATAAATATGCTGGAATAGTCAGAGATAGGTTTTGTAAATTTACTAATATTTATTTTTTATTATTTTTGTTTTGTTTTGTTTTATTTTATTTCAACTTATTTTATTTTATTTTATTTGTTGTTGAAACAAGGAATATATTGAAAAATAAATACAATAAGCAGTGTACTAATGATATTTATTTATTTAGTATAACTTTTATCTTTTCTTTATTCTTTATCAGCTTGATTCTTATGAGGTGGGAGGGTCTTTTTCTTTGTATTGTTATTATTAAAAAAAAATTCATAACTTTTTAAAAAAAATATATGTTATTCGGTTTTCTTTTTCTTTCTTTTTAATTTTCTTGTTTTTATTCCTTAGTTTTTCAGTGACATTGTTTCTGAGTAGGGTGAGAGTTTGGGTACTTATTTCCTTCGTGCTTGTTTTTATAAGTAAATCTTTTGTTTTTTTATCACAGAATTCATCCAGCAAAGTTTCGATTTTCTGGTCTTCCATTTTTCCTGTGTATTGCTATTTACTGCTATGAGGTGAGCATTTGAACAGTTTCTTGTAATAGTTGTCTTTGACAAGCATTTTATACTGAATACATCATTTTATTGTGGAAATAATTAAATACTAATATGTCCTGGCCATCATTATCATTATCATTATCATTATTATTATCATTATCATTATTATTGTTATTGTTATTGTTAGTATTATTGTTAGTATTGTATAAAAAAAACTATTTTTATAGACTATGTAAAGTTGGCCTTCACTACATAAATTATTAAATTGTGCCATGCCTATAAATGTGAAATGTATGAATTTCTTTGGGGTTTTTATTATTTAATAAGTGTATATTAATTAATTATTTATTTATTTATTCATAGGGAGCAGGCATGATTTTAGCATTAGAATCATCACTTCACAAAGACATCAGATTCAAGTTTAAAAAGTAAGTATATTAAAGTCTGCCAATTGCTGTGTGATAATGATTTGTCTAAAAAAAGAATCATTTTACTTACAATTTGCTATTTTATTTGGTTTGAGCAATATAAAATTATTAATAACAGATTATGACAACTGTATAAAAAATCTGAAGATGGCCATTTTATCCCTATAAAACTGGAAGAACAGACTGATTGTTGCAGTTTGTCAGCAAACATTGATGTCACAACTACAGAATAAAGGCCAAACCAGATATTTTTACTTGTAATCATATTTATTAATTAAAACTTAAGGCAAAAAAAACAAATTAAAATATATCTTAAAAGTATGCAGCAGAAAACATAGAGAATATTTCATTTCTTTTCTTCTTTTAAAAAATTAAGAAGAAATATTTATATTTGTGCTTGTATGTGTGTATGAGAGAGAGATAGAGAATCAACTTTTTATTATTGTTGTCGTTTAGTTGTTTTTATTATTATATGATTTGAAATATGAATATTATAATTGTTTTTTTTTTAATGTTTCAGATTTTTTATTTGTACAATGGCTATAGTTACAACGCTGTATATAACATTTGGAGCATGTGGGTACCTGGTAAGTAAACACATGCTGTTGTGATAATTTATTTACCAGAATGGAACATGAAACACCAAATACTACAAGAATAATAAAACACATTTATATTTTTTTTATAATTTATACACGTTTTGTGTTCTAAAAGACATTATGGTTTTAGTGTGAATGTTAGTATGTATGTTTATTCATAAGCAGTCACACACACACACACACACACACAATGGTCAGTAAGTAAAATTAATTTAAAATTAAACGTAATTTATTTACAGCTAAATTAACACTTGGGTTATTATTATTATATTTGAAATTTTAAAGTAATTTATTGACATTTTGGTCTATTTTATAGTACTTTACAGTATCCATTTATCTTTTAAATTCTTGTCTCTTTTATTTTTCAGTCTTTTGGACCAGAAACAAATCAAATAATTACTCTAAACTTGCCAAAAGGTTTGTTTTGCATTTAGCTTTTCATTTTACAGATTAAGGAATTATATTAAATTATTTTAAATTATCTGTATGCAAATAAAAATTATGGTCAAATTTGATTTATGCATAAAATATACCTTTCCAGTCAGATTACAAGTCTGAATGTTAATTGTTAAGAATTTCAGGTATATAGTTAATACAATGCAAAATATTACTATAATGAAACATTAGGTTTAAGACACTTGCTAGTTATATTTTTAATGTCTAAAATAATAGATCTCTTATTATTAATATAAAAATGTAGAGAATAAATTAATAACAAAGCCATTGATATTTAAGTTAAAAATGGGATAATAAATATAAAATATATATTTTTCAGTTGTGTATTTTTTATTAATTTTTATTTATTTATATTGGTTTTAGGTCAGTCTGTTGACTTCAGTATGATGGTGAAATCATTTCTGTGTTTAGCTCTTTTCTTCACCTATCCTAGTAAGTTTATAATTTACTTGTTTGTTACTGTAAGATAATAACCATCCAATAACTCAGATATTACATCTTTAAGATTAATATAACTGTGATATAATATTTTATAGATTTTTTGCATTTAAACATTTGTTCATTTGTATGCCCTTACCTTTTTAAACTTATCAATGTAAATAAAAAGCTGTATAGTTTCAGATATGTGTCTTTAGATCTGTCATTAATTGAAACACACTAATACACATGCAGTGTTATTATAAAAGAAATGTATACACAAATTATATGTACTTTTATCCAAATTAATTCTGGGTATATTTCACAGTTTTAACAATAGCTTTGCTGACACTTTAATTTTATTTGTCTGCTTATTTCATAATTTAATCACACTGATATATATAATCAGTTCTATCATTAAATTTAGAATTTGTATTTTCAAATCTTTATCTTTTCTTAATTCCAGTCATGATGTTTCCAGTAACGAAAATTTTAGAGAGATATTTTTTGCCTGATGCAGATAAACAGTATTGGAAAGGAGTAAGTATACTCGGATGTTATCTTTGGTGTTATGTAGAAACAGACTGAATTCTTTTTAAACTATAAAGTGTTTGTTTATTTATTTATTTATTTATTATTATTATTATTATTATTATTATTATTATTATTATTATTATTATTATTATTATTATTATTATTATTATTATTATTATTGCTATTATTATTTCAGAATATGATGCGAGCTATTCTGGTTGTTGTCACCGGATTCATTGTTATGGCAATACCAAATTTTGCTACTTTGATGGCTTTGATAGGTGCCAGCTGCTGTACTCTGCTTGCCTTCATATTACCAGGAATATTCCACTTGAAAGTTTTTAATATGTAAGTAAAAATAAAACACACATTTTAGTAAACATGAAACTTCTGTGGTTTAATAGGTAACTGTTGCCATACTTTCCTTCAGGAATCTTTCACTGAAAGTTTAATGAGAAAGTTAAAAATAAATTACTAAAACATATTTGATTAAAACAATGTTCAAACGTCTTTCTGTTCCGATTTCTAATTCAAATTTTTCTGTAAATAGGCTGCTAAACATTTTGGCCTTTGCTTGTACAGGTATGCAACCCATATATCTGGGAAGGTGGAATAAGAGGTGACCTGGATTTCTGAATTAACCATTTTTTTTTTTTTTTACAAAGCCTTTAGAAATGCTAAAATATAAAGAATGAAACTGTATTTAACAGATACATATTAATAACTTCAAATTTTTCTGGTAATCAGTTTTGTCAAATGTGGATACATTGCTACCTGTACATTATTACTGAACTATCTGTAAAAGACTCTGAACATACAACCAACCTCCTTAGGCCAGCTATACCAGTGAGTTATCATGTGTTAGAATTACTTTCTACACAAAAACATTGCTCAGTGGTTGGAACCAGGATTGAGATATCATTGGTCACAGAACAACTCATCTTCAGCCACTTGTTCAGTTACGTCCCACAAAGACATTGCGCCAGTATTAAAGGGTACACACACTTCTGTGTTTGGGAAAGTGTATACAAACAATCCCTTCTTGCTAATGGAAAAACTGACAGTTGTATGGATTTCTTATCTCATTATCTATATGGTCTTTAAATATTCCTATTAATTAATATGCCACATTACTGTAGTTAAAAATGTAACGAGAGCCTTGCTAAATCAGACATTTCTTTCTTTCCTTCCTGCTTAGTATATTGCTTTCTGAATAACCATTCATCAATTGTAGAATTTTGTTTTTCTGTCTTCTTTCTTTCTTTCTTTCTTCCTTTATTTCTTTTATTTTTATTATTATTTTTTTTTTTTTTGATGGTCAACTTCATTCTCTATCTATTACTTATATATTCTGTTTCAGATCCCTCACATGGACTCAGCGACTGATCAACTGGGCGTTAATTATTCTGGGAATTGCAGGGTAAGTGACTCTGACCAGGTAGAGTCGTCTATCCCTAATCACAATGCTAGGTTTATAAAACTTCAGACTTGTTCACTGTTTAAAGTAAGATGATATAAGCTCTACGTTTGAACTTTGCTGTAAAATTGGTGATGTTAAAATATAGTTTTTACAATCCTGGGTACACAGTGTTAAAAAACAAAGAAAGAACCCAATAGAGTCATGCAGCTCAAATTCTAATTCTTTAAACTCATGTAGATGTTATTTGTTACTTCATGTATATATATATATGATGGCCACTTGAATAGAGGTTGTTTATTGTAAAATATATCTGTATCTATCTATCTATCTATCTATCTATCTATCTATCTAATATATATATATATGCATATTGTATGTACACTGTAAGTAAATTGTATTACCTGTTGTTTGTTACAGGACCATTGTTGGAATGTGGGATGCTTTGAGACGAATAGCAGAACCAAGTCTAACGACTCAGATCAAACCTTTTACTACACCTCACAGCTTAATAAACACAACAGCATCTTCCATGATTTCAACACTGGCAACAGCTCTACTTAATTTTACTGTAACACCATCACCAGCTCCTAACACAACCCTGTAGTTTTTTGTGAATAATGGCACAAGTTGTATTTATTTTTAATATAAAGAAGGGAAGTAATAAGAGGAAAAAAACATATTTATAATTTTATATGTAAATTTTAATTTCTTTTCTCATTTAAATTGTCTCTTTCTCTTTTTCTTTTTTTTAAAAATAGGTTTGGCTTTATTTGGGTTTTTTTTTTGGTTGTTATTTTGCTCTTTGGGATTTATTTATAAATACAAGCAATTTCTGAACATATTTTTAGTCACATTATAACATTTTATTAGATATTAACACATTTTGAATCAATCATAATTAATAATAAATGTAATGTGTGATTACAAAGTGGAATTTAACACTTAAGGAGTTGAAGATTAACACACAAATATTTAATATATGCACATATTCTCTTGATGGATTTGTTTTATTTATTTTTATTTTTAAATTTGTTTTCTGGGATTTAGAAAATGGCTGACTGAGAGACTAGAAAGGTCAGACAAGGAGCTGTAATTATGTGTTAATAGTATCTTTGCTAGTCAGGCAGTTTTACTTACTGGAAAAATAATATCCTTGACATTACTTATGCTGATTACATAATCAGGAAGACACAAAGTTCTGCTAAAACTAGAAGTGGTTTAAATTCTATTTTACAATCAAAATGTATTTTTGTAAAAAGTGATATACAGTATTTAGTTTAAATAATTTTTATTTCTGTTCCAGTTTAAAATCATTGCAATTTATAACATGATGATGCAGTAATATTAGTCATGACACTGTTCAATAATCCACATAATGTTTTAGCCATGTTTTTATGCTGTGTTTAATTTTCTGTTTAACTGATACAAAGACATGGGTTTTTTTTCAGTTTATCCATGTAAAATGTTTGAGATACAAATTAAATATTTCACTTTATCCTGACACACAAGGATAATGTTTGAGGTTATTCTGGATTATAAAACCTGTCCTTTGTATATAATCTTTTTTTTTTATGTCGAGCAATCAAGACTATAGATCAAATTTCAAAGTAGTGTTTAAATCAATCCACATTTTAGATGGAAATCCAATTACCTCAGATTTTATTTTTCACCAATTTTGCATGCAGATACTAGGATTTTATAGCCAAAGAAAAATCTTAAAATGCAATTTTTAAATTTCTTAATATTCTGCATCTAGTACAGTGTTTTTTTGATAAATTGAAATTAAGCAGCTTAAATTTAATTAATTTTTTTTTTTTATTATTTCTTTAATATTTTCACATTGCAAACCATGTTCTAAATCAATAATTATTTTCAAGAAGTGGATGCTTCAAAAAAAAAAAAAATCATCTATTTTTATACATAATGCACCAAACACTGATTAGTTCATTTATTTAACTTTTTGACTTCAGACATTTGCCCAAAATATTTATTTATTTATTTATTTTTTTTATTGTTTTTAATTTAGTCATGACATTTATTTACGGCTTTTCTGTGATACGGGAGATAAAAGTTTGTAGCTCAATTGTATAGTTATGATTTATTAATACAGTGGTAATATACAGTAATATTTTAATACATAATCATTTTTAAAAATATAGATAAAAGCTGTGCTTTTAGACTGTAACAAGAAACTGAGATATTTAAGAGAGTCCTTTAAGTTTTACATATGCACACACACACACATAAAGATTATTTTGTTATTACACTGTGACAGTGAAAATAGTGATCATTTGAGATAAACATCATGCACATATTTTGAATATATTTATTTATGAACTTTGAATTTGTGATTTAGAAATCTGTGTCTGTATATAAATTGTTTTTAATTAGGTTGAGTCCTGTAAATATTCATACTTTGTGCTTTTTCATTTTATTTTTTTAAATGGAATTCCTTTTTCAGTTTGTATTCATGCCTTTTTTTTTTTTTTTTTTTCAATCATTCTGAATTATATAGTATTGTTAGATGCTTACTTATTTTTTTATGAATATATTGGACAACAAATGCTAGGGGGCATGATATATTTTCATATGTATAAAATTTTCATTCAAAACACGATTATTTTGTGGACCAAAATGTATTGCTGTTGTTTGTGACAGCATTCAGTGGAAACACAGATATTAAAACAATATCACCAAATATTACATAGATGCAATTCTGTTCAGTATATAAATGTACTTATTATATAGATATATTTTATTGTGATATACTTGTCTGCATGTGTATTGTTCTGTGAGTGGTCTTTTTGTGGGTCTTGTTAATCTTGGTATTTCATTTTATTTATATTCACATATTTTGATATATTTACACTGCATTTTAAGCAGAAATTAATTTTTTTTTTTTTTTTTTTTTTTTTGTGTAAAAAGGTGTATAGTTCTTAATCCATGACAGCATTTTGTTTTCATTTTGCAAACAGTTTATTTATTATTTGGAATAACTTTGTTATATATAATGCTATAAGTCTGTAACATGAATGTATAAATACATTCGTTCTTTTATGCAATGTTACAAACTTACAGCCTTTATCTAGAATACATACATGCACAAATTATGCAGGTCTTCTTTTTTCCTAAAAAATTTCCAGGCAGAAAATAATTTGGCAAAATGATTTATCTTCACTTTGTTTATATGTATGTCTCAAATGTCTCTATGGATTTTGTTTTTTTATTTTTATTAAATAACAAATTTATTTTATAAGTTTAAAGGGTTAGTTGTAAGTGCTATTAAAATTATATATACACAGTGGTTCCTATGTTGTATGGACACCCTTGGGGCCAAGCAAAATGTCCCTACATTGCAGGACTCTCCTCTCATCAGAGGGATAAAAATTACAGACAAACTTTCTGAACTTATTTACAGGCTTTGTTCACATCCATCACTCAAGGAACCACAACAGAAATAAATCATCATGGATGGACATTGCTGGACATTGCCTTAGCCAGTATCACAGCTTTTTCCTAAAACACAATTGCAAACATATCAAGATTATTGATGGATATAAATAAAATTTATTTTGCAAGTTACAAAACTCGTAATAAGCATACGGTATATTTATGTTTTATGAAAATATTGCTTTTGGAACCCAAACAGAGCTCCCATTTCTGACCCACCATCTTTTCAGCCTCAAAAGTCAACTAAGATTCAGAGTTTACAAAGCATAAATATGCTTAGAATAATTTGGAATTATTGAAATTATGTACTAAATGGTTTAAACTTGTATGGTTTGGTGATTGCAGTTTGCAGGATCTTGTGATTTGACAAAATGACTCTCCCTGCATGCTCAGCGCAGTGCAAAAACGGGTGATGCCAACTTTAAAAATAGTGTATAAGCTCCTATACAATAAAACATTTTTATTTTGGACAATACAAATCCATACTGGTATGGCTGTTCACTTTAGCAGTGAAATAATAATTTAAAAATGTTCTCCTGGTCTGCATTCAGCAGGTGTGAACTTTTCTCACAGACATTTCCACTGAAAAGCAGTCAGGACTCAGAAAAGTGTCCATATATCATAGGTGGCTGCTCATCTCAGATTCTGCTAAAGACAGGTACCACTGTGTATGTATGTATGTGTGTGTGTGTGTGTGTGTGTGTGTGTGTGTGTGTGAGAGAGACAATATTGAGTCGAACATAAGTTATTTTACTTCTCAACTTATTTTTTTTTTAAATTGCCCAAATACTAATTTATTTTAAGCTTAAAATCAAGAAATGTTTCCAAATTTAAAAACAGAAACATTTCTAAAATTTGTTCATGCATCACTGAATTTTATTTTACTTAAAGTTTGTGGATTTAATATTAATTTATTTTCAATATTTTCAATTAAAAAAAATCATCTTAACACCTTACTTAATTCTTGTTTATATCTGAACTGTAAATTCAGTACTCATTAGAAAAATGATGAATAAAATTAAAGTCTACACAGCTGATTATATATATTGGAATTATTTGTTAAATATAATTGTGTTTTTCTTAATCTTTTTCTTTCTGTGCAGAATTAAATTTATTTTATCAGTATGTTGTACGTACTGAGTGGTGGTATGTAACTGGTAAATAATACTTGCAAAATTGTATAAAATTACCTTTAAAGATGTTTTATTTTTCTCTTGAAATATCAAAGATCGAAATTAATATCAAATGACATTACGATTATTTATGATGTGAAACCAGTGATGGTAATGTAGTAGCTTAGAATGGGTATTTTAAAACAAGATTAATAAATATATTAACAATATATTTTTGTTTGTGATGAATAAAATATGTTTTTATTTCATGTGACATTTTACATTTTAACAGATGTCTGTGACAAATAAACATCAGAAAGTGTTGATATTTGACATCAAGAGTTAACAATAAAAACATTCCGACAAAATGGCATATTTTCTGAAATCCTGAATAATAATTGTTTCTCACCTGTCACTGATATGGCAGCCCCAGAAAACTCACTCTAGGCTGTTTTTGGGGCCAGGCTTAAAGCACTCCCCACATCCCCAAAATACTCTGATCTCTGAAAAGGCACGATGCATTGTATGCTAATGCCAAACCCTGTTGTTATTAATAATTCCTTTGAAAGCATTCTTTGATATGATATAACATAGATACATTATTGAATTATATTCATGTTGATGGGTTTATTTATTTTTTTGTTTGTTTTTGTTTTGTTTCAGGTAATCCCTAAAAGGGTGCCTCATTTATTTACAAGCCTACCTGTGGCTGGGTATCCTTGAACAATAAAATTATATATATATACAATAAAAAGGTGTTGTGCATGCAGTGTTCCATTGTTTAAAAAGTGTTTTCTAAGATCTAAATAATATTACCCGGTCTGAAGATTAGCCTCTTTAATAATAGAAAGACTGGATCTAGTTCTCACACTAACATTCTGAGTTACTGATTTGGATCTAAGAGTAAAGAAAGTATAGAAAAAAATAACTAAACCAATGTCAGGTAGGCCCATTAAACATAGAAGTAGCTATCAGAATCTGAACTGTAATCCAAAGGAATGTTAGTACAATGGCTCCCTCTAGACACTGGTTGTTTAGACTAAAAGGCAGTTCAAGTGCAGCAAAATACTGAGTTAACCTTTATAATATATATTACAGTGAACTTTAGTCTGTTTAGTTTTAAAGCTATTTAGCTTGTACTGGGTTGTTTTTATCTACCTTTTTTCATTTTGCCATTATAGTTTTTAAAAACATACATACAAATTTTAAATTATAATCATAAGCATTCAGGAGTGTATACAAATACGCTTTTTCACTTATTATACAAATTATTGTCATTAATGAAACTATTGCTTAAATCAGCTAATTTTTATGAATGTACGTTTTAAATTCTATTTAAATATATAGGCCTACATGACATGGGGAAGTGTTTTGAGGTTCCTACACCAGCATTTTAACTAATGAACTCTTGGGTTGTACATCTGTCTTTGTATGTCTAGATAGGAAACAAGTGTTTTCCTTTTTAACCTGATCAGTCACGACATCTGTATGTAATAAAAAAAAAAATCTTTTATCTTACTCATCTCACACAAATGTCCTTGTTTTTCCAGAAGGCAAACATTTTATCTGTCATTTTTTTCTTGATTGTACCAGGAGGAAGCTTGAAGCTATAAGTCATCTCTGATTTCTTTCTGCTACTGTTGAGATAAAATCAGAACATGTAATTAAGCTCAGTTGTTACAGATATGGTCTGTAGCTAATAGTTTCCAGATCTACAGTTTAAATAGGGCAGGAGGACCAATGTTTAGGGAAATGTAGACTAATTTTGTAGATGAATTTTAACATTAAAAAAAAAAAAACATAAATAAAAAATGTTAAAAATAAATAAATAAATAAACAAACAAAATAACAACAATAATAAAGTTCTGAAAAAACGAACAAAATTATTAATGAGTGCATTCACCCATCCACCCAATGTTGACCTCTCCTTTCCATCCAGATCTACCCAAGATCTTCTTCATACCAGTACAGTAACAACTTCATTAACAAACATTATGCAAGTTGATGTCATTATTTTGTATTACAGAATGTGAATGAATTCAAGATGTTAGTTTTCCTATGAACAGAAACCACACCAGATAATAATCTCACTTCATTACAGAAACTGTTTCATACAATCAGTATCTAAATAACCTCCGAGCAAAATGGATTTAAAAGCATCTGGCAAAATAGGAATCTGAGTGTATAACTAAATTTAAACTTTTCAGCAATTCAACAACAATTGGAAACAAGGTCTCAAATAAGGTTGGTTAATTTAGGAATTTGGTGATATTTCTTTTTTTTCTTTGTTTGTTGTAATTTAAGTCTATCTCATTATTTTAAATATTTCAGCATGACAAGTTTTTATCTATACATTAGGAGTTAATATTTTTTTTTTTTTTTTTTTTCCAACAATGAAGTAAAAATTCTAAATTAAAATTTGTTATATATATATATATGAAAGTATAGGTTAACATTTTATTTAAATGTAGTTTACACTGGGTAAATGAACAACAAATTAACAAAAATAAAATTAAAAACAAAAATTTACAAAAGTTTACAAAAGTAAAAAAGCAAAAGTAATAATAACATTTGAAATAATACTGTTGATTAAATGATTTTGGATCATTCAGTTTGCAATAATACAAATAAGAAGAAGAAGAAGAAAAAAAATATAAAAATAACACAAAAAATAATAATTTTTCTTTTCTTTAAATGTATTATTTTAACTGATTAATTTTACTTCAGATTACTTGGATTATGAGAATAAAATGGCTGCATGTTTTAATGACTGGAACTGTACTATGCATCTGCCTCTGGTTGTACTCACAAATAAAGCCTTGTCGAATAGTAGTTGTGTCATCTCGGCAAGATCAAGGATCATTTGACAGAAGTTTTCTAAATCGGAACTTTCCTTCTGACATCAATGAGTCTAGCACCAGCCCAAACACCACTGACGATGACACAATTTGTCTACAACACAACATATGCAAACAAGACGCAAATCAGCCGGTTTACGTATATACCAAAACCGATCACTTTGACCACATGTTGCATTCACGAATAGACGTCACGCACAATATCACCCATAGCAACAAGGTCATACCTAACATTGTGCACTTCACATGGTACGGAGGAAAGAGACGGAACGTCTTTCGTTTTCATCACTTGATATCTGTTCTGTCTGCTCACAAATTCATCAAGCCCGCCAGAATTTATTTCTGGTGCGACCTGATCCCAGAAGGAGACTATTTTGAAGAAGCAAAAGACAAAGTACCAGAACTGAAACTGGTGCGGAGATC
This sequence comes from Chrysomallon squamiferum, assembly GCA_012295275.1. NCBI lineage: Eukaryota > Metazoa > Mollusca > Gastropoda > Neomphalida > Peltospiridae > Chrysomallon > Chrysomallon squamiferum. Next base: position 24,317,704 of record CM022670.1, read on the forward strand.
TCCGCCAAATGTTATATATGGGAACAAAGTACGCAAACCGGAACATGTCACCGACGTCATCAGATTGGAGGTGTTACTGGAATACGGAGGCATCTACTTTGACCTGGATGCCGTTGTCGTGAAGCCGCTGGAGAAACTGTTGTACTACGAAACAGTGATGGGATGGGAATCGCCGTCAGGTCTGTGCAATGGGATTATCTTGTCAACAGCTTGGTCGAACTTCCTGAAAATCTGGCACAGAGAGTATTACAGTTTCCAGGACCGACTGTGGGCCTACCATTCAGTTCGTCTTCCAGCGGAATTAACACACAGATTCCCAAATCTCATCCACACCGAGTCTTTCTCCATAAACAGGCCTAACTGGTCTCAGCAGGAAATGGAGATGCTTTACAAAGAAGGGAGAATTTACGACTTCAAACGGAAGAATTATTTTATTCATTTATGGTTTCGACAACATGGCGTGGAGCACAGTCCACGTGACATTCGCACGTGGAACACGACAGTTGGTGCTCTGTTCCGTTACGTCTATTACGGAGATGATAAGATCTGGACGTCTAACAAAGACAAAGAAGTAAAATTTTAGCGTATGCTAAGCAATAAAACATTTTTTTTTTTTTTTTTTTAAATTAATAATATATAATTTTTGTAATTAATTTCATTTTTTGAATGTATAATATAAGCGAAAAAAATGTATATACCGAAATTTTTCTATCTATCTATCTATCTATCTATATATCTTTATTTATTTATTTATTTATTTATTTTTTTTTTTAATTTTTAAAAATATAAGGATTTTGTTTAAAAAATATAAATACTCCCTCTTGTCTGGTTAAAAAGAAAATACAAAAATCAAATTATAAAAAGTTAAGATTACTACACTAGGAAGAAGATGCAAGTAAATGGCTAGAATCGAGGACTTTGCCTCATTTAAAAAAAAAAAAAGTCTAGTCACGGCCGTGTGTGTGTGTGTGTGTGTGTGTGTGTGTGTGTGTGTGTGTGTGTGTGTGTGTGTGTGTGTGAAGAAAAATATTTTTAATTAATGATTTAAGTCTGTTAAAACAAAAGAAAGAAGAAAAAAGAAAAAACCCACCCCATAGGCACACAAAATAACTATACACCTTTTTATGTATGTATATATATCGCTTTATGTAATGACGATGAAAGTAAGTAAAAATAAAGATTGTGAATACAAAACAAATATTTTATTATCTGTTGGAAGAAATACAAATGGATGAGCTAATACATAAAAACAAATCACATTTTTTTTTTTTTTTTTTTTTTCTTTTTTTTTCTTTCTTTTTCTGCACAATTCATCTGGCGTTATCACTTTTCTTATAACACATTCAAACAAATCGCAGTTACAAACATTCAATTTATACATTTTCACAAAGATTCATAATAATCCAAATAAATATACAAAAATCAAAATCCGAAATAATAATTTATTTAAATAAATAAAAACATGCATTAATTGTTAAAGCAGTACTTATCACGTACTCAAAGACAGTATTGCTTCACTAAATTAATAACAAAACAATCTGTATAAATTAGATTATACAAATTAATGCTTCGTTTTACCAGTATTATGTCACTTCTCATTCAAAGGCTGTTAATGGTTTGTATGTAGCTGGAAGCTGTCAGTCAAAGTACCTATAATATTATTTTTATATTTTGATTCGTTATAATCTCTAATTTGTACTTGGTCTTAAACTATGTTTTACCTTTACTACAGTTAGTCGTAACTAAGAAAAATAGGCGTATGCTCATTTTAGATTTAGTCATGATGAAAATTATCATTATTTACCTTTTTATAACACCTTGTCCTATTTTCTAGAGATTATGTCATGTTTATGTACTTATGCTCTATTATTAAGAAAAGTCTTAACCTGAAGGCCATAAAAATTATTATTCTTATTCAAAACATTTTTGTAATGCAAAAAAAATTTCATTTGGACAGAAAGCAACGGTTTAAAAGAATTATGTTGTCATTATTAAAACCAAAATATTTCATTTCGAAATAAATATCAGTTTAAAATTATTATATTATAATTGTCCTGCTATTTTTACGACAAGTAAGTATCTTGGACGAACCAAAATTCATAAATGAATTAATAACTTCAGACAAGAGAAAAAATGGTTTCATGTTTACTAGCAGAACGTATTCTTAAAGCAGAATATTCTGTCTTCAGTATAAAAAGTACATATATAAAAATTAATCAGTAAACGAAAAAAAAAAAAATAATAATAATAATAAATCCTCTTTCTGGACAAATCGAGATATTAAAGTGTGCATCGACAGACGATAAAGATTAAAAAATAGTACATATTAATGGTTTATTATAAATATTTAGTATTTTATGGTTATTGTAATCTTGTTATAATAATGACAGTTAAATAAAAGGCACACACCTATATACATTCACAACAAAGATAATGGGAAGAAAATGAAAATAATATGAAGACATTAACATATACGATCATTTCCTTTATACTGTCTATATAAAGCTGATTTACTGAAGTAAGATAGTAAATAAGGTGTTTATAATCATTTAATAATGCAAAGTATATAATCTGAGACACTTCCTAAAATGTATTGATTTTAAAATTAATTTTTTTTTTAGTTAATTAATTAATTTATTTATTGTATTTTTATTTTATTATTATTATTATTATTATTGTAAATATAGAAATCAGGGAATAGTTTCATTGCAATGCTCTTTATAGTTAACATGTGACATCATAAAAATCACGATTATCGATAAATCATGGTCTTCAATTGATGTCATTGATTCAAAATCATTGGTTGATTATTGGTAATTTACATAAAAAATATTTCAAAACGCATGTATTTTCAGACTTTTAAATACAAAAATGTTCTTCTTTGAAAACAGTTTTCGCTAAATACTACATCTAACATGCTGTATTTCAAATTATCTCTCTAGTTTGCAGCATTTGTACGTGATAAATTCGAAGGCTTAATGAAAGTGGAGATTCTCCAAATAATGGTAAGTGATTTAAATACATTGATTCTGTATAATCTTCACGAAGACCTTAAATTTAGTTCTGTTCACATTCTGTGTGCATCATTCTAAGAATTTCTTCTGGATTATCTGATCAAAGTGTACAATTTTCAGCTAAGAACATACTAACTTGATAAAAAGTCTATATAGGTTTCGTATTTAGTTTTGCTGGTGTGGTCAATACCTACAACCTTTAATTCTGTACCTCCAAACGTTACTTCAAGGTCGACTGATCTTTCCTTGTCCCCTGTAGGATCTGGCATTTGAACTACGAGGAAGCCGCATTTCTCCACGCCTTCCTCGTCAGTGTATTTGATCTTTTTCTTGTTGGATCGAAAAAACTCGAATATTATACCTTTCTGATTAGTAATTATGGGCGTGTACGTTTCGCGCCAAACTTCATTGTAACCTATGACCTCGCCTGCGTCTGCCCATGTTTGGAAAATGTGTTTACAGAGAGTGGCGCCATCCGAAATGACTTTGAGATCCTCACGATGCTCTCCTTCTTCAAAAGGTAGGTAGGAGCCAACTCCGTACGTAAAGCGACATATTCGCTGGCATATGGAGCTGGGATCATGGCCAAATGAAACAGCGCCACGCACCACAGCCAAACTGGCCTCTTCTGGAACAAGAACGTTAACTCTGTCACAAAACTGAGTCTTCAGGGAGTTCTGAAGTCTTGACGACTCGGCGAAACCACCAACAAGGAATATATACTTTAAATCTTTAATTTTGGGCTTTTTTAGCAAGCTCTCAATATGATCATTAATCTGCATTAAGGCGTCTGTGAAGAGGGAATTCACAACCACTGAAGTTAGAACCAGTTTCCCTGAGGAAAATTTCACTTCATTGTTGTTCTCGGCCGCATAGGTTTTTATCGCTTGCTGAACGGACACGCCGTCGTACTTGAAGTTGCAGAAATTGTACGGCAAAGACACTCGGATGCTTTCGCATTCTCCTCGTTTCTTGATCTCAAAGTCCTGAATGAGTTCAAGATAATCCTTCGGGTGATTTCGTTTGAATTCGTCCATGAACATCGTGCCAAAGATCTTGTCCATCAAGTTCTGGAACTGCAGATCGATGATGGTTCCTCCCCACGCACCACCTGTCGCTCGAAACAGCTCTCTGACTCGTTTATCCTTTCTCACTTTGTGCGCCACAACGTCTATGGTTCCACCTAGAACACAAAATAAACTAATTTAGAATATAAAGAATAAATTTATTCCTATTTTTAGAACGTTGTTAATTGTTCAAAAACGCATTATTATAGATATTTAAAAAAGTAAAGCATAGAGAATAAATGTAAATTAAAATTTACAAAAAGAATTTATATTAGCATCTCTCTCTCTCTCTCTCTCTCTCTCTCTCTCTCTCTCTCTCTCTCTCTCTCTCTCTCTCTCTCTCTCTCTCTCTCTCTCTCTCTCTCTCTCTCGTCGATCTGTCTGTGAAAATTGCATTATAACGCGACAAATAAATCAGTTTTTCAGTCAAAAAGATCGTATAATTAAATAAAATGATCTTACCACCAGCGTCCAACACAATGTACTTTGTGCCCGGCTCAAACGTTGGTTTAACCGCCAAAGCGTTGTCCTTGTAACCCACGAAATCCGTGGCCTGCAGGTGGCGACAGTGCAGAGATGCTGCTTCCGGTTCTAAAGCAATAACCAGCTGTTCACTGTTGGTTTTTGAGATAAGACTAGCCTGAAGGCGAAACAGTAACAAATAAATAAATAAATAAATAAAAATCATATATTTTCTCTAACTGTAATATTCGTTTTGTATTTTATTTATTTATTTAAATATCCAATTTGTGTTTTTAAAGATTCATCTCCGAACTTCAATAAATATCTTGATAATTAACCATTTTTTTTTCAAAATTATTCTTAATCATATTTCCTATAAACACTTTAGACAAATTTTCTTGACTTATTTAGGCACAACATTTCAAAAGTTCGTAATAATCATGCAATAATTTTAATCTTACCCTGTAGGCAGCTTCTCTCATGAACTGCTTAGCGTTTTCGTCCCAGATTGCCGGAACAGTGAGAACCCAGCGAACGGTGTCAGGGTGGGGGTCGTAACCGAGGTGGGCACTTATGGCTCTGAGCATGTGTTTTTTAATGTAGTTAAGTGATTTGGCAAACACGTCAACCGCCAGCTGAGTCTTTCCGTTGGCATCTTCGATAACTATATCTGCATTTAAACTCTGAATGAGAAAAGAATAATAATAATAATAATAACAACAACAACAACAACAACAACAACAACAATAATAATAATAATAATAATAATAATAATAATAATAATAATAATAATAATAAAAGAAGAAGAAGAAGAAGAGAAAAGAAATACAGTCAAGTGTTGTTCGAGTTTCACTTTCGACTGTCAACGTTTTATCTTTCGAAGTTGGTTAATGCTAGCGTATATGGGAGTCCGGTCGGGTTAAGACTTTCAGTTTTATCCAGCTTCTGACTATCTGTCTGTCTGTCTGTCTGTCTGTTGTCTGTCTGTCTGTCTATCTATCTATCTACCTGTCTATCTGTGTATATATATATATATATATATATATATAAAAAGTCTTATTACATTTATTACACGAAAACCATGAGGGAAACAAATGAAGTACATACTGAAGTTCATGAATAAATGAAATCATAAAAAAAAAAAACAAATAAAAAAAAAAAATAAAAATAAAAATAATAATAATAAAATAAACTTCTCTTAAAATGAAACATGCAAAAAGAAACAAGTTTTACCTACCATATTAATGAATCTATATATGTATGTATGTATGTATGTATGTATGTATGTATGTATGTATGTATGTATGTATGTATGTATGTATATATTTCTGTGTTATTTATATTCTATATTAGTAAGTATTCTTGAATGACAGTCGATTAACCAACAGCCTGATATTTACTTCACTGCAGAGGTGTAATTACAACTTGAAATCGATCTTATCATGAGACTAAATGTCAGTATGAGAATATTATTACAGCTGAAAATATGCAGGATAGAACAACGAACAGAGGTCGATGCGACTGCATGAGGAATTTAGCAGTTGTAGAAGTCCATGTCGAATGGCATATTGTTTAAAACAGCTTTATGCAGCTTCTCCATCGTTTTTGACATCAAATGCAGAAAATAAATAACACAAATATTGTTTTTGTTGCCATAAATATTATCATCATCATCATCATCATCATCATCATCATCATTATCATTATCATTATCATTATCATTATCATTATCATTATTATTATTATTATTATTATAAATTTATAACGAATATATGATAAAGATAAAAAGCCGTAATCGTTATGTTATGGTTAAAATGCGCATAAAACTGACTGAAATGCTTCCACATTAATACTATCTGTAGCATTCAGAGACAGCGGAAATATTTAGAAAATTAGAGAATATTTTTTTTTTTAAATATGCAACTCACCTTATTATTGTACAGTTTCATTTTAAATCTGTCGTAGTAGTAGTAATTAGCAGCCTCGTCGTCTGGCAGATCGTTATACCGGGACACGGCTTCAAAGCCGAAAGCGTCGAACTGGCCATCAGGTTTTAGCAGAAGACATGTCGGCGTTTTGTGTAGCAGAAATCCTTGGGTCTGTCCCCAGTTTTTATTCACGTGAATCGCCTCTTTGTTCGACGCAAACGAGTACGCATAACCGCTGAACGTCGTGCCGAAGTCGATGGCTGCGACGATTTGATATTCCGCTGCTCGTTCCGATTCCGGCGTTGTGTCGTCCACTGGCGACTTAATTGCACCGACGACGACAGCGTTGGCTTTGCTCATGTCTAACGTGGTCGGTGCACATTTCGACGTCTCCTTTTCGGCCATCTTTGTTGATGGTTATATCGGCACAAATCTGAAAATAACGCTATCCTCATTAATATTGAACTTGGAGACATATCGATTTTTCTTTCTTCTAATCCAAGCCCTGAATGTGAATAAACAAACCGTACCCGGTGTTTTATCAAATTTCTTTGTTTGGCACGTTACTGATAACGCAAATGGTTTGGCAACCTTGCTGTCAGATCAATGTTAAAAGATCCACAAATATTTTGTAATTTTCAGTAAGATCAAAGGTTTATTTTTACACTTGCGCGAATAAATTATTCTTTTACTCTTGGACATTTCGGAATTAAGCATCCGATACGTGTGTCAATGCTAGCTGAATCATATTTGCACGATCGTTGCAAACGGAAGGTAAGATTTAATTCAACTGATTTTTGTTTTTGTTTTTAAATTAATATTTTCTGGCCTTCTGCTCTGTCTTATTTAATCTGCCCAATTGTTTTTTTTTTATAATTTTAGCAGGCCTGTTAAGTAATATATATCCATGTACCTTCAACTGCATTTTAATATTTGTCGTTTTAAAATGTAACTGTCAGTAGAAACAACACTCTATGCTCAACACTTCACAAATTCTCTCTCTCTCTCTCTCTCTCTCTCTCTCTCTCTCTCTCTCTCTCTCTCTCTCTCTCTCTCTCTCTCTCTCTCTCTCTCTGCTTAAGCATTTTGCTGGGTAAATGAATCTGTTTCTAAGCGTTACAATATTAAAGCAGAAAATGTTATTATTATTATTATTATTTAAATTGCAGACACATATACTCTTAAACCAATATTTCCCAGAAGATAACGATGACTATATTTGCCATTATAAATTCAAAGTAATGTGTCATTTTATTGATTTTTATTTCTCCGCCTAATGCAGACGCCAATTCTATTTCAGCCATAGGCTAATTTTAGCACAACGTCTGCTTCTGTGAAATATATCCGACCACTGTAATTTCAAACAAAGCGGATCTTATTGTTTCTGATCCAGGTGTTCCTTGAAAATAGGCTGTTTAATTCTATTGATGGAGCTTAGGACATTAAGATCAAGATCTTGGAAATATACTGGACAAGACAGAAACAGAAAGATCGTGTGTCGATAATAGATATATGTATATGTAAGTGTGCGTGAATGTGTGTGCGTGTGCACACGCACAAGTCGACACTTTCTTTTCATTAACGTATTGTTTATAATGATGTATTTACAGGACTAAACTATGAGCAAATCGAGTGAACACAAAAGTGATTTGGTTGCGGAGGCTCGTAACTTCAGTGCTAGCCTAGCCAACGTCTTCCTCATGAAGAAGCGAGACCCACAGACACATCATCTGCTGGAGAAGGCGCAGTACCTCGTGGACGGCCTCCTGGCGGAAAACCAACGACTGTCAAACTCGGGCACACCCCGACATTCACGCAGTGGGGGTATGGGCCAGCTGTGGGTGAAACTGGACGAACTGAAGCGCGAAAATGAGGATCTTCGGAAACACGTTGGTAGAGGACAACATGAAGAAAGGGGAACGCCCACCAAAACTACTGGTATGAAATATAAATTTAAAAAGAAAAAAAAAAAAAATTCAAGTTCATCGGCTTTGTTTTTAATTTTAGCTATATATTAAAAACACAAAACATGTACATATGTCTAGCACTGGGGAGGATATATTATGAAGCTAATGAAACTTGCGGTTCAGGGCACCTTAACTAAGACAGTCTCCAGAAGCATCTTTAATTCACTTGACTACAACATTTTAATCAAAATCTGAGATGTGGCTACATTTTTAAAATCTGTTACGAAACAAGCCACAGAAGAAAACCAAGTTTCAGAGCGCCACAATTTGAGGTCTGCTACTGGACATGCTGTGTGTGTAATCTAAAAAACTTAATTATTTCAATTTTGGAGAACATTTTGCTTTCTGATACAACTTGTCCTTTGTACTGTAGGTAACATTTTGTAATTTCTATAAAAACATTATTATTTAGAAATTCTTTTAGCTAATCTTTTCATTATGTTGTAATAATCATCATCATCAATGAAATGTTGCCTTTCACAGTCATCGTCTAATTATTAAAATATTATGTCCAGGTCAGGGGTCAAATGATATAGGTATACTCAAAGCGGATTTACAACGAGCAAAGAACGAGTACGAATGTCTGAAACAGCAGAACGAGAAGCTGCACAAGACGGAGAAAGAGCTGCAGACGATCAACAGCAATTTGCGGGACGAGTGCAGACGACTCAAGACGGCGCTCGACGTGTCCCAGAAAGCAGCAGAAAAAGCGAGAACAGATTTGAAAAACCTAGAAACCAGTCTCTCCTCGGTCAAAACCGAAAATGAATCACTGAAACAAAAGTATGAACGAAAATTTTGGGAACGCAGTCATTGTTATAGATATAAATGACAAACTGAAACGAGTTCCTATAATAATAATAATAATAATAATAATAATAATAATTTTTAAATTTTTTTTTTTAAATAATAATATTAATAAAATAAAATAAAATAAATCAAATACAGATAAAAGGAGCATAATAATGTCTGAAAAATAACTATGTTTTAATAATAACTACAACAAAATGAATATTAAACACCTTAAGAATATATTCACTAGTTTTGTAAAAAACCCAAACGTACTGTTGATATTTATAAATATTTTATATCTTTCCACTCGAGCTATAAAATGATTTCTCTCTTTAAGACTAACGAGTAGCGTGAAGCCGAGACAAAGAACGGATAATCGGCTGACAGAGAACATCAACGAAAGATGTCGCCCTAGTGTGATAGCCGTGAAGTACAACACGATGGAGAGCCAGGAGTGGGTGGACGCTAAGGAAAGCCTGGAAGACAGCACGGGGCAGGACGAGGAAGAAATAGTCAGGTTCCTGTGTGCGGCGGTTATGGTAAATAATCGATAAGGATCTTGATACCGAACAAGGTTCACGCACGTGGATCGCTAACATTAATCTAGTTGGTGACTCATTCGGACCTGTTATCGTTTCTGATTTACAGTTCATCTCTCTCATGCTCTCTCTCTCTCTCTCTCTCTCTCTCTCTCTCTCTCTCTCTCTCTCTCTCTCTCTCTCTCTCTCTCTCTCTCTCTCTCTCAGTTATACTGAATACGTTTTTTTCTTCTTTGTTTTCCACTTTAAATTAATTTTCACATTAAATCATAATTTACGAATGCGAAAAGTCTTTCTTTTTTCTTTTTCTTTTCTTTTTAATTGTTACGATTTTTAACCTTGCTTTAAAATCGGTCTGGTCATTGATCAGCGTGTTTTATAAAAATCTTCTCATAATCAAAATTCAACAATATCCATACATTTTACAACTGATACTAATAATTTAAATACATATATATCATTATATATCAACTTTTAGTTTTAGAATTAATGTTCACAATATAGTTCTTGAAAACGTTAAGAAAAACAGTAATTAAAACTACTTAATTCTTTTGCTTTATCACATTTTCATTGCATGGATGTTTTTTTTTGTATTTAAAAATAAAAATAAATCTGATTTTAACAATTTCCAAATCTGACAAAACAGATAATGTTTTATTCTTTTGTACCCCAACTATCATTTTATTTGTTTCAGGCGTCATATGAGACATCATTAGACATCTACCAGAATCTGGAATTAGCTATAGCAGAGCTGCTGAGGAATCCAACACTGGCTGTATGTACTACATAAAGATTTGCTTATTTAGCTTATTAAAGGTTGAAATTATTTGGAAAATGTTTATATAATTAATGAAAGAAGCTTTTCAAAAAACTTAATGTAAATATTATTATTATTATTATTATTATTATTATTATTAAGGACAATAATTATTGTTAATTCAGTTCAGTTTGTAAATTTATTTACATTGATGTATAGGTTTATTAAAAATGTATGTTAAAAAGATATTCCCTTGAAATACAATAAGAGTGCATGGAACTTGGGAGGATAATCCATTGGACTGTTTCCAGTTGAAGACAGTGTTTAAAATGATAATAATTAAATTGCAGATGGCTATCACACGAGATATTGCTAGGGATCTCCCTCAACTTCCAGAGGAAATGACAGACGCAATACGCTTCCGATTACGACAGACGTTTGAACACATAAATACTGAAGCTTTTTCTGAGGTGAGTAATAGATAATTAAAATATCACAATGAAAAATTAATTATTTCTATGGAAACATGTTCATAAATGAACTATAAATTATGCATTAAACTGGAAATAGATTTTAGTTTTATAAAAGATAAATTTTTCATATTAAAGAAAAGATTCATTTTCATTACTAGTATTATTGTTATTATTATGTAATGGTGCCACCCCCTTCTCCGTTTCCTGAAATTCTACTTTGATCTCTTGAGCACACCTTTTATTTTTATTAATGACAGATATTAAAATATTACACAATTTACACATCTGCCTTTCAGCTTGTTAAATATTCCCTCAGTGCTGAATTCAGTGACAGTGCTAAACACATTTCCAGACACAAGTCAGTGAACCAGTTCCTCAAGGAAAGTATTCGTTTGACGTGGCAGATGGTGATCCAGAAACCACCAATGAAACTTTCAACACAGGACATCACATTTGATGATGAAAAGCACAAGTTGTGGTGGTCATGTGATCAGTCACATGCAAAGACAATTGATTACTTTATCTGGCCGGTTCTCAAAGACTATGAAAACGGTGCTATAATGGTGAAGGGTTGTGTTTATGCAAGCTGAAGTTATGCAGTTTTTTTAAAATTACATCAAAAAAAATATGGGGAAAAAAGTCTCTTGATAATTTAAGCTTTAATTAATAGATATAGATATAGGTATCTGTATATCTGTATCTATATAATTTTTTTAATTTTAATTTTTTTTATTAATTTGCTGAAATGCTACAGATGTGGAAGTAATTTGTGAGAATCTAACAGTTTTCTGCCACAAATTTGTATTTATAATTTGCAGCACTGCCATATAGCTTACAAAACATCTTTTTTTTTAAAATCAATATATTGTGATATTTGTTTCATTTCTGGTTTCACTCGTTTCATAATAAATTTGATATTCATGTCTTTTTGACTTTCTTACATAATTTGTTTTCTAAATAACCATTTTTAATCCCAATACACTACCTACAAATCCACACAAGAGTCTGTTAACTGGCTAAATGTTTACTGGAACTGTATCCATAGGCAATGGAGGATCATGATGTGGGGTTTCTTAGTTAATAATGAACTGGTACTAAATAAAGACAGAATAAATGAACCTGTTTGATAATACTTCAGCAGAAAAAATATTCACTGCAGCTGAATGTTATTTGTTACTGTTTTGATAAACAACAGACCCAAATGTGCACTGGAATGGTTTATTTATGGTATACAGGTAATGCATACATAGAAAAGCATCTATTAGTTTTGTTATATGATTTTCAGACAGCCACTGATGATTAACTTCCAATTAATTAACATTTATTATTAGGTAATTATGTCAAAGTGAAACAATTTTAAAACTCTTTAAATATATATATATATATATTTTTTAATAATTATTAGTTGAATGAATTTTGTGACCATCAGATACTATTAGATATATTAAAAGGTACAGAAATATATGAAAATATAATTTGTTAATAAATCAGCCATTTACTATATCATATATAAAATATTAAGTGAAATTAAGTTAAAGTGTATCTGAAAAATAATTTTAGGAAAGTGAGAACTAAAAAAACTGCAGCAGCTAGAAAATAAATTTTTCTTACTCAAGCTTTTTATAAAAATTTAACTTTTTAATCCTGACAAGCAAACATAAAATAGATGTTAATAAGAGCACAAAGTGAAACAATACTTAACATCAGACAAAGCAAAACAAAATTGATTTTTCAACCTGGTCTCTGAAACAGAAATACTGCTTCTCAGTGGAATTCTTCTAAAACATTTCTTATATTAAATTTCTAACAAAGTTATTTCAAATCTACAAATTACAATGACCAAAAAAAAAAAAAAAACCACTCCCGAAATATTTTTTTAAGGGAATTATTTGTGAAAGCCCATTATACATATATATATATATTTTATCGATTATCTTCTTAATGGTTTACAGTTTGTTAGGTTTTTTGGCCAATTTAGTAATTATGATTTGATTCAAAGCAGAATAAATTTTTATAATAATAAGTCTGAAGATCTGAAACATATTGCAATATGTCTTAAAGGCCAATGAACTGTCATGTGTGATTATATTTAAAACAAAGAGGACATTTAAGAAAAGCATGTGTTTATTTTTAAACAAATTAAATTTTTCTAATACTAATTTTAAAAAAGAAATTATACAACAAGTGTGATCTTAAGTTTAGTGATTTAACAGTGGACAACTGAAATTTATAGCAAAACATGCAAATAGCAGTAAAATTTGTAAATCACTTTAATCAAAACACTCTTTATTAAAGCAAGGTACAAACAGAAAAACCAAACAGGCGTTTTTAAAAAATATATTTATAATTGAGAAGACTAGGATTTTTTTAATAACATAATACTATTGTAAGCAAACAGTTGAACAAACAAGCTTATAAACATATCTAAATTACACAAAATATACTATAAAAAATGCAGCATGATTTGTGAAACACTATTCTAATTGTACTATGTACTAATTGTACATTGTCAAAAGCACTATAAAATGTACCATGATTTAAAAGAAATATATATTATTACAATGTAATGATATTCATCTCACCTTTTATTGGGCGATTTTAAAGATACAAAAACAAATATATAAATTCAGGCTTAATGAGAAAATCAGAATCTAATAAAATGTTTGAAATGATTATTGCCAAAAAAAAAAAAAAAAAAAAAAAAAAAAAAAAAAAAATTGTCATTATAATAATTGTACACTACTTTTCAAAAAATAATATGTGACATTAAAACTGTTTATAAAAGAAAATTAACAGACATTAACAACTTCACTCATTTCCCCCTTTTTTTTTTTTTTTTTTTTTTAAAGTGACATCATTTAAGGCACTTTTGGCTGGGTTTCCCCCCCCAGTCAATATAAAGAACAAACAAATGATTTTAATACATTACTGGAATGTGTTCTTCTTTGGTGAATGATAATTAGCCAGAATGTCTATCTCTTTTTACCTTTTTCACTTAAAACTATATTACTATCATTTTGTTCATCAGTATGTCAAATTAATCATATGTCATCATTAAGTAGAAAATCTAATAAAAGTTATCGATAAGTAAATATAAAAATGTAAGAAAAATATAATCGTAATGATCCTGTTCACAGCGTACAAAAAATATATATTTGGTTTTTCATAGGGGTTTTGTAATGTACATTTGTGGTGGAGCAATGGTATATATACTGATCAGTCTTGACATTATGGTTATTTGGTGCTACTTTCAAACAGCTAGTTCTATTTACACTGGACAGTCAGTCTGCTATGTATATATATATATATATATATCTATATATATATGTGTGTGTGTGTATGTGTATGAAAATTAATGAACACTAATTTTATTGCATTTATTTAGGCTGACATGGTAACAATTCATCAATAAAGGCAAGTATATTTTTTCTCTCTTTCTCGTTTAAGGTAACAAAAAAAAAAAAGCAATTTTATATTACTCTTTAGTGTGTGTATGTGTATGTTAATTTTATAACCAACAGTTATAAAAAGTGAAGACATCTGTAGATAAATTTTATCATTTGCAGGATTTTCATGCCATGTTGTAATGTATTTATTTAATGCTGGTATTTTTATGCCTTTTATTTAACAGCATATGAATTACTTTCAATGAATTTTTCAGTAAGAATATTCAAGAAAGTTTGATTAAACATGTATACACCTTAAAATTCCAACAGCAACAGCTGAAGGAATTAAAAATGTTAATTTACTCAAGTTAGGACAACTGAAAAGTGTCATTGCCTAAACTGAACAAGCTGCCTTTATATACTGAAGATATGTTACATGTAAATAATTGTTACATGATAAACATGGCATATGTGGAAGAGTTAATATGAATGTGTCAGTTACTAGTAACAGAAAAAAAGCAGTAGCAAAATGACTGTCCATTCCATAACATTTTGTAATTAAGATTCACTAAGCTGCACTGTCAGCATCAGGATATATCAAAGTGTGGCACAGAAGCTGTTAAAAATCACACAGAACTGTCATCAGTACTTTCAGTGAATCTGTGTCCTCAAGCTTTTTTCTCGGCTTCAATTGCTGAAAAAGAAAAATGAAATGTCAAAGAATTTTAGCAGTTGGACTTTTTCTTCTAAAAAGGTGTGCTTTCTTTTTTCATCTTTTGTTCTGAAATGGTAATTTGCACAGAAACTCATACACTGACATTCCATGGTTACTCTTGTTTATTTAGCTGCAAGACATTTTGAATATTCATTTGTCAAAGAGAGGAAAGCGAACAGCACAGCTTTTACTAATCCAGTATTTAGTGAAACAGGTAATAACGAACTGTAACAGTGAGAACTGATCCCACAGCCTATCATGTATTAACTTCTGAGCTACAGAACAGCTTATACTTCTACAAATGCTAGTGTAATCCAATCAATGTTTTCTTCTAATAGACATTTTTGTTATGTGATATGGTATCCATATATCGTATTCCAGCTTATGAACACTTTCCAGACAATATTTAAAGCACATAGCAAAAACAAAAACAAAATGATGACGATGATGTCCATAATGACAACAACAACAACAAAAATAAAAAATAAAGTTGTCTTTTATCATTATACATTTGATGCTAGAAAGAGATTAATCACAGTTTATAAAATAAATAAATATTTAAGACACATCAAACAGAAAATAATTTTTAAAAGACAACAATAAGCCTTACATACACTGGCTAATGAAGATCAATAGCTGACAAACAAAAAAAAAAAAAAAAAAATAAAACAAAAATAAAATAAAAAGTAAAACAAAATAATAAAGAACATCATTGTTAAAATTCTACTGCCTCCTAGTAAACTGCACTGAATGTTTTATAAAAATCCATAGCTAATACTGGAGTGTTAATGTAGACTAAAATCAATTATCTACTATTATCAAATACATTCAAGATTCTGTCAAATTTATTGTCACACTAAAATGAAATAATTAATAAGAATAAAATAAAACTAAAAATTAAACAGAAGAGCATAAATATTTCAGCAGAAGTTTGGTTAGTGTTAATAGCATTTCATCAACTTGTAAAAATTGTGTTTGTGTACAAGTATATTAATCACATGATATATCTTTAACCTCTTTACATTCTTTTTTTTTTTTTTTTTTCCATAAACAGTTACTTAACAAAAACAAAGTTTGGAGCTAACATATTATCAAATTATTAAATTTATAGTTATGATAAAGACAGAAGAATTCTAACTAAACACAACACTGAAAAAAACATAGATCACACCTCTTACCCTACTCATGGTCTTGAGTATCTAGTGACAAAATGTAACAAATTAAAAATGCATAGTTTATAAAGATAAACAAATAAAAAAAAAAAATCCCTATTGGAAATGATATATAATTTCCAAAATAATAATAAAAAATAAATATGCAGTTCTTTCATTTACACAGACACATGACACACACACACACACACACAAGGATGGTGTTTTTTCAATGATTAACTTTCAATACATTTTCTGAACATTAATGAGCATTAAAATGACATTATTACAGCATCTGATTTACTAAATCTAATTTTTTTTTAAATTTTATATAAAATGTTTATAGACATGCTCATACTAACACATACATCATTATGTTTTATGAAAAATACATCTGATTATTCAAAAACATGAAATTTTTTTTTTTACCTTCTTTGGAAGGTAGTGGATTTTTTTCCTGGGTTTCTGCATGTTTTAGACTCCTGCGGTTAAATCCCTTGATAGAACTCTTCAAATTTTCCTCTCTTTTCTCAGCAATAATGGCTAATTGAAATCAAATTGTCAAATACAGTGAAACATGTAATCCATAATAATCTTGTAAATGCAAGTGTACAATAGGTTCTTTACAATATTTGAAGAATCCACTTAATGACAGTTATATTCAAACTGATCAAAGCATTTAATTGTACTTACTTACTCCCCAAAACAATTAAAAACTACAAATATAAATTATGAAATCAACAATCTGTTGAAACATGCTAAAGTATTTTTATTTTCATAACATGATCATGTATACAACTTTAATCTAAAAAAACTAATATTATCAATTAAACATGTTATAAAGGAAACTTTCACATTCATGAAATACAAGTATCTAGTTGCTTTTTAAAATAAATACCACCTCCATTACCAGTCCAGCCTATATTGTTATCCCAGATATTTTCAGTAATAATTTTAATGTTATATGGCTTTTCTTTATTAACAAATATTTATAGAAAACATTACTTACTGTCTTTGTCTGGCAGTGGATTATGTTCTTCTGTGCTCACATGTTTCAGATTGGCTCCTGCCTCTATAGACTTGCGGAGATGCAATTCCTGTTTCTCTTTTTTCAAATCTGAAACAAACAAGACAAACTTGTGATGAAAGTTTAGAATTGTCAGTTAAACGTGGATCAGTTTGGATTTTTGTCACTTAAGCGAGATACATAACCTGCTGATAGTGCCCAATGTCAGATAAAAATGTATCATTGATGGACCTCTCTTCAAGACAATATTTTCCTAATAAAACTTGTAAAATCTCCCAAAGCTACAAAATAAGTATTCTAAAATTAGTTCCACATATTGTGACACCAGTCATTAAATAATATGAAAATTACTTTGACCTCAAAACACAGTTAAATTTTAAATAGGCAATGTTAACTGTAATGGATAGTACAGGATTAGTTTAACAATGAACATTACAAATTTATATAAATAATACTAGTTCAAGTTTTATATTTTTTTATCATCTTAACTAAAATGTTCTAATACAATTTTTGTTTTCTTCAAATTACATAAAAAGAAATGTATATTAGAATAATGTGACTGAATTTAAAGTTTTGTGGTATGAAGATGGTTAAATTGTTTACAAACCCTCCTGATTGGGCAAGACAGTTTTTTCTGCAGTCTCAGCTTTACGAAGCTGATTTTTGTTGAAATTTTCTATCCCTGCTAATTTCTCCTGTTCAGTCTTCTCAAGCTGAATCACTGTACACAGAAAAATGTAAATTGTTGACAGAACTTTAATTCAGCACAAAACACTCAAAAACAAAATAAAAATAGCACCAACAGAACTTCAGTATATCACATCATGTCAACATGCGAAAAAGAAAACATTTCAAGGTTAACATTAAAAATAATTGCATTGTAAAATAAATAATGCTGATAATCAAATAAATAAAATTCAATTAATGATGTAAGTCATTTAACACTTTCATTGACACAGGCAATCACAAACCACAGATCTGAACAAAACACTGGAAAAATAAACCAACCTTCTTTGTCTGGTAAAACAGTCTTTTCTTCTGTTTCTGCTTTTTTTAGCTGATTTTTGTTGAAATGTTCAATTCCTGATAGTGTCTCCTTTTCAGTCTTCTCCTTTGCAATCACTGCAAGTACATAAACCAAAAAATGTAAAAAAAGAAATGCACTTAAAATTTTTATAATTTATATTTATATAATTTATACAAAACATAACAGCATGTATGAATCTTTTCTATTAATTAAAGATTAAACCAGTCAACAACAGGTTTCATTTCTTGTATCTTTATATTAAAACGAACTTTGACAGAAGGTAGTTGTTCACAGTAAATATTCTGAGGTTTCTGTGAACAAATATTTTTCTCAATTTAATAAAAACTGAAAATAAAGATTAACATTTCTGAAAAAAATACTTTAGTAGATCCATTCTTAGTGACTCATTAAAATAAAAACAAAAAATAAAAATGTGTATGTGCAAGATGGAAACAGTTCAATCACAGTTTCATCCATAAAGGCAACAGGAAATACTGTGAAATATTTAGCTGAAGGATAAACAAGAATGGAGGATGAAATGACTTCAAACAGGAATGAAGAAATCTTTCAAGAAAAAAGCTCACACAGAAAAACTTAATACATATAATGAAGCAGTCAAAAATTTATGAGATAAACACATAAAATGAAAGACAATATTTTTCTGAACTATTATTTTAGACAAATTACTGTGACTGAATTACAATTGTCAAGAAGTTGAAAACTATTAAAAAAAACCCAGAAGGTTTAAAAAGCAGATTATACTGACATTTACTACTGCAGTGTTTCTTTGTGCTGGAGTATCAGTGAATAAATGGGGCAGCTGGGTGTCAGAAAATGGCATCAGTGTTATAATACTGTATTAAGATGTGCAAAAATGCTGGGATATCATTACATTTATGTCACCTAAATTATTAATTCATTCTTTTAAAATATTTCTATATATTAATCATTCATAACCGTACGATGATTCTTTCTTTTGTAACATCATGCATCTGTGATGTAAATACGGCCAAACCTACTTTCTGGACTTGGTAAACACTGTCATGTGATACTGTGTGTTTCAGCTCGGTGTGAGGAAACTCACGTATGTGACTTACATGCTTTTCTCATCCTCCAGTACTGGTGAACAATTTATGTGAAATAAAACTAATCAAGTGCAAAGCAAAATAAAAGTAATAGAATACAACAATAAAAACTTTATACACATATTTATGAAGAGTAAATCTACATTTTATCATAAAAGCTGAATGCAATAAGCCATGAAGAAATATTTAATAAAGCAAACAGATGTTATTAAATGAAGTAATTTGTTGTCATTCATACAGGTTAAAAATAAATAAATAGATAAATAAATAAGAGAAATAAATAACTTTCGTCCTCTTAACTAGAAAATAATATTAGACTTTTAAAATTGTGCAATTTCACTTCTACATTTATTATATTCTTGTTCAGGCTATTAGTATCTATGTCAACAGACTTGTATTTATATATACATATATGCATTTGTAATTTTAATGACTGGATCCTGGTTCAACAGATTTATTTATTTAGTTGGTAATTTGTTTTGTTTGTTGTTTTGCTCTGGGAGGGTTTGTTATTTTTGTTTCAGCAACAAAAAGAAAAACACATTTACATCATCACTTTATAATAACAATTTATTTTATTTTTATATTATTATTACTGATTGCTATTAGTAATTATTATTATTACTATTATTAAAGAACACACAAATCATGAAATAACTGTGTGTTAATCCTGATTTAACTTGGATCTACCAGTTTGTCCTCACAAACTTCACATTTTAATGGTGGTACATGTCCACTCATGTGTTATTGTTAAACTTGATAAACTTTTACTCTCTGCTGTTAGGTGAACTCTTGACATCTGAACAGAGGAGGACTTGTGCAGTATTTGTTGACTGCCTGGACTAATCTGGCCAATAGATTAACAACAGATATAACCTGATAAATGAATCATACCATTAAATATATCACACTGTTCCTTTATTAAAATATTAAACACTGCCATTATGAAATATTTACATATCACCTTTAATAATATATTTATTAAAATTAATTATTAGATTTTGTTTTAGTTTGTTTAAAAATTTTCTTTAAACAATTTGTTTATGAAACTTTACTTCAGATAAAATATTTAAATGATATCCTCAGTTTTCAGTCCATCAGCAGTCAAATCAATTCAGCTGCATAAATGATATATTACTGTTATTAACTTTTTATTTATGACCGATATATTTTTTTATATATTAGACTTTATTATTTATTTTTAATTTTATTATTACTTTTTCAGAATTTATAAAATATACTATTATCTAAGCCACAGCACACTGAAATGACATAATACTGGATATAGTTTTGTTTACACTCAGCTGGATGCTCAAGTGTCACACAATACAGTTTATCAGAAGCTGTGTCTGCATTGCTAACAAGGTCATGCCATTCATGCATTATGGTCAAAACTACAAGTTAACAACCTTAATATCTCAAGAACAGTAAATTACAAACAAAAACAAAA
This sequence comes from Chrysomallon squamiferum, assembly GCA_012295275.1. Lineage (NCBI taxonomy): Eukaryota > Metazoa > Mollusca > Gastropoda > Neomphalida > Peltospiridae > Chrysomallon > Chrysomallon squamiferum. The sequence continues at coordinate 24,338,544 of CM022670.1, forward strand.
ACAAACCAACAAAAAACAAAAAAAAAATAAGTGCTCAGTAACAACAAAACTAATTCATTCTTTTTTTCATAAACTACTCCATTTTCCATTCTCGACATCTGCTCCAAAACCAGTGATAACAATTAACGCTTGACTGAACTGGTCCTGATAAAAAAAAAAAAAATAATGTTCCATTATTAGCCTGTGCCTTATGAGTCATTGGTCTGTATCTACTAGATCACTGTCTAACTGGTGTATTATTAATTACAGAAAAATGTTTTCCCAAGTTGTTAAAATAATGGTGAAGTAGCCAATGAAATGTTTGACAGTTTTTTTTCTGTTCAAAATCAAGCATTCCCAGCAATAAAATAATTCAACGTAATAACAGATTAATATAAAATTATAAGTGAATAATCATTCCTACACCAGTATGTTTCAGTGAACGTAGCTGTGAATGGCAAAAAGCAATTGCAAACTGAGTTATCTCAGGAACATTTCATAACAAAGGGTGGAACCTGCATAGTTAATGTCAAACATGCTGAGATATAACCTAATTGTATGAAAAACTGTAAATTTTGTATCAAAAAACATAAATAGCAGTACATTAGAGACCACCAGAAGGCGTGGGATGTATTAAAGTATGTAATAAAATATTTTTCACACAAAGGACAATTCTGACACTAAAAACTTTAATTTCATTTACAGTTTGTCATGAAAAATAACAAAAATATGTGCAAGTATTTGTTCATATTTGTATATGAATATGATGAGGTTATATATAATTTCTTCAAAAAACCCCAGAAGGCAATACAGGACAAATAGCATGTATATATATATATATATATGTATGTCTATATACCAGCATATATATATATATATATATATATATATATATATATATATATATATATATATATATATATATATATATATATATATATATATATATATATATATATATACATACAATGTATATACAAACACACAAACACACACACATAATATATATACACATTATATATACATATTGAGTTGCAGTAGCTTTGAATGGCTTAGACTATAAATGAATATTCTTTTTAATTCATGTATCTTACTTCCTCTAATGAACAATGGGCTTCCAAAAATCTCCAGACTGCCAATAAATTAATAACAAAACAGTAAAAAAAAAAATTATGTTGACCTAGTCACTTATCATGAATACTGTAAAAAATGAAATTAATGCATGTATAAAATAATGTGCTGTCACAACATGTTTTGTTTTAAATTTCTCTGTAGTAAAGAGTCAGACATGACAGATCACTGCAGTAATAGTCTAAACACTGACTGAACATTCACAGACCTTGGGTGTGTTTTTCACGTCAGTTGGAAGGTTCTTGCTAGCATTCACAAACAGACCACAAACTGTTACCGTTTTATGCCATGTTTAAAAAGTACGACTCCAAATATTCATTTCATTTTACATTCACAAGCTAAAGATGCTGATGATTAATTCACAAACTCTCGTGGCAGTCACAAAGGAAAGAAAAGAAATTGTATAAAATAACAATCAGAAGAATTAATAGAATTAAAAATAAATTATACATTTTGTTTTTACTCTTTTTTTTTTTTAGTTTTTAAATCTTTTTTTTAAACTGCATAAGAGGTCAACAATTTTTCACTTAACTGCAGTTCCAAATTTTAAACCTAATAAGCAAGAGTTTAAAGTCAGTGCAAATTAAATATACTGATCATGATAATATTTGAATTAATTTTTGTCTAGAAGTAAAAATACTAAATCTAAAGAATGAAAGATGTTTTTGGAATCATTTTGTTGAATTATAATGTGTTTTTTGGTTAAGAACATGAAATGGGTTTATTTTAATGGAAAATTAGATTCAGAGTAAAGGATTTTTTAATTTAAAGGTATGATGAATTGATTTGAAACATTTTTGTTTTACTGCTACTACTACTACTACTACTACTACTACTACTACTACTACTACTACTACTACTACTACTACTACGACTACTGCTAATAACAACATATAATAAAATAAAATTATAGTAAAATAATAATACAGCAGTAGTAATTATAACAATGATAATAAATAATGACAACACAATAAATAATGACAACACAACAACTAATGATAATGATGACAACACTGAAGTGTTTGAAGGAGAAAGTGTTTTAAGTGGATTGACTGCAGTGAAGCTGGTTTAGGGGTTCATAACTCACTCCCTGTGTCAGGAGGGGTAACTTTCCTGTGTGTCTGTGTGATGCAGATTGATCTTTTCAAAATGGCTGACTCCTTCCACCAGCTTCTCCTGCTCAACATCTAAAGAAAGCATGCATATGAGAAAGACAAATGATGAAGAAACATGCATAAAACAGCAAAATAAATAAAATTCAAATCAGACAGAAACCACCATCCCTGCTAAAATGAAATTTAAAAGACAATATAAAATGAAAATAATAGCAGCATAGATGGATTGGTTGTTAAAATTGATTAACATCTCTAAAAATTATAGTCAAAACAGGTAAATATAAAAAAAAAAAGTACAAACATGCTTATTAATTACAAGAATAATAAGAAGTACTTGTAAAACAAGAAATATCTGTAACATTGTAGGAAATTAAAGTGCTACTGGTGTTATGCAGTGTGATCCTATCTCAATACAAATAATTCCCAGTGTGTGCCACAGAGGTGAGAAATGTCTAAAAGATCCTTGCTGCTAATTATGTCTTTTTGCTTCTAATTACAAATTATGAGATTAGTTTTCAGTAGATGTGTTTCTAGAAAACCACTGTGAAACATCATTTAAATTAAATTAAATAGAATTTTTAAAAATTTTTTTTTTTTAATTATTATTTTTTTTTTTTAGATAAGGACTTTTCTAACATTTCAAAACAAATGATATTTAACAACTTCTCTGAACCCCAATCCTGTTATGTATAATGAAAACAATTATACACTCATAACCTTTTCATAAAATGTTTTGAAAGAATTATTAAAATATTTTATCATTCCATTTATCACATGGCTGAAAAAAGGTCAGAAAGCGAAATAAAACCAAAAAAGTATGGCTTCATAGATAGTTATACTGATTTATAATGATTAACCATCAGAAGAAAAAATAAAATTTCCTAAAAGTAACAAGTATTTTTTGCTAAGAAAACAATATTTATGTGAAAGCAATTGTAACAAATGTCAGTCTCATGGCATTAAAGTCTTAAGTCAACATATTTCATTTTGATGGCAATACTTTTTTGTGTGTCGTTTTCTACATTTTTTTCTGCAATATTATGAACCTATTCTAATTTAGAACTCTTGTGAGGCTTTTTTTTTTTTTTTTTTAAAATATATTTATTCATAATTTTTATTTTACTTACAGATATAAAAATCGCAAATTTTCAGCATAAATTATTTAAATCTGTAGTCTAAATTTTTAACTTTTAAAACATCACAAAATATCAAACATATATTACATAGTTTACAAGATCAATATTGCAATTTAATCCCTTGCCCTGGGTCACATATACAAGATAATGTTCAAAAATATACAAATTAGGTGTACTTTAATTATCTGTCAGATTTGTACTAAATTTGTTTTATTTGTTTGATTTTATTTCTTTTTATTTAAAATGAACAAAAAGGAAGGAAAGTACAACTTAACCATCTGAATGAAATTCAATATTAATTGTGTCAAACTGTTTTAACAGAACACCTAATTGTGTAAAGACAATACTATATAACAGCGTAACTATCAGACTGACAATCGTTTACAGGTCTTCCTGGTTTCTTGATCTCTCCTGTCAGGTGAAATACATCCTCGTTTATATATAAACATTTCCTTGAGAAAATTTATTACTCAAATGATAAAAAGTAGACTTCTTTACTGGAGGCACCTGCATTATTTTCCTGTGTGTGTGTTTCTGCATGTGTGTTCAAAAGTGTATCCTGGATGCATATTTGTAGATGTGTTAGCAGATGTGTGTTCAAATGGACATTTACATAAATGCTTGCAAGCATGTTCATGTGTGCCTTTATGCATGTGCAGCTAGTTCATGGCTTATTTTTGTCAGCAATAAATACCTTTTCTGAAATATGTGTTTTAATTAAGGTCATTTTCAAAAGGTATTTAATGACATGCTAAAAGTGCAAAACCAAAACATTAGGTTTAATAAATTGCAGATAGTGGGAAATCAAGAAAGCAACAGTTAACAAGTAAATATTGTGATAGAAACAAAGGCAAAGGAAAGTTTTCCAGGATCATGTAACAGTTTACAATTCCATAGTAACTAATTTTAAAAAAAAGGTATAGTGGAGTTCTGGGATGATTCAGAATTCCATAATTGTCTTAATTTGCATTTATTCTATTAAAGATTATCTAATGCTATTTAAGTCTAGTTAAATATAATTTAAAATTGCTGCTAAAAAGGTTAGAATAAGATTGAAAAGAAATCTCAGTTTTCTCCATACATAACATAACAAAAATTAATCTAATATTTTAAAGAGGGGAAAACAAATCATTTATCTTGGATGTGCTTCTTGAACAAATCAGTAATTAATATGTACAATCAGTTTAATATAATTGCATGTAAATGATGCTGAACTCAGGCAAAAGTATTCCCCTGGTATCTAGACTAAATGTATGCATTGTCTGTACATTCTTTGGGGTCCTAATGCTTGTTTTTATCTCATTGCCCTCTGAGATATCTCATTACATATTGCAATATGATCATGACAGAACTGTCGCTATATATTCTGTCAAAAAAAAGAAATGCGTAGGCAAAATATTCATGGAATTAACGTTTTGATACAAAGTGGCATAATTCTGTCATTTATGATCGTATCACAATAAAATTTGACATGAAAATGTGAAAATGTTCTTGCTATGGACTGACAGCAGTGGAGGTATTTTCATCACCAAACAGTGTCAAACAGTTGAAATCAATACCTTCTGTAGTCACCAGTAGCAGCAGTTGCTGTGCAACATTTCCTTGGTGTAGAATCTGGGCATGTGGAATCCTAGCCCATTCCTCCTGCAGAGCGTGTGACAAACACAGTGCTTTGTAAAATCAAACACTATTATTCTTTCCCAATCACTTGTGCCTATCACTTTGGACAGTGTTTGTAGGATGTAGTGTATTGTATTACCAATTAAACAATCTGTCTGCTATAAATAAAAACAAGATTAACTTACATTCCAGATCCCCATTATCTGTGTAGAAAACATATTAAGTTTAAATGGAAGAGTTTTACCCTTTTTATAGTTCTAGATCTCATCCTGACTATGTTTAATTTAATATCCTAATGTCGTACTTGGCAGTTGACGCTAGTACATTTCAAAATATGTTATACATCAGCAATGGTCCAAAATAACACAAAATAAGTGCTGTATCAAATGGCAGTATCTTTTTTTTTTTTCTTCTTCTTTTTTTATACTTTACAGGTTGATAGATTTGACTTGGTATCAGATCCTGTTTTGTCAGAGCTACAAAAACTTACCATCTTTAGAAGGAAGTGGATTCTTTTCATCAGTGCTCACATGGTGCAGCTTCTTTGGGTCTGCACTTGAAATGCTTTTCAGAATAGTGGGATCAATTTTCTGGTTAGATGACATTTTTCACAGATGTGATTAACAGTAATTACTTGCTGTTCTGAAATATAAATATGTCAAACAATTATTAAAAGAACAAAACAGTTTATTTAACACACAACACTTTTTTAAATTTTAAATTTATATGAAAATACACAAAATTATTGTTAAGGAGAGCAGAGTAGAGATGAAATCTTCTGCTGTTTTTTTAATTTGGAATCTTTTATGTGGATCTTTTTCAGAGACAAACTGATCCAGCAATTTCATTGTTTGTTTTCTTCTCGTTAAGTAACTAATATTAATACTTTTTATTTCCAACCAGTGCAGATTTCAAGATTCTATCAAGATCTTTCATATGCAGTCTTGACAATATTATAGTTTAATAATATTCATTATTATTAAGAATTTTATAATTAATAGTAAGCATTAATTCATTCAACTTGCTGTTCCAGATTAAAACAAAGAAACAGATCAAGATAGACATATTTTGGAAAGACTATAGTTACATCACTGTGCATTTTTGTTTTCATTTTTACATTGAATTTAAAAAAAAAAAAAAAAAAAATAAATATTAAAATCAGATTAAAAAAAATATTCGCATTGTGATTTGTGATACTGCTATGACAGTATTTAACACACCCTACTAAACTTTATGATCAATCTTTTGGTGTTTATGTATTAAACAGTCTATGAAAGCAATATATATTCTGATTCATAACAGATCTGTCTGGACTGAATTTATGAGCTGTTTTGCAAAGTTTATGCAGTTTGTAGGTATTGTTAATTTAAATTAACCTTTGTATTTTTAGTGTGGTGAGTGTGCCTATATATTTCAATCTGGCCAGAACAACCTTTTTTTTTTTTTTTTAACCTTATAAAAAAAAAAAAAAAAAATCCTATTGTTCTATTAATTATCTCAGATTATCCTAATATTTCAGGTAATCACACCAAATATGACATAATCCTGGATGAACAGTTAATTGAATCAAAACTTCATTTTACATAAAACATTAAATGCCAATTATATACAAAATATGGATTGGTAATCTAATAATAAATAAATAAATAAATAAAAAATAAAAAAAGCTAATTGTAATATAATCTGTTATGTATTTTTGGAAAATCATCAAAATTCTTCCCAGTTCCCAGTCTTATTGGAACTGCAGTGACACAATATGACATGTTGATAGGATCAGTGGGCATACAGCTCATCCAGTGTGCCACTGTAACATCTCCACTGTACACACAGAAACAGGAAATTTTTCACATTTTGTAACTCAGTTTAAGCTAACAGTGACTGCCATGACAGGATGTTATACAAGCCTGAGTGAATCTTTCCAGGATGGTTACAACATGGAAGCAATTTAATTATGTTTAATACTCTGCCGTTTATTTTATTTTATTTTATAATGGTTGCATGTGTATGCATGTGTTCATGTGTTTTATAAAAGAAAATGAATAACATGTACAATCAATTTGTGTCACATTTTGGCTAACATTAGGTTGAGAAGAAGGAGAAAGATTATTATAAATACTTTCAATAATATATTTTCTATAGCATTACATGCTGTGAACTGTTCAAGCCTTGAACAATAAAGAATACAAGGTTTGTTGCCAGTGTTTAAAACACATCACTCACCAAATGCACGCCATATCCAATGTGCATGCAATGCATTAATTATCAGTGCATTTTGTTCATACTGTATGTATCTGGTGAATAACATGTGTACACATTATTTGCACAAACCAGCTACTTTAACAATTTCTGTCTAGACCTGGGATAAATGACAAGCCTTTATGCTGTGGACCAAATAGCCAACATTGATCTACAATTTCCCACAGATGTTGCATCTTAGCCTTCACCATAAAGCATTAGATGCAAAAAAAAAAAAAAATGATCAATATACAAAACGTTAAAAAAACACATGTGTACAGACTGATATACATACCTGTGTGAACCAAGCAGCAAAACAGTATGTGGATTATGTTATTGAATTTTACAGCCAACACCAGAGTAAGCACACTTCCTGAATTTGACCAGAGGTGTAACAAATACACTGTGTGTCGCGATATGCCCAGCTGACCACCGATGGTTGACAAAACCCAGTGTGGTACAACACCGAACAATTCAGATTCAGGATGCAAACACACTGATTTAAATATATAATTTTGTTATCTGACTACACAGAATGATTTACAGCGAGGAAGACTGGAATTACATAAATAGATATGTATTTTTAAATATGTCTGGACATCTCTTACACTCTGCATTTAGAACAAATTAAAAAAAAAAAAAAAAAAAAAAAAAAAAAAAAAAAAGAAAGATACTAATTTAGATGCATTATTTTTAATGGATTTTATATCTGGATATATTCTGGACATATCTTATGAATGCAGTGGCTATAGATATACATATTATACTTGTAGTTATTTTTGCATCACTGCATATTTAGATTCATGAAATACAGATATGTAAGATTTGTATATGTGTACATTTATAACTATTTTGAAAAAGGAGAATAGAAACAATCTTAGTTTATACTTGTTATAAGATTCTTCTGCATGTGCGCAGTGTTTTATCTTTTGACTAATTTTGGTTTTATGGGTGTGTTACTGAATATATATAAAAAGGATTAAAACAAGTTTTAAAAACAAAATTAATTAAGAAAGCCAATCAAAAATGATTTCAGTAAATCTAAATTTGAAAAAAAAAAAAAAAAAGACTACCATAACAGACAAAATTTTAAAATTTTCATTTAAGTAAAAATATTATATAATACAAAGGTTTTAAGCTCTATTTATGGAATTTATGTTTTTAAAAAATAAGAAATGTGACACTGGAAATTAATTTTTATACAAGATGGGATGAAGTATATTTGTGATTATTATAACTGGAGTTGTATCTGGATTCAAATGTTTAGTCCATTTGAAATATATGAGATAAACCCAAGAACTGATCCTTATTTTCATTCAAATAAAAAAAAAAAAAAAAAAAAAAATATACATTAAAACAATAGTAATGAAAGTTCTTAAATTAAACATTAAATATTATTGTAAATTAAGTTGAAATAAGCATCACTGAAAAATGGTAACCAGGATAATACATTTGGTGAAATGAATCTTTAGAATGAATCACACCACCAATCACATGAAAAATGGCATTTTGCTTGAAACAAAACAAAACAAAAACTGTTATAACCTGAATTTATTTGGCTACATAAATCTAATTAATAAATTGCTTGTTCAGAAGTAGTGCATCATTTAGGCCATTATCTATTCAAAACTTTGGGTTAAATCAAAAGATTTGGTATTTTGTCATATATTAATTAGTTCAGGTCTTGATGTTTTTCTTGGTAATGGGATACATTCCAATCATTATTCACATATTTAACTTGTAAGACAAACATCTCTGTAAAGCAAGTGATTTAGAAATACAGTTCAATCACAACCAACAACTTGCTTCTACTTTTAACACATCCTCAGCATCCCAGATGGAAAATAATAAAACAACTTTAACACAAGTGTTGAACAGACCTTTAAAACCTTCCACCAAAGAAAAAATAACCCATTTTGATGAAATACAGACCTCACCATTTTAAAAAAAAATTTATGGATGAATGATTTTAATTACAATTTTCAAAGATACAGATATTGTATAGTAAAAAATAAAAAAAAATCTCTGATTGTTAAAAATCTGATCTGTGTCATGGGACTGTTAGAGGGTGAACTTCCTGTTTGAAGAGGTTACAGTACTGTTCACTTGTGTTGTGATGTCAAGTACTTTGTACAGTAATTCAAGCAGAAGTAATTTATCTCTCTTGATGCTTCTTCCCTACAGGAAAAATTATCACAAAACACTCTACTAAACAACAATACCTGAAACATGACAGTCATTTGATTTATTCACCATTTACTGCAGCTAGGTTTTTAATAACAACAACAACAACAACAACAACAACAACAACAACAACAACAACAACAACAACAACAACAACAACAACAATAATAATAAAGAAAGAAATAAAAATAAAATATCAGTTCAAGTAAGATTAAAATATTCAAAACAATAAAATACAAAATATTCAGGAAGATCTTGATAATGGCAAGAAGTTTCTCAGGGGTTTCAAATTATGTGCAATCCATTTGAAGGGGTTTACATAAAACACAGCTTATTTTGAATAAGTTCTTGTGTCATTCATGAAGAATTAACTTAAAAAATTAGCTGCTCACAAAACAATTACAGTTCATCTCATGTCACTACCAGAAATAATGGAAGTAATGTAATTGGTAAAATCTAGCAATCCTCGGTTTTCAGAGGTCCATCATCATTTATTCATTTTTTAATGAAGATCAAAGCTCGGGCAATTTCTCCTTACATTTTGATAAATAGCTTAAAACCATGAACAAATGTAATATTTCTGTCTTACAAGCTGGAATGGAATGCAGTACTCTGATAGAAATGAAGTGATCTTTTTACAAACAATGAAAAGTTTTCGTACTAATAAAAAGGTTAAATAAAAAGTAAGTTTGCTATTTAATGTAATTTCATTATGACAAATTTAAACTGGGCATGTAATCTGAAAGTGAAACAAAACAAAAAATAAATAAAATTTATAATAAAATATATACATTAAATTATTGCTTAGTACAGTATATTTTATTTTATTTTATTTTGAAAGACATTTCAACTTATATGGTGAATGTTACGCATTTCAAAAATGAGAATTTACTAGTAACACACCAAAATCAGAATTTCAGAAAATAATTTTCTTGCAAGATAGAGTAACATGAAAGGCCTGAGCCTATCTGATCTCTGCCATTTTAGTGCAATAGGCACTACATATATTTACATTTCCAACTGAATTCAGTTAACGAATATTTAAGCCTTCAAATACCTACAGTGATAGTTTGACTTTATATTACACTGAATTATTGTATTTATCAATATAGTCAATTCCTGGATATCATCAATCAGTACCATAGCAAAAACTTTTGGCTTTTTTTTTTTTTTTGACTATTTTTATGAAACAGGTGAAAATATCAGAAAATTTAAGCTACCATTTGCACTAAAAAATAAAAACAGCATTACCCAATAATTGTTTTTAGTACACTTCATGAAATTTTTTTCCCCCTTTCATAATTATGTGGGTTTTTTAAGGATAGTAACCATTGTGGTGCACATTATTCAGTGAAAAGAATAACAAAATTGTGACTAGCACTGTTAAATGACAAACTGATTTTCAAAATGTTGTAAGTGCTGCTGAAGGGAAATAAACAATGAAAGCTAATGATAAAGAATTTTATCTTAAAAATAAAGCTGGAATTGACCAGATGACAGTAATAAAGTAGGTGATTTATATTTACATTTAAAGAATGTAATAAGCCAGAATTTAAAATTTAAAGTTTTTAAAATAAATATATGCAATTCATTTAATGGATTTTTAAAATAAATTGTATTGAATGTGGTTCATTTATTTATTAAAAAAAAACAAAAAAAAAACAACAAAAATACAAAGAAAACAACAAAAAAAACCTGAGATATGTACACAAACAAGAAAATAATATGTGCATGTTATAAAGTGCTTTGGGTTGAAAGTAAACAAACAATGATATGCAACACCCAAATAATCTTCTGTTCTTCGTTACTTTTATTGCATTTTTTTCAGGTTAAAATATCTGGGTGGGTGTTGTAAATGTGGATTTCACTTTACTCAAGTTAATACAAGTAAATAACTGATGTATTCAATAGATACACATTTCATGTGATTTAAAATTTAAATAAACATTTATTCATCAGACCATTTAGCAGTGAAATAACACTGAGGATATTCAGGTCAATCATTCCACATTTCAACTCGATGTGAAAACAGCCCACAGGGTTTATTTGTAAAGAAAACATTCAGTAGACTACATAAACACATCTTCACATATATATGTACACACAAATGAAAAAAAATCAAAAAAATAATATATATATATATATCTAAAAAACACAATTTTTTGATAATGATTAGCTTACCTGTATAAATGACTTAACAAAATATATAATACTTTGAAAATAATAAATGAAAATCACACCACTCAGAAACAGCTTTACCTGTCATAATCAATCACAGAGGTAAATTATTCCATATTAAACTGCTTGTAAAAATTGTGCAAAAGGGTTATTATTCCATTTTTTTTAAATTAAATATAAGCATTAATTTCTTAAAAATGAACAATAATAATAAAAAAAGTGATTTTCTGATAATATATTTTTAACCTGAATAAGTGAGTTACAAAATTTCCTATCTGGAATTATATAAAGGTTTGAAAACAAAAATCATTCCACTAAGTAACAGCTAGAGGAATGGACACAGGCAACAATTGTAAATGAAAATGGTTTGAAATGCATTGCATTCCTGTCAGACAAAGAACTGTATTGAAAGAGAAATTCAGCTGTTCTCTGTGGTCTCTATACAATACACACACACAGTACATTCAAGTAAATAATGGAAGAAAAGGAAAGCGACATATTGTTACTAAAAACCAATCCATTCATTTTCATTGATAATAGAACACTTAGCAACACATTTTTCTGACATCTTAATAAAACTGAATAGGTTGACATGGTCATACTGCATTGCTTGTAATGACACTCTACTGTGTAAATCTAATGTACTGCATTGCATAAAGTGAATCTTTTGGAATAGACTGGTTGAAAACCATCCTGGAATGCATAGGGTAAATAATGATATATATTACATACTGGAATATATATGTAAATAATAATATGTAAGATAATACTGGCTAAATATTGAAATTGTATACTTAGAATCCACAGTGTAAATAATGAAGTATGAAGGGTTAACAAGTTTCAAAGGAAGAGTCAAATTAGTTACCAAGTGTTGTTTTTTAAATCCTATTCTTTTAGAAACTGGATCCCAAACATTTATATTTCTCTCTTTATTCCAGTATCTGATAATTTTCATCATGTGCCAATTTGTCAGGTCCTCACTAAAAAGCTTTTTCTGTTCTTTTTCTTCAGCTCGACTGGTGTGATTTTTTTTTTGTTTATATATATATATATATTTTTTTTTTAGATCAGAAGAAAACATATGCAGTTATTCATCAGAATAAACTGAAATGTAGGCCAAAAACAAATTAATGTTAAAATTCATACTGATTAAAACCTGCAACACAGTGATCACAGTACAAGTATTTTGTAACATCAGCAGTGCCAAATTTTTTCACAAAAAGATAGAAAACAAATGCTTGAACTGAAAAGTTTCTAAGAAAATTTTTTCAATTTAAAAAAGAAAAACATTGTTTTGAAGGGAAATTTATACACTTTCAGATGAGATTAATTGTAAGCCTCCTTGGTGATTGTGGAAAGGGCAGAAGACTACAAATGAAACTGTGTGCATTTTCTGATGCATAGGAAGGCATGCCATGCTGTGTGTGAATGAGCTGAAATGGCACAATTCCTCAAAAAATAATTATAAAATTTGCTCACTTTCACCAAACAAAAACAAACAGTACAACTGAAAAGGGCAAATACTGTGCTATACATTTTATGCTCTTTTGAAAAAAAAGTTTATGTGTGCTGAGCTGGGAATAGATAACAGTTTAGAGGCAGCTGTGCAGTGCATGTGACAGTATCTAATTCTATATGCTGTAATGAAAGCTAATTTTTATTGCCACCACAATTTTGCCTATAATTTCTGCAGTACAGATTCTAATAATTATCATCTGAATGTTTCCAGCCTGTTGTTGGCCTTATGCCAAACGGTCAGGCTGAAGGATTAAAGGGCATGGCTTTGAAATTATACAATTCCAGACCAGAGGTCATTAATTATGTAAATGGACATATTTTGTTACAGTTTTCAAACCTAAACATTTCTCTCATAATTGGTTTATGTATAAAGTTTAATTTTATTTACAATCTTCTATTAAATAAGTTGGAAGAATGGGAATCTCTGGGGTGTGGAGAATTAGAATTTGTAGTCAAGATATTGATGACTTTAGTGTGAAGATCAAAGACATGCAATATTTTTACTTGACTGAAAATAATATATCCCACACTAACACACATTAAGGGATAAAAAAAAAATTTAGCTCAACTATTTTTATATATTTGTTCTCACTATTATATATTTAAACCACCTGCTGTGAAAGATGAAGCCTTTTTCATGGCTGTTAAGGTATATATATACATTTTTCACATTCTCTGCATGTAGCACTCACAGAGTCAGATACACTGCTAGTGATATATATTTTTTTTAAAGCAAGTTGATAAAAGATTTCATTTTCAGCATCTTTTGTTAACTGCAAAATTTTCTAAAATGATTCACATGATGCTTGACCTCTGCTGACTTATGACACACATTCCCCACACCTGTTCATTCAGCCTTAAAAAATTACCTTCTTTAAAACATTAATCTTATCACTTAGTTCCATTGCAAGTTTAACGAACAGCAAAGTTTTGTTAATGTTTTATCATTTATTTTAATAACCAAAACATCATATGCAATAGTCCATTCATCCATGCACAAAAATAACCATCTGTTGCAAGTCTGATAAATGACTGGAAAGTGACATCATTTTTAAACCTAGGCAAGCTGTCAATGACAATGCTGATGAAAGGCAAGTGAACACCGATTTATTCAAATGTATTTCAGACACATCTGTGCAGCACATATTACACAGCTTTATTTTCACTATGCTTTCAGCAATTACAATAGGACTTTTCTTTATAAATAAGAAAGACCCCAGTTTAAAATCAACAACACTAGATAAACACTGTTCTTTTTACTGTTTTACTACATGAGGTCAATGCCAATGGTGGTATATGAGAACAGTTTCTTCAACACCAAAAGTGTTGAACTTTGGGAACATGGCACACAATTCAATGTGATTTTAATGAAATGTTTCTGTGTTGGGATATGGATTTGATGCTGTAAATAATATTACATGCTGACTGCAAAGTTGTAGACTAACACTAAAACAAAGAAGTTGAAATGACTTTAGGATGATAACCCTGAAGCCTGAGGAAAGATTTTATCAGCCCATAATAGCAACACAAAAACAACCATTAGCACATGCTCAATATCTTCTGAAGATTTCTAAAATTAATAAACCCAATATTTTATTTTCTCCAATTACATTTTGTGATCAATTTTTCAAATATAAAATACTAGTAATAGGAAAAATAAAAATTAAATGAATTAGCTTCTTAAATTTGCAACTGAAATAAGAAATGTTACAGAAAAGTATCATTATTTTCAAAAATATTCACCACTGCTCAAGTAAATATAGGCCTAACAGAGTTTAGAATGTTTTGAGTTTGTTTTTCTGAATACCACAACAACTGCCTTTTGATTAATTTTCTATGATCAATTATTAAATGTCAAATGTTTGGTAATACACAGCTCATACTTAAAATATTCTACAGTTTATTAGCTATTTAGTGCAGATGTTACCTGTTTTATCTTCATGTATATATATATATATATATATATATATCTCATACATGCATACATACACATTTATATAAACATACATGTATACATTCATACACACATACAGACATGTAAATATACATATACATTTTACATTTAAATATACTTTTAAGCATGTGTGTACAACTGTGTAGGTTGTGAATAGTGATATGAAGTATGACAACATTAGATTGATGCAAGATACATTTACGAATCTGAACTTACAGACAGAACTATAAATTACAGTGTAACCTTTTGGTCATTTTAACTATTTGTGTGTCCAGTGAGATGACCCGGTCATGTAGGTTTTAATTGACTGTTAATAAATATTATTTATTACTGTCAACTGTATTAGTCCATCAGAAATGAACATAACACCAAAGGCTAGTGGTCTCACACACATACACAGACAGACAGACAAGCATCAATTAGACACTGTAACAACAATATGTAGATATTCTGTCATCTGATTAGTAGCAGTACACACCAAGGTCATTTCAAGCAGTCTGACTGTCTCACAAATTTGGTATGAGGCTTGTTAAACAGGAAACCATGTCATTTATTTTTATCTCAAGTGCAAACAACACACCTACTCAGGTTAACAAAGTTCACAGAGAAGCTTTGTGACATCTTTCAAGCTTCTTAAAACCTGTAAGAGAGAATCTTTAACTGGCAAAATACTTCTCTCATCAAGATGTCTGAAAAGTGAAACCAGAATATTTTGTTAAGTGATCTCAGAAGTTACAGAACACATTTATGATGTCAAACGTGATGTCATACTGCTATCTGAAACAAATAAAAACATTAATTAAATGAATAAATCAAAATTATGAGGAATGTATGACAGTACCCAAATAACACTCACTGCTACAACAATAAGGACTGCCATTTACGAGGAATCTTTTAAAATAAAGAAGTTTGCATTTTCTTGATGTTATGGCCATAGCATAACAAATAAACTTTTGTTCCTGAAAGGTGATATTCACTTACACATGATAATGCTTTGATATCTAACCAATGAAATCTGACCATTGAAATCTGACCAATGAAATCTAACCATTTAAAGGCAATTTAATTCAATTTAAAAACAAGCTAATTTTGAAGAATATATGTCAAATTTGAAATTAACAATTTTAAAACTTGTCAATTTTAGTTCTTGAAATTAGCAGTGTTAAGACTTACCATATTATTCACACAAAACAATTACAATAATGTATAGATATATATATGTGTGTGTGTGTGTGTGTGGTGTGTGTGTGTGTGTGCGCGCGCGCAATACAAATTAAATTGCTTTAACCTTATATCAGTATAATGTGCTGCATTTATTTCATAAATATTAACTTTACGAAACAATAATAATAAAATGAAACCACCAAAAAAAAAAAAAAAAAGTCATTTACAAAGAAAACCAAAACAGACAGAAAAATGTTTTTCTATCGCAGATGAAATCTGATGAGTTTTACTTTGCATCTGAGAAGTCACCGTGTCCCAGTCTACACTTACATGTGTGTATTTAACTACAGTTGATGTCATACCATAAACACACAAAGGTGCAACACTGTGTCATCATGGGTGTAGACATGTACAAAAACTAGCTTCACGCGAGGTATAAAGTTAAAACGACAAGCACATCATCTAATGTGTGTAACCTGTAATTGTCATGTTTGGTTTTCAGTTTTAATGAACTCATGTCTATGTAATTTTTATGGTTATTTCATGCAGCACAAAATTAAACATGTCATGGTACTATGCCATAACAATCTCATCCCAGACAGTTTAATGTTCTAGCCTTAAAGACTAATTTGAGAGTTACATGGTAAATAAAAATGAAATATAAGTGTAAAATAATGGCTAAACATTGCTGTCAACATATCCCGTAATACAGTAAGAAGTAAAACAAACATTTACTTATTTTCTTTCTTTTTTTTTTTAAATAAATAAATAAATAAATAAATAAATAAATAACTTAATAAATTTCAACTGATTAAACCAAAAGGAAATAAGAACATATCTAAAATTAGAAATTTTTTCTTTTAATTTCCAAGAAATTTCAAATGAAAGTCCAGATATTCTTTATGATTAAACCCAAGAAAAAAAATGTCTAATTAACAGAATCAAAAATAATAATATAAACTGGATAGAGACCATGTTTTATTTCTATAAAACAACTTCTAAATCACTGTTTTAACATTTATACCCAAGTAATTTGGTTCCAACACATCAAATTGGTTGATGTGTTTTTTGTTACTAAAGATGTTTGCCAAGCGTTTGTGGGATGTCACAAACTTTGTTTTTCCAGCACTTGACTGGAAAAGGACAGCACTTACTACAATAACCATGTGTTTACATAGAAAGTACACCCACCATTACCAACCACCAACTTACAAGATGACCAGGATAAGACCAGTCAATATGTACGTTAAAGTAAATAACAGTTCTCATCTTTTACTACAGGATTAGCCTTGTCTTTTTTTTTTTTTTTTAGTTTTAACTGGTATTTTTCAACATCTGTAAATCAGTTTCATTTTTGAAACACAACTTAATTTTTGATATATAATTTATGAGCTTTTTATTTTTATCTGGTAATTTCATGTAATGCATACATTTATTGTTTATTATTTCTGAAAAACAACATGCTTTGCTATTTCTGACATATGAATACAAGCATGATAACAATTTATTAAAAACAAAAACTGGCACATCATAAATTGACTTAAAACATGAAATACTTCATTTATCTGACAGTGTGCAAAAGAAGAATGGCTTCAATATGGCTGTGAACATGATCATGGAAATTGAGTAACTAAAATATTTTTTAACCTGAATAGTCTAGAACCAATAAAAATGATTTTCTTATTGGAAATAAAAAATCACAACTAAATAATTGATAATAATAAATAAAAAATACAATGGGATATATATTTGGTCAAAAAAATAAAAAAAAATTAATTTTTTTTTAAAAAAATTATTCACTTTTTAAATAAGAATTTTAATTATTTTGCGGTATTTGTCATATGTCATATTACTGCTGATAATATTTACTGCAAGTTGAAAATCAAACAGCTGAGTAGAGAAAATTGCTGTTATTTCAGAATTAGACTCATCTCAGTGACTCACATCTACATATAAAAAGAGCAGCCTAAAATCATTTATCTCTTACATGCATGAATGCGCACGCACAGAGACACACACATACAAGGGGTTGAGAAGTGCATAGCTGAGGTCCATCCCTAGATGTGTCAACAAAATAAACTAAAAACTGTCCCACGGTGTTAGCTGTGTGGAATTTTTGCAGTTATGGTGGGTGTCATGTCGTAATTCACAGTAGAAATGTGTGGCAATGTAGCCAATGTCATTAATTTTTCTACGAATCCATTCTGATAGACACCAGTTACATAAAGATATATTTTTAAAAAGAGAATGTGTGTGTGTGTGTGTGATTTAATATATGGTGGTCAGTATTAAATTATACATCCTCATGTCATGTGTAATAATATTAGCATGGTTTGCTGCCAAATACAATAGTTACAATTTACCAATTTGTATTTATTATTTTAATATTCTATATATATTACAGCTAAATATTTTAAAATGTCAAAAATAATGTTTATACATTGTAAACAGTCACTTCGTTGATTACGATATTGTTTATTTATTATCATTATTTTAAAAATTGTTTGTTTTATACGTTTAAACATGACATTTACTGATACCACCAAATGCAAGCATACGATAAACATTTAAATTTTATAATACAACGCAATTGTTAAATGGTAATTTTTAAATCACACACGGTAGAGAGTTATTAGTAAACAACATTTTTATATTATTTGCGTTAGTTCAAATAATTCTAATTTGTTAAAGATAAATATATAAATAATTAGAATGCTGTTGTGTGTTATAATGCGCCACAAATTAGCAGCTGTATTCACCGCAGCTCTGTTGTACAAACAACATTTAGAATGCATGGAACGGGGATTGTAAGTAGTGGAGGACAGCACTTGAAAAAGCCACATCACCAGTTTTGTGGCTGCTGGTTTATCAACAACAATCTAATTAAACAAATTAAATATGCTGTAATAAAAAATGTAATTCATATACATACACTATATATTAAATTGCAGGTGACAAAAATTAAAATTAAAAGTTTTTTTTTTTTTTTTTTTAAACACGTACCTATGAAGCTGTAAACACTGTCCCAAGTTTGCTAAGTGTTTGGTTTGTCACAGAACATCCAATGAATCACCTAGACGCGTAGGCGTGGTTTTAAAGCCTTGAAAAGTAGTACGGTAGGCTAGTAGAGACATAATTTAGTTTTGTGACGTCCACCTATGAATCAGTATGATAAGCGAGTTAACTTTTAAAATAATTTGAAAACTGTTGGTATATATTATGTTGCATTATCTTACAGTTTTATACTGAAAATTCAGCAGCAGAGTTGGTATCAGTAGGAGCGTGAATAGTAAAAGTTTTAACTGTAGCAGAAAAGGCCAGTGAATAAAGATAACAGAAAAAATAAAAAAATAAAAAAAATAAAATAAATAAAATAAAATAAAATAAAATAAAATAAATTAGTATTTAATGCTACGGAAACTTAATAAACGATCAAAAACATACATTTGTAAATAGCAGACTGACACTTTCTTTCCACTGATATACAAAATTAATATATTCAAACATCTGCTGAAACTAATTTTGTAAATGCAGTAACTAAAGATGGTGCTATTCCCTTCGGTGGTGGTGTTGGTGGGTCGTGGTTTCTAGAAGGTCGGCTTTCAAGATTAGAAAATGAAAATAATAATGAAAAACTATACGCAAATCACATATAATCGATAAAGTGCTTATTATATAAACAGCTCATATAAAGGCTAGTGGCATGAAGTCTATAAATTAAAAATATTTATGCTGTACTTTTCTTCTTCTTTCTTTTTATTTTCAGTGTTCAATTTAACCCTTGTTTGTCAAGAATTTGGTCTATCCGATTTACATTTTAATCCTTAACCTAATTGGTCAGCCACGTCTAACTACATTTTTTGAATGTTAAGAACTTGAGAGGAAAACAAATCAAGAAAAGAAACGGAAGAAGTAACGAAAAAAGAAAAGTAAAAAGCTGAATTTATTTGCGTTGTATACAATAATCAAACAGTTTACAATAATCATGGTCTTTAAAATTTTTAACCTATGTATTAAAGAACAAAAAAGAAAAAAAAAAAATTATTCATAGCCTTGATTATAGACTTCATAGGGAGGATTCTGATTGGTTGAAAGCTATATTTACCCCAACCCTTGCATCAAGCGGGACTTAAACGCAGGATTAGTTCCTTCCCATTTTCTCTCATTTATTATGTACTTTTTCAAAAGACAGTTTAAAGTGTATTTCGTTTTACAAAATCACTGAACAGCATACAATACGAAATACATGTAAGTTTACTGCACCTATTGATAACACAAATACGAAACGCACACTACCATTATATTAAAGTATATTTCTACGGCTGTGCTAAACACTTAAAACAGACTGTAACGAGGAAGTCACGTCTCACATTGACGTTTGACTAGAGCGCGCCAATTTGATTTCAAAAAGCGCAACACTGGTTGCTTCATAAAAAGTGTGGACAAATAAATAAATAAATATATAAGACATTAAATGTAAAATAAAATAAAATAAAATAAAAGATGATAATTTAAATTAAAAAAATAAACAATAATAATAAAAAGATGATTACGATTAAATTTAAAATAAATTATAGTATGGCATCTTTATTTCACTTAAATAAATAAAGATTAAACAACTTTATTCAGTTTTAATAATAATAATAATAATAATAATAATATTTAATAATAATAATTTAATAATAATAAATTTATTTCCTTTTACATTAGTTTATATATGTAAACTGTTTATGACTGACAAGCTCATAAAAATGCAAAGCTTTGTGCAAAAAATAAAAACAAAATATAAACAGCAACAGACTCCCACACAAAAATTAAAAATAAACGCACACACACACGGCCGAAACTAGACTTTTTGAAATGAGGCAAAAATACTTAATCGCCGACAAAAATTGGAGACATGACTTGAGTGCTATCATGACAGTAAATTACAATATACCCTGCATCAGGGCAAGAACTACTGCAGTTAAAGAGATACAAAATTCCAAACTTTGCAAAATAGTACAAATTACAGTTCTCAGTGAAATATTCTCCAACTGAATCAGTTGGAAGCTGAATATTTTACAAAATAATTATGACAGATGCATGAAACTTTGCATTGTTGTTTGTTTTACTCATGTCTAGCAAATGGTTCTGCTTTAATTAATTTGGTTTCATATATAAATTTTGCTTCGTGCTATTTAATAATTAAACAGTATGATATTGTCAGGATATGACATGGTCATTACAGACATGTCTGCACATTTTGATCACCGTATATTTTATTTACCCTGCTAATTAAATAATTCCTATAGCCTAGTCACCTCGGAACAAATAATACTTCCTAATGCATCCACTGGGCAGATATGTTAATACCAGACAAAATAATATTATAGATTTACAGATTAATTTATTTTATATATATATATATATATATATATATATATACATTATATTTTTCATATTTATATTTATTTTATTTGTTTTAAAATGTTTAAATAAAGCTATTGTAATTTAGCCGCGCTTTAGTAAATCAACGGTGCCCCCTAGTGTCGGAAAATACGAATAGCATTTATTAAAAACGTGACGTCATTCGGTAATGAGTAGGCTATGTGCCCCATAACATGAATAACCTGCATGTAATCTGTAATTCACGAATGTTGGCAATATAAATTACAAAAGTTAATTTTGGATTTCTATAAAAGTCTTCTTCTATTTACTAAAATTAGATTTTTATAAATAAAATAGTTCATATAAAATAGATTATAAATATGATGTTTTAATAGACACATTCAGGGCTTGCCACGGCACCTGACCAAGAAGAACGGACTCTGCAGTGTCTTTGTTATTTAGTGAATTGTTGATTTAATGTAACTTTTTTTTTCCAATTAGAGTTGTTCCAAACCCCCCCAAAAAAATAAGAAAAAGAAACTAACTTTATTACAAACGGAAGTGTATTTAATTGCTGTTTGGAACTTAATTTAGTATAGGATAAGACTATCGATATACATTTTTACTTGGTAAACGAACATTCACGAAATTTCCATGAAGAATCTGGATCCGCCATCTTGGACGGAGTTCAAAGAGATGTCTCGAATTACTGAAAATTCAGGTAGAAATTGGTTAAGTACATTAAATATATTGTGTGTGTATTTGTTCTTTCAATTATTGTGTTTTTAATGGCATGATTGTTTTTAATAAGATCACTGATGTTAGTGACTGTTTTTCATAAATTAGAAGTGGAATGATCATGATGTGAAAATAATTGTTTTCATTTATTATTCACTAATTATTTTCCTTATATTTTACATTTTAGCATTTGTATGCTATCTTTGGTCTTTAACAGTAATGTAAAATAATGCACTTGTTCAAAGAAAGCTATTCCCAAAATAAGTAATATATAATTTTACATGTCTGTATGACTTGGGTGTGGTTTGTTTGACAATACTGTAGTTTATAGCAGCAATTTCTTGAGATAGAACGTTAGGGAGTAATTTTGCCTTGAAAACAACAACAAAAAAACTATTTTCAAATTGCAGAAACATGCCCATATTATAAAGTGAGAACAGGCCAGAAAGGCAGATAAAAATACCCCATTTTGCATATAAAATTATAATACACATTTGTATTTCTTTGAAATATGTGATAAAAATCAAGTAGCACATTGTTTCAAAATGTTCATGATTTAAGATACCTTATATAATTACCCAACGTTAAGAAAATGGATAAAATGGTATTTTTTGCATTAAATAATGGATGAAAACTGGAAAAACATTGCACAAATACAATGATATTAATGGCTATGAAGTGGACAAAAATGACTCAGTTTTCTATATCTGACATTATTTTTGTTGTATAAATTTTAAATATACATATAAACTTACTCCTAGGTCTTGCTGAATTAGCTCACAGAGAATACCAAGCTGGTGATTATGAAAGAGCTGAGCAGCATTGTATGCAGTTATGGCGCCAGGAACAAGATAACACTGGAGTACTTCTGCTTCTTAGCAGTATCCACTTTCAGTGTAGACGACTTGACAGGTATATTCAGAAATGAAAGATGTTAAAATGTTTTGTAATATATTTATACAGTTGAATGAACAATAAATATTTAAATGTGCTTTTGTAAGATTACATGAAAAACATTTGAAACTTTTCAATTCTAAACAGAATAATACTGATTTATTCAATTATTTGAAGAAATAAAAGTGGAATATGACTGTCTTCATCAAATTATTAATTGTACAGTTTCAATTTATTTCCTTTTCAAACAGATCTGCATATTTTAGCCAGCTGGCAATCAAACAGAACCCAGTGTTGGCAGAAGCTTATTCAAATCTGGGCAATGTCTTCAAGGAAAGAGGACAACTACAGGAGGCACTGGAGAACTATAGGCATGCTGTTAGACTGAAACCAGACTTCATTGATGGCTACATCAATCTAGCAGCAGCACTTGTTGCAGCTGGAGATATGGAACAAGCTGTACAAGCATATGTCACAGCACTGCAGTATAACCCAGTATGTGATAAATCTTCCCACTTTTTCTTTAATATTAATTACTACATTTTGAATAACAAATTAATAACATTTTTGAATAAAATTCTCATCTAATATAAATGTAGTGATTTTTAAATGGTTCATTATTTTGTATTTTACAATATGAAGGAAAATATTAATTTTGTTTCCAGGAGCTCTATTGTGTTCGAAGCGATCTTGGAAATCTTTTGAAAGCATTAGGACGATTGGATGAGGCCAAGGTAGGTTTCTGACCTTGAATTTTCATAGGTTTTTCTCGCACCACTTTTTAGAGTAAAAGTAATGTATTATATAGCACTTATTAAATATCTTGTATTTCCTGACCAGAGCATTTCCAGTGGTCCTTAATTAACTGTTGTGTGATTATTGACAGGATTAGAAAATCAGTCTTAATCTTAAAATGACAGAACGTAGATAAATGAAAAATGCTTCATCAAGTGTTTCTTTGGCTAAGAGATTTTTTTTTTATTTTAAAGTTCGGAATATTTCAATCCAAATATAACAAAAATCTTGAATATATGCATTGACCAAGGTGTGCTTATAGCTGTATCATCATTCGAAAATCTACTGGTTGTCAGAAGCATAAATTCATTTCTGTGAATTTTTTTAATTATTTTTTTTTACCTTTTAATTGCGGGAAAGAAGAATGTATTGAGTTAGTATAAGCAAAGGAATATTCATGGATCGTTTTGAACAAACTCGTTGCTTTCAGTCAACAGCTAGTATATTTTTAAAATGAAAGCTAAAAGCACATTTTGCTCAAAAGGGACAAACACTTGCTAATGCATTAATACTAGTTTTATGACTTGATTTTTACTGTACATTACAGTATTTTCTTTCATTCTTTTTTTGTGAAATTTGGATATAACTCTGTATTTATTGATGTTTGTCAGACCTCATCAGCTTTGTTTACAACTTCTTTACAACAAGCCAGCGAAATTGCTCTGCTCATCTTGTAATAAAACAAAAGAAATCGATTAATTATATTTATAATTAAGGTAGAACATTTAAAAAATGTATTTATGTTTGGAATTGGATTATCAATGTATGCTATATTTCCAGTATTAATTTAGGTCTTTAGATAAAAGCAAAAATACATTGAGAGCTTTTTAAAAAGAATTTTGAAACTAGAATAATTTAAATGAAGTTTAGACTTTAATGCATTTTTCAGTTTTTATTTTATTTTTTATAAGCCTTTTATGAGTTGACAACATCCATTATATGCAAAATACTGCTTAAATGTCATTTGTCTTCGTTTTGTCATTGAAACTGATTTTCTAGATTTTACTTACTGATCCTGGTGATTGTGCCAATACAGCAAATTAAATAGAAATCTTATTTGGATATAGTTTCTTTTTGAGATTTTCATTATTAGCAAAGATCACAAAAAGAAACACTTCCATTATATAGTTGTATATTTTTAAAATACACATCTATAAATTTTCTGTATTTTGCAATATTTACAATAGTAAATATACTTATGTAATTTGCTGCATTGATACTTCCTATTGTAATAGTTATCTTTTTCTAGTAACTGATCATGAACTTGCAGACCTGAAGACTCTTTACTTGCATTTAGAAAATGGCATTATGTACATCTGTTTATGTGAATATATGAACGGAATTGGCAAGATGTTTTTAATTAGGGGGATGTAAGAAACCAAATCCAACATTTAAAAAAAATTAAAAAAAAAGCAAAAAAGTTAAAAACATCAACAAAAAAAATGCAATTTTTTTTTGTTCTTGTTGCTTTTTTGTTGTTATAATAATAAGAGTTGGCTTTGGGAGACTCTTTAAATACATATTTTATCATATTGAAGACTGGGTGTTGAAACAGGTTTACATGCAGCCTTTTTCTCTATGCTTAAAAAAAGAAACCATTACTGGTAATGTTTTGGTCAGATGAATTGTAGCTCTTCTTGATTGTCATAACCAGTTTAATTATATATAGATATGTTTTACTTTGATTTTTTAAAAATGTTTTTACTGATGTAATTTTATCATGGCTAAAATAGATCTCACAGATGTTTCAATTTACACATGACAATTAATCTGATTTTTTTCTTTATAATTTCAACACTAGCCTTCTAGGTTGTGAGTGCTACTTGTTTATCAGAGTTATTGTTGGTCATACCACTGGAGCTGTAGGCAGACCGTGAACCAAGCTGGTATGGGTACTAGTATTATTGCCATAATATGGCAATTGTCGTATGTATACTGTGTTAAAAAGAAAAGAGTGGGACAATGTCTTTATCAAAAACATATAATTGATTAAAGTTATTACTGAAAATAAGTAAAGTTTCTAAATCAAAACTTTGGCTTCATCAATAATGAATAGTTTTGACTACTTAAAAAAGGGAGAAAAAAAGAAAGAAAAAAGATATATAAAAAAGATATTCTGTAGAAAAACATATGAACGCAGCGGTCGCTTAGGTTTATTTGCTGACACGCGCATTGTGTCACTGCGGTCGCGCGACCATCCACTTCTCAACAATCCAGCAAAAATGAACCTTAACATTTCATTTATTTTTTTTAGATTGTCATACAGTTTTGACAGTTTTGAAGTCTGCTATATAGCAATTTGCTTACACATGCATGTTTATGAATTTATATGGATTGTTGAGAGCTGGGTACGTAGAGGGAGTTGAGAGAGAACACAGCACAATTTGATGCGGTGCAGGGTATCAACAGTTCTTCATGACGTATTCACTTGATGTCTTAGTATGCATCTTATGTTAATGTCGCCAGTCTTGTTGCAAACATCTGGTATTATTTCTGACCTTTAAATATCCTGCACATCAGCTCTCTCTTAAGCCTTTCTACATGTCGGCGCTTGCGGTCGCCTGTGCTCTGCAGACAAGCAAAATGGCGCGTACCTCTTTAATGTTTTTATGTTCTAATTGAATTCTTTTCTTTTTCTCCCCTTGTCCCCTCCACCACCTCTCTTGTCCCTAAATAGGCATGTTATTTGAAAGCTATTGAGACATGCCCAAATTTCGCTGTAGCCTGGAGTAATCTGGGTTGTGTGTTCAATGCTCAAGGAGAGATTTGGTTGGCAATTCATCATTTTGAAAAGGTACGTTAAATAAATATTTAAAATCTTCAGTAAGAAATTTTACGTGTTGCTTTATATATAAAAGTATTTGTATTCTGTTCAAGCAGTGCTCCTCAAAATTAGCAGCCTGTTTTTGTCTGGAGCTTTTGAGTAACATCGAAATGGAATCATCTAATAGTCTATAGTTGCAAATTTTCTGAAATACTATTAGATATATATTTGAAAAAAAATAAATAGGAAAATTAGTTGAAATGTTATTAAAAATAATTTGGTATTTTTTTGTATCATTCCCATATGATGAGAAATGATTATAAACAAATAAATATACAAGCATCTTTTTAAATTCCAGGCTGTAGCATTGGATCCTAATTTCTTGGATGCTTATATTAATCTTGGAAATGTTCTGAAAGAAGCTAGGATTTTTGACAGGTAAGAATGTTTTGTCTTTGATGTTTATTCATTAATGTTCTAATTCAGTGAATAAAGTCAAATCAGACTAAACCTAGTTAATCCTGTGGTAAGCTGTTCAAAAATAATAATTATGGGTGATCTATTGAGAGGAATCTTCTATTGAATTTTTTTGAATTTGTATGTTTTTGAAATAATAGTCAAAACATTATTTCAGAGCTGTTGCTGCTTATTTACGAGCCCTCAATCTGAGTCCTAACCATGCTGTTGTACATGGCAACCTGGCCTGTGTCTATTATGAACAAGGGTAAATTTAATACATTTATTTATTTCATGTTGTATAAGAACTGACTTTATAATACTAGTAGATGAATACTAATAGATAAAATAGATTTTAAACAATTTTTTTATATTGTGGTGAGTGATGATTTCTAGTATCCTACAAAATAAATTGGTTTAATTGAAAATATTGTAGCATAATAAATACGGTTATCCAGTTTTATTATGTGGAAATGTATATACTGAGTATGATATTAATAGTAAACATTGAGATGAGCATATTTCTGTTTAGTAACATGCAGTTGTCATATGTTATTAGGTTGATAGATTTGGCTGTTGACACATACAAAAGAGCAATTGAACTGCAGCCAAACTTTCCTGATGCTTATTGCAATTTAGCCAATGCTCTGAAAGAAAAAGGACAGGTTGGTCATATTTTAATCTCTATTTAATATTTCTTATATTTTAAAATGCAGTTAGTCTTCATTTATGAATATGGTTTCACTTATTATGTTTTGTGTTGTTCAATTTTAAAGTCATAATTTAAAATCCTGTGATGAGTTTTTTAAAATTTAAACAAATTTGTTGGTTCTCTTATTGTTCTAGTGCAAAGTACTACATGTAAGTTTAAGGTAATTTGTATGTATAACATGAAGAAAAGAGGCAAATAAAAACTAAATTAATAATCACCCTGTTTGAATTACAATAGGTTGAAGAAGCTGAAGAATGTTACAACACAGCCCTCCATCTCTGTCCTACACATGCAGACTCGCTGAACAATTTGGCAAATATAAAGAGGGAGCAGGGAAATACAGAAGAAGCGGTGAAATTGTATTTGAAAGCTTTGGAGGTAAGTGATGCATTAGCAATTTTTTATGTTTAATTCTTCAAGCAACAGATTATCTTTTATTTCTTTTCACAGAACGTTTTCTCCTTAATTTACTCCTATTTTTGAATGACTTGACAGAACAATTTAATTTTTCTTTGAAATGTGTTTTTTTTCATCAGTGAAATCTCTTCCTGTAGGTTTATCCCGAATTTGCTGTTGCTCATTCCAACCTGGCCAGTGTTTTGCAACAACAAGGCAAGCTGCATGAAGCATTGATGCATTACAAGGAGGCAATAAGGTTTGTTGAAATCAATTTATTTTATTAAGAAAAAATAATGGAGGATGGAAAGAAAACAAAACTGGAGAACTTCAAGCAAGACAATTAGCATGGCCTTGCTGCATTTAAAAAAACAAAACAAAATTTATTTATATATCTTTTTAAAATGTTTAAACCAAAATTATAAATTTAACTGCAACTAATGCCAAATACATTTTATTTCCAGAATCTCACCAACTTTTGCTGATGCCTACTCTAATATGGGAAATACTTTGAAAGAGATGCAAGACATTCAGGGAGCATTGCAGTGTTACACAAGAGCAATTCAGATCAATCCAGCATTTGCTGATGCCCACAGCAATCTAGCTTCGATTCATAAAGACTCTGGAAATATTCCTGAAGCAATTGCATCTTACCGGACAGCACTTAAACTGAAACCAGACTTCCCAGATGCATATTGCAATCTTGCTCATTGCTTGCAAGTGAGTGTCATTAAATTATTTAATATGTGCTTCACTGAAATATTTAAAAAAAAAAAAAAGAAAGTTTGTGATAGCAAAATAATCTGGAAAGACTCTTCACAGAATTATCATTTACTATCCATTAAACTTTGCTTTAGCTATTCTAAAAGATAAATTTACTGCTGCACATTGTCTTAATATAGAGAAAGAGTGAAAAATCAAGCTACCAGTGTAAAGAAAGTTACGCTAATACTATTTAGAAATGTTGGACACAACTTTTTTTTTTTAAAATGGCCCTGTCATTTTAACCACCTTAAAATGCAGTAATATGATTCAGAAACAAAATGCATCATAAACTACAAAAACCATAAATGTAACAAGTTTTTTCCTTAAATGACTAGAAGCATTTAATGTTAGCCATAGTCCCCTTGAATACAGAAACTAAGCTAATTCTTTGAGCCTACTCTAGAAAGGTGTTGCAGGTGCTAATTAGGAGCAGTCAAGTGTCTGTAATCATGAGACTAAAGTCTGTTTAAAGCACAAGTGTGGTATGTTGAAGCAGAAACACAAGTGTTTTCTTAGATTTGTACATTGACTGGTAAATATTGCTTGCAGTCAAATAACAATCTAACCTTTATTGCTATTTCCTCTGACAGAGCTAATCAACACTCGGTAAAAAAAAAAATTAATTTTAGGGGCATTTTGTTTTACAGCAAATGATGGCCCTGTGCCTAATTTCCATTTAAGAGTAGCCCATTTTTGAGTACTTAAATAAATTTAGTCAATGAAATGTGTATTTAGTAATGTAAAAAAGAGTAAAACATGATTTTGACAATTCTAGCCTTTTAGCCTAGTTTCACATTTATTGAGGAATCAAAATGTGCGACTTCTGCCTCACTCTGCCATACTGAGACACACATAGGTTGAATTTCTCAATTATTTTCATTTTTACAGCATGCACCATCTAACAGTTTTTTGCAGCTTGCATTACATTAATAAGTCACATGAAAAATTGGCAGAAACTTGTTATTTTTTTTAACGGTTTGTTTCATTTTGGTATTAGAAAAAGCTCACAATGCATAATGCTGAATAATTAGAAAAGTCTGTTCTGTTTATTGAAGATTGTATGTGACTGGACAGATTACGGCAACCGCATGAAACGTCTAGTGCAGATAGTTCAAGAACAACTGGAAAAGAACAGACTGCCATCAGTCCATCCACACCACAGTATGCTTTATCCATTAACTCATTCAATGCGAAAAGCCATAGCAGCTCGCCATGCCAGTCTTTGTCTTGAAAAAGTAGGTATAGCCTGTAATTTTTTTTTTATTATGTGTGTATGTGTATTATGAGTTTTAATATTAAACAGAAGATACAGTTGCTTTTAAGTTATTTTTATTTTCAGTTTTGATCAGAATATCTGAATTTTAACAAGTCAGAATCTCAGATTGAAGTACATAAAGCTGACAGAAGTTGCTTTTATTCTTAAAAAGAGTGAAATAATTACTTTTATAATTTTTTAAAAAGAAACACTTTTATATCTAAAATATCTTTACAGATAAATGTACTGCACAAGCCACCTTATGACCATCCTAAAATGATAACTTCAAATGATGGTCGACTTCGTATTGGATATGTTAGTTCGGACTTTGGCAACCACCCGACATCTCACTTGATGCAGAGTATTCCAGGAATGCACAATCTTGATAAAGTTGAAGTAAGTCTTGAATAAATTAATTCTGTAAATGAAAATACATTTTTTAACTTTCTTTATGATTATAAAGACACTTCATATTTTCATTTAATATTTGTATTTGAGATGATTACTTCAAATTACAGTTCTGTTTTCATTAGGCATATACAGATTTACTAGCCCTGCAGAATGTGAACAATCCATGCTGTTTTAGTGTTTTAATCTTTCAGATGGTCTTGAGTAAAATTTCCCATCTTTTCTTTAAACCTGAATGTGAATAAATTCAGTATTTTTATTTGTTTTTAGATTTTCTGTTACTCGTTGAGTCCAGATGATGGAACAAAATTCAGAGGCAAAATAGGACGAGAAGCTGAACATTTTATAGATCTTTCACAGGTAAACACATTACATTTTAAAAAATGTTTTTATTATTAATGTAGATTTTTTTCAAAATTATTACTAACACCCACACCCACGTAGTCTTGACATCATTTTTATTGATTATTCATTGCAGATTCCATGTAATGGGAAAGCTGCTGATCGTATTTATGCAGATGGAATACACATTCTTGTCAACATGAATGGGTACACCAAGGGAGCTCGTAATGAATTGTTTGCTTTGAGACCTGCTCCAGTCCAGGTAGGCCAGTCATAAATAGTAAATAATTACTACTAAATTATTTTTGTAAATAAATAACAAATTCAAAAAGAACTTAAAACTACAAACCTACAGCTCTGTGGTACATATCTGCATGTGTGAAGTAAAACATATTTCATTTCAATTACTATGCTCTTCATTTCGTTTTGTTTTGATTTAATTAGCGTGAATTACTAATTAATTCAGTAATCAGTACATTTTGTACTATTTATTAATAGGCTATGTGGCTTGGCTATCCTGGCACCAGTGGCGCTTCCTTTATGGACTACATCATAACAGACAAAGTTACCTCTCCCGTTGGCTTTGAAGAACAATATTCTGAAACATTAGCGTATATGAAAGACACATTCTTCATTGGGGATCATAGCAACATGTTTCCTCACATGGCTAACAGAGTGATCATACAGTGTCAGGATTCACAGGGCAAAGAAATCAATTACATTATCAATGGAGTTGATCTGGACCTTATCAGGAACATGGCCACGAACATTCAGGCATGTAGTCCCACTAATCTTTCACTTACACACATACCCCAGTTAATTTCTTTTCTAATATACCAATAACTCAAAAATATTCTACAACTCAACATTCTAAGATTATTTAACATAGTGTAACAATTTCATATTTTATTTCTATGGGTTCATTTGGATGTTTAATAATAATCAGGTTATCCACAGAGCAAAATAATAAGTAAATGTGTGTGCATTTGCATGTTAGTTATACTTTGTTTTTTTATTTTAGGTGGTATCACAGCAGGCTCTCCATGGTATAACAACTGATGATGAAAAAGGTCAGCCAGCTGTTGTCAAAACAGAATATGCCATTCTTTCTCAAGTTGCCATTCAGTCTATGGCTACAATGGTTCAGACTGGTCTACCTCACATTACTATTGATGAAACAATGATTCAAAATGGACTCACAACTAGTCAGGTATTTTTTAAAATTATTTTTTCCCTTTCCTTTTTCTTGTGAATAATTGTAATAATTCTGTCAAAAACAAAGAATTAATCAGATGAAAAAACTCTTCATTTATATTTATCTTTTATATAAGCTGTTTTTAGCTTTAGTAAACTAACATTCATTTAATGGACACCTTTTAGGTGGATTTAGGAAAATAAGGTTGGGGAAATGTTTAAATAGTCTTGAACCTAATGGTTGTATAAATGTTTTGTTACAGACAAACAACAAAGCAGCTACTGGAGAGGAGATACCTTCAGGCTTGATTCTTACAACACGACAACAGTATGGACTGCCTGATGATGCCATTGTGTTCTGTAACTTCAATCAGCTATACAAGATTGATCCCAACACACTGGAGATGTGGGTGGACATACTGAAGAACGTACCCAACAGTGTGCTTTGGCTTCTTCGTTTTCCTGCTGTTGGTGAGCCCAATATCGTACAGTCTGCTAACAACATGGGCCTGGAATCTGGACGAATTGTATTTTCTAATGTTGCACCGAAGGTATTTGTGCCTTTCTCATTTTATGTTTGTGTATATTTTTTATTTTTCTGCTTCCTAAGCATACTTTATAATTTAAAAAAAAAAATTAGGTTTAATTTTTATGTTGTTAATGATAAATAAAAAGTTTAAAAAAATGGTATGCCTTTCTGAACTAGGTGATAACAATTAACTTTTGTAATTGTTTGATAATGTTTTAGTTTATGATATTAAATTTTAATTTTAAAAGGAGGAGCATGTTCGCAGAGGCCAGCTTGCTGATGTTTGTTTGGACACGCCCTTGTGCAATGGCCATACGACAGGAATGGATGTACTTTGGGCAGGAATACCCATGGTTACATTACCAGGTGAGCTGGTGCATTTTGATTCATGGTAAATGAGGTAAAAACCAAGTAAATAAGTAAAATGGTAAAATGTTTCAAATAAAAAGTAATTAAGAAGAAAAGTGGATATTTCATTTGTGAGGAACAGATTAAATATCAGGAGGAGTTTACATTTTATGCCTTTATTTTAATTATGATGCAAAGGCTTTTTATTTTTGATATATCATTTAAAATGGTTATTTTTTTTCCAGAGGAAACATTAGCATCAAGAGTGGCCTCATCTCAGCTCCACTCTCTAGGCTGTCCTGAACTGGTTGCCAAGAACAGAGAATCCTATGTCAACATAGCTGTTCGTCTTGGAACTGATCATGACTAGTGAGTATTCCCTGATATTGTTTAATGATGATAAAAAAAAAAAAACTGACAAAAAAAACCCAGTGAGGTGATTCCAAATAAAAAAAAAATCTTTATGAACCTCATAAACTGATTAGATTGATCAGTAAAGATGTGAAGCAATTTAAGATATTGTGATAGGAGGTAATGGAACTAATACAGATATTTTTTTATTTATATATATTGGAAAATTCCTTGGCGTTCTTAAGTCAGGGCATAAGTTCAAAATTAATTTCAATTGTTAATACTATTGAAATTTCCTTTTCAGCCTTAAGGCAATGACAGCTAAAGTTTGGCATGCAAGGAAGTCAAGTCCTCTATTTAACACAAAGATATATGCCACTAATTTGGAGAAACTTTACCAGAAAATGTGGCACTGCTATGAAAAAGGACTAACAGTTGGTAATTCTCTGGATGCTTGAGTTTCATTCACATTTTGGCAAATTTTGTCAGTTTTAATATGATCAAATTCTTTGAAGAAGAAAAAAAATAATGTAGAATTTTACTGTACTGTTACCATTGGTTGTTTTGGCTTTGTTTTCATTTAGTTTTTATGCTTTACAAAAAGTCGGGTTTCTCTGCTTAGATAGGGGGGGCATTTTGAGTAAAGTGGCTTCCAAATTTTTAACATTTTTTTATTTTATTTTATTACCCTTTTTTTTTTTTTTTTTTTTTTTTTTTTTTTTTTTTTTTTTGTTACGGGTAATTTGTTTTCTACAAAATCATGCTTGCTTATGATTGAAGTTACCATCTAAGCAATATTAGTAAGAGTTTTTTGAATGCCAGTGCTCTTTCAGTATTTGGTTTAT
The DNA here is from genome assembly GCA_012295275.1 of Chrysomallon squamiferum. Classification (NCBI taxonomy): domain Eukaryota; kingdom Metazoa; phylum Mollusca; class Gastropoda; order Neomphalida; family Peltospiridae; genus Chrysomallon; species Chrysomallon squamiferum. Next base: position 24,372,920 of record CM022670.1, read on the forward strand.
TTAATTTTCCAGGGTTAGTGTGGAGATTTAATTATATATAATTTCTACAATTTTATTTCTGCTAAAAACGTTTCATTACAGAGACCTCTTACTCTTAAACAAATAATGTTCAGGATTTTTTTTTTTTTAATTATTTACATACCATTTAATTGATGATCACAAATTCACTGCCAGAAGTGTATTCTTTCGATTATTTCAATCTCTTGATAGAAAAAAAAAAAAAAAAAAAATTTTACAATTTAGGTTGTACACTGTTAAATTTATCTTAATTTTACTAGATTTTTATAAGTAATGCACAAATTTTGACATGTATAGACAAAACCCCTGACGTGACACATGAACAAGATATTTTGATGTTTGTTTCATGATACAGAGTATTTGTTTGTCATTTGCTAGGTAAGCTGTGAAAGATGTGGTTTATTTAGTGCTGTAGTTCTGTCTTGCATAAACCCAACCATTTAATTAGTATGCAAAATGTACATATTTACTACTCAATGCTAAATACATATATTGTTTTGCAGTATAAGTGTTCAGAAATTTCAATTTTATTTCCCTGTCAGTTACGCATGTTTTTTCTGTGTGTATCTTTGTTCATCATTTTTATTGAGAATTCACAAATAAAAATTCTGTGATTGTTTTAGTATGTTTTTCTTTAAAACAAGTTTTCAGTTACTGTATTAAAATTGTCTTGTTAGGACGTTGTTAATACACATTTGAATTAATTTGAGGAAGGAATTAAATAACCCAAATCACATTCTATTACAAACCTGAAGGTTTGATCATATGCAGTTATGATAATAAACTGATGTTAATATATACATGCTTTTTCTTGCTCCAGGTTTGTAACAAATGTAGTGCTCTCCGAGTGTACTGGCAAAATCCATTGTTTGTAAACTTTTGGGTAGGAGTATTTTTATTTTGTTTTTAAACTGCCTGTGTTTTTGATAAAATAAATAAAAATGTTTCTTTTTCAATCTATGTAATGAATGCTGTATTGCTTGCAAATTCATAGTTTATGAAAATTTACAGAACTTTTTTTTTTTTTTTTTTAAATATTTTGTTAAACTGGCAATGTTGCTGTATTAGTCCACTCCTCTCCAGTGTTTGCGAATTAAAGAATATTGTCCAACTAAACTGCACTTAAACTGTTTCTACTGAATGAATAAATTCTAAAACTAGACAAAACACCAAAACAAATCAGGTGAAACTAGTTGGTGTAATGAAATTTGCTTTAATCAGAGTTGTCTGGCGTTTGAATTTTGACATTCATAATAAAGTGAAAAATGTAATTTTAGAATGAAATTGCTTTTTTTCAACAGATTTCCATAAGTTGAAGATCTGAAAATGCTAACCTGCTTTTAGGCAATAATATCAAAATGTCCTTGATCATGCAAAGAAAAGTTGAATAAAATGAATAGATATTGAAGACAGTTCCGATTCTGCATTAAGTTAATTTTTATAATGGACAAATTGCTTTGGAAAAAATTCTTCCAGATCATTTATTAGGATTCTAGCAAAAGTGATTTTGAAGTTAATGCAATATCATTGTTTACCTAGGTCCAGAAAACTGGAAAATGGTCTTATCTGTTCTGGACTAAGACAATGAAAACACTTGGACACAAATACATGGCAAACTTTAATATTTCTACAAATAAAGTATTACATACCAGGAAAAAGTATTGTCCATACGATATGTATATGGTTTTCAATAAATAATTTGAAAGATGCATGTTATAAAATGGGCTGGTGGATAGCAAAAGTAGGACTGATGAATTGCATCTTATATTTACATTTTCTTAAATACGACTTCAATAAAATGTACATTCTATATTTAACTTTCAAAATTGATTGCACCTTTTTGATAATGTTTATACATCACAACAGTTGTGCCCAGGAATGAAGGTCCCATAAATATTTCACCTGCAATATGCATTTTATTAAATACAGTACTAGTGAATTTTTCTTAAATATTTGTAAATAGATGCTGTAATTTAGAAAGGAGTTTTCAGATCAGTGTAGTTATCTTTCAAGCATTATGACTGGTGAGCTATTTTACATTTTGTTTCAATTCAGATGTACATTCACTGTGCCATAACAAATACAAATGTACAGTGATTGATTTTGTTGTTTTTCACGATGTAAATTTTCAGATCATAACTGAAAAACAAAAAAGCAAGACTAATAATAAAAAAAACGTTTATAAACATTTGAGAAAAGAACAGAAAAAAATCTATTAACGGTTGTACACTGTAGTTGTCATTAAAATAGAACCATTTTATTCTTGACATTAACCACTAGTTTAAATTCTGTTACAGAAACTTTCTGATTTATCTGTAGTTTTTAAATTTAAAAAAAAAATGGTTGTGTGCAAGGCAAAACTTATTTTTATTTATTACTACACAAATTTAACTACAAGGCATATTATTTTCCTAGAGGTGAAAAAAAATGTACAGGCATTTGTTGTGGAGACAATTTTCCACTGCACATTTGCTGTATGTATACATATGCGTGTAATAGAATGCAGCCGAGTATTTGACAGGTGCTTTCTAACTTTTGCACATTAAAGCTTATCTATTTTTGCACAAAGAATGTTAAAAATATCCTCTTTAAAATATTTCAAGAATTTTTTTGGAATTAATCATTTAAATATATAATAAAATACACTAATATGCCTCAAAAATGGATAACAACATTCACAGACTTTTGATAAACATTTAATAATCTTATGACAAAAGTTGAAAATATTTACCACATTAATTATTTAAACTTACTTCTTACCATTTTATGTAGTTGAACACATTAAGAGAAATTTGTTACTGTTGTAATCAATGTGCAACAAAAAATATATAAACACTTGAACTACTTTGGAATAACTAGTAAGAAAAAGATTGAACATTGCAAGCTAATTATTTTTTTGATATCTTGTAACTAATATTTATAACATTCATTGTAATGCCCTTTAAACTGTAGATGAACTATGTAATTCATACTGTGCCAATAAAGACTAACAAGCACTTGTTTATTCTCAGTACACATTTATTAATCTACCATTAAAAATGTTAAAAATGATTCATTTGTGACTGCAATCGAGACAATTGGAATAATGGTCAACCAGTGAACAGTGGAAAAACGTAGCACTTATTCTGGATACAGTTAATACAAAAACTTAACAAGAGACCAAAAATGAACTTAGCCTTTTCTTTTCATTACAAAATATTCATCCATAAAACATCTCATTTCCAGGATGAGTGTAAAAACAGTAATTCAGTAATCCAGTTTAGCTAACATGCTACACAAATATAACAATACTTTACAGTCCCTGTAACAATTTTTATGTCATGACACAAGATGAAATTAAAACAGTTATAACAAATGTTTTGTTTATTCTTTGACTTGAGATGACATAGTACTGCACCTATACAATTAGCAAACAAGCATTATATTGTACATTATTTATATTAGTGACCATTTAACAAATGAGTGAGTTTTTTTGTTTGTTGTTTTTTTTAAACATTTTTTTCAGATAATTCAGCCATATAACAAGTAAACAGATGCAATTACAACAAAGCAGTTTTGTTCAGTTATTTAACATCCTCTCTTCATCAATCTACATCCATATCTGGTTTAATTGTCTCAGACTCTGCTGAATTCTGCTCTCCCTTCTCTTTCTTTTCTGTATCTCCTGAAGCCTTCTGGTCCTCACTTTTTTTTTCCTCCTTTGGTGGCTCTACTTTTGGTTTTGGTTTTGTCATGATGGGAGTTACTGTGTTCTCCAGAGCCTGAAAACAGAGTTAACATTTCTATCAATTAAAAAAACAAACAATAGACCTTAACATTTAAATAAAAATGTTTCCAATGCTTAACAGTTTTTAATTCTATTTATCTGAGAAACAAATAGAGGTGGAAGGTTATGAGCTATCAGATCTGTGCTATCACCTGAACATTTCTGTTCTTCACTATTTTTTCCTTCCTTCTGATCATCTTTAGGTTTTGTCATAATTGGTTGAACCAATGTTTCTAGTTCCTACAAACACAAAATACTTTAATTAAGAACCTCAATTTATTGGATTTATGTATTTATTTCATTTTATTCTCATTACTGTTTTCTTGTTTTTGATGGGTTTTTTTTCTTCTTATCACTGTCTGTAAGTATTAGCCATTGGTCCAACATATGTTTCAAATATAATTTTTGTTTTGTTTAATGCTTTATCACAAAATTAATTAAGCAATACCCATTGAGTAACTTCAATAAACTGTTGCATGAAATGTGTCAAAGATTATATATGAAATTTTGTCAACAAAATGGGATTATGAACAACACAGTCAATAATACTGTGACAATGTGGTTTATTTGAAAATGTTACACATTTGGAAAATGACTTCATTTCATTCAAAAACATTACAAATTTCGTTTGTTGTAAAGACTTAATTGCCAGAACCATGCGCACATCAAGTTCACGGAATTTCTCTGTTGTATTTTGAGACTTCCACCCAAATCCTCATGCAAAGGGGCACTCGGTTCACTGACAGTCTGGAATCATGGTGGGCCATGGAATGGTCTCAACAGCATTCTGTTAGAGTGTCTTGAGGCAAAGAGAATGATCATTAAAATGGGACTGCTCTCTCAAGGTTCTCCTGTTGATAACCATTAAGGTTACCACAAATGGTGATAAGATTCATCTTGCATCCCAAGGAAATGCATTCTCAAACTGTCTGCCCTTCACAAAAGGAAACAATATCATGGCTGTGTTCCTCTATCTCCAGAAACTTATACAAACATCCACTACATGCAGTAAGAAATGACTCATCAAATAGTGGACCTTCTGCCATGTGCAATGTTATAACCACTGTCTTAAAGACGTGCTCCAGTCCCATGAACAGCACATAACAAGCTTCAAACCTATCCTCTTTTATTGTTATCTTACAGGGTTTGCTATGCCTAGTAACCCAGTATTTGAAATGATGGACATATTGCCATTAAGCTGATGTCCAACTGTCTGAATGGCATTCCTGCATTTATCATGCCACTAATTTGCCACCATGTAGCTTGACAATTTACGACATGTAATCATGACAAACTTGGTTTCAACACTTGGAGAGATTGACATTTCACATGCACTGAATATCTCCATGAAAGTTATACTATTCAGAAAGATGCCATGTCAAAATATAATTCAGGAAAATGATTTCTTAATTCACAGAATTACATGTCTATGAATTGGGTGTTGCTTAATTTATTTAAATATGTACATATTTATACATTCAATTTAAGAATAATTGGCATATCTTTGTAAATGTCTTACAAGCATATAATAAACTTATATTTTAGTGTCCATTCATTTTTATAGTTAGTATAATCAGCACTACAAGAAATATTTGAAGTTCAATTCATTTCAGCAGACATTTTTTTCTCCAAAGTCTTACAAATAGTTTTAATAATAACACAAATTTATAACAATGATAAACTAAATTTTGTTGGTGACAAAAGGAACTGAATAGGCATATATTAATTTATAAACATTTCTTTCCACTCAGCCAAATCATTTAAATGATATGTCATTGCTGTAGAATATCACATGGTTCCTGTCTGATATTTTAAACTTGTTACTAACTGGTATATAATTAATGTAAATAACTGTTTTGTATTTCAATTTAAATTCTTGTTAGAGAATTTTTATCCAAGCACAAACATGAAAACTTTCAACAAACTGTTTTGATGTAATCAAAGATATTATGAAACAATGTTTCAGTTATAAAACTGAACATTTCATATAACAGATTTCATTAAAAATATACCCAGAAATCTCTTCAGAATATTTAGGTTCAGCTGTAATTCTTCAAGGTTTTTGTAAAGGAATTTTAACATTAGAATCAATGAAAATTTACCTGTTTTTGCTGAAGAATCTGGGAGACCAGGACAACAGGATTGTCATATGGTTTAGTGTTTGACATCAGGTTCAAGTTGTGTTCATACCATTCCATTTTCTCATTGAGTGCTTTCTGTACCTTCTCCACATCCTTCTTTTCTATGTGGTTAAACTGTTCATCCTGCAAAAGACAATATTGTTTGTTAAACAAAGGTTTTTAACATTACTGAGTTTGATAAAAATGACTAAGAAACACAAGGAAATGTGGTTGCAGGTGAATGAAATATTGTCATAAAGACATAAAATGCATTATTACTTTTAAGACTTCATAGACAGTGCCTGAAATTTCCTGAGTGTAAAAACAGTTCTAATCTAAAATTGATGAGTAAATCTGCACAGTAAATTTATGTAAAAATCATCAAAACTGTAACTTAGGGATAAAAATGTATCACAAACTTTTGTTTTTGAATGCTTTGTGAAACTTTAGTCAATAATTATTTTCAAAATTTTAAATTTAATATTCATATTCATTTTTAAAAGCCTACAACAATTTGAAGCCAATTTGTAATTATTTAACACATTTCCTTCATGTATATCAGTAAACATATTTTCTATAATTTTCATACTGATTTGTTAAACAAAGAGGTACACATCACAGTCAACATTTCAAATCACACTAAACAGAAATAAAACTTGAAAGTTTACATTGCCATTCCACTGGTCAATGAATTTTCGAACTTGCTGAATAGATGATCCAAGCAAGTTGAATGCATCTGGTCTTTCCTGAGCTTCTCTGAATCTGTCAGCTATTGGTTGGCCAATTTTCTATTTAAAAAAAAAAAAAAAAAAATCGAATTAAAAATAAATTTAAAATAGTAATAATAATAATTTTAAAATGTTTTTAATGATGAATTACAATACTATACATAAAAACAGCATATTTTTTCCTTTAAGAAATCTTTTAAAACAAATATTTATTAATCCAAAACAGAATTTTCTTAACTTTTTATACTCGGTAATATAAAGACCATTCGTAATTGTTACATTTTAGTGAGGTTTACATTACTGCTGTAGCCTGAGAATTTTTTCTTTACAGAAAAGGTAACATTTCACACTGATTCAGTTTCTCCATTCCTACAACTAGTTTTTTTTAAAAATCCATTTATCTGACATTTGTTGTCATTTCTCTATCTTTTATGAAGTACATACTAAACCTGTTGTAAAACTTTTAGCCATTACGTTTCAACATTAAATGATGTATTTCACCTTTAGTTCAGCAAGTTTCTCTATGTAAACTTGTTTTGATTGATCATCTCCTTCATTGTACAACCAGTCTTCTGTCTGTGTCAGAAGCTCACTGAACGCACTGCGGTCCTGTAAGAATTTTTAAATTAGTATCTACATTCTATTTGAATGTTTAATTTTTCAGTCAAAACAGATCAGCAAATTATGAATTTAACATTATCAATAAGAGCTACGTATTTACACAAAAATAAGGCATTTTAACAAATTTTTGTTGTTTTTAGATCATTTTGTCAATTCAGTTCTACTGTTCATTTTACTGGTCACTGAACCTTAAAAATATGTTTAGTGCTTCACATAAATTAATTAAATATACTTTCTAATAACCAATATTTGCTAACAAATAGTAATGAAACAATTAACATTTCTTTTACAGCCATTTCATATAATGAAACTGTAAAATAAAATACATAAATAAAATAAGTGCACAAATTGAAGTGTTAGCACTTAGATAATCTGTTCATATTTTATGGCATTTAGTTTAAATTTTACATTGAAGTTTGCAGTTCAAACATACCTCCTCTTTTGCATACTGCTCATATTGACCACTGAGTTTGTCTCTCATGTCATAAACATATTCCTCTACTGCATTTTTAGCATCTGCCCTTTCTTTTTCTAGTTTGTCCTGCATCATCATTTCATTCTGCAAGAAAAATGAATAATTCATGTAACATTCCCTTTCAATAAAAAACAAAAAACATACTATTAAATTAATAGTTTCATCCTGGTAAAATGCATTATTAAAAATGTATTAATTTCAACATTGTTTTATAATATGAACTTTTCAGGCAAATGGTCCTTTACTATTTACCTGACTTGCAATTACATCAAAGGATAATTATATAATAATAATTTTGAAATTCAAGAAACACAATTGCTATTCTTAAAAAAAAAAAAAAAAAAAAAAAAATATAATAAAATAAAATAAATTAATAATAAATGGTTGGTGAAAATTTACCTCCTTTTCAATGAACGTATTCAGCTGATTCTTTGTTAACTGAGGGACAGAACTTTCCACAGGCAGATCAATTTGCCTCACTGTCTTCTTCGGTTTCTTATTCTGTGTCTGTTCTTTGCCTCGTGGAGTTGTTTTCTTATCAGCATCCTAATTAAAATCAAACCAATTTAAATAACAAACTGCTTGAAACAAACAACACTCAAGTTAGAATTACAAAAGTTGCTTATTAAAATACAAGAATGGACATTTTTTTCCAAATATTATTTTCCAGATTATTGCCACACTAAAGACAAACCTGATTTTCTGGTGAGGCTGTATCAGCCGTTTCACTTGCAGATTCAGCAGGTGACTGCTGTTGATCCATTTGCATTTCTTCTTCTTTTTCTCCTGGCTTTTTAATGGCATCCTCACTATCTTCTCCATTTTTCTTTTCCTCATCAACATCCATGGTTTCCATTTCATTTGTCTTCTCATTTTCATTTTCCACCTTCTCCACCAAACAGGCTGATTTAACTTCAAATATTCCATGTGAATTAATTCTTATTTTTATTTTCACTTTTGAACTTTCTCCATTTGGTTGAGGTACAACATTTTTCACCATGAATGACCCTAAAATGAAAATAAAACATTACAAAAACAAAGAAAAATAAAGTGCTCATAATCTGTTTTATGTGAACTAAGTAAATAAATAGGATTATGAATTGTGACCCGCCCCAACTGGTCACCTTTCTAACTACTACAATGTGAAACATGAGAAATCTATCAACAATCAGAAAACATGATTGATTACTAATTCTCAGTTTATCAAGCATCATAAGATATAACATAGCAGCAGCATATATCAGAGAATAGAGTAGAATTTTCATCACTTCAAATGTGGAATATGTTATGTACTATTTCTCTTTGACTCAATGGTAATTCAGCTTTATCCTACTATCAGCTAGTCTGATTTCAATGTTAATGCTAATAACTTAACCATAAATGGACTAACGTCAATACTAATGACATAATACTCAAATTATTACTATAAAAGCTGAAACCTCAACAAAATGAACAATTGTTTTAAAACTTGGTCAGTGATAAGCCCCAAACTGGTCATCCTTGACATAAATTATCACCATGGTTAGATTGAGAAATTGACCAAGGCATCTTCAAATACAGTCATATTTATTTTCTGTTGTAAAAATCTATATTAGTAAAAAATTCCAATTCCTTTCAGCTTCATAATGCTGTGAAATGTATTTTTAACATTTAAATCTGTGATCAGATCCGGCATGTCATCTTTAAAATACATCTGCAACTACAGATAAACATGAGTGGTAAACAACAAATCAGAGAAAACCTCAGACCTGAAATAAACAATTCTGTTTCTTGCATTGTGAGATGCAACTGAAGCACAGATGTACATCAGAGAATGGATTAAAGCTTTCATCATTTCACTGCAGCAACTTTATTAATGTTTTTAACAGAATGTTCGACAAAAAATTCTGCAATTAAATGTTTCAGCTATTCAAATTTGTAAACTATCAAGTATTTGCAAATCTTATTTAAAAAAAAAAAAAAAAAAAAAAAAAAAAATTCGCCAAACAAACCTGTTTAAAAGTATGTCAAATACATATGGAAAAATCTACAGATGTTCACCATTCTTTCTGCATTAGAGCTTATTTCACCACCATTAACTTGGGTATAATAAAGAATAATCAGTTCCTTATGAATACACTTTCACTAGGCAGCAACAACAATGTCAATATATTTTAACACTGCTTGCTGCTGGTGGGAAATGACACCAGGTGTTATTTCTTTGAAGCTCAGTGGCAACAGGAATTACCACAGATGGGGATGCCCTTAGTTGAATCTAAATTTAGGTCACTGTCTCTCCAACTGTTATTTCCTGGAATTTTACTCAAGTTTCCCTAGATAACAATAACAATTATGTTATGATTTTCCTTAATCAAAATCCAATTTCTTTTGGCACATTACAGTTTCTAATGAGGTGGTGCAAGTGGAGTTTTGAAATCTTGTTTACAGGTCATAGATTCAACTGTAAGTGATACTGTGGACAGAGATAGATTTCAGCAGACTGTGATGTAAACAGAATGAAATTTAAAGATGCAAACCACTCTCTCCAGTTTAGAGATTTTACTGATCTTACTAGCCCTTATAATGTCACCACTGCAGCAATGTTCACGCACACATGCATGCACGCACGCACACACACACACACACACACACACAGAGAAAGAAATAGAGATTTCAGTGATCAGGCCTATTAATTCATCTTTAAAAATATTATCACCACAGACAGACATAAGAAGTTCACCAACAAATCAGAGAAAACCTCAGATATGTAGGTTACTTTTCTCTGTCCTCTGCATCACTAGATGCATCTATGGCAACCAATATTTTTCAGAGAATGGATTAAAGCTTTCATCACTTCACTGATAAAACTATATAAACAATCAAAATGAATTGCAAATACATTCTATTCAATTAATGTCCAAACTAATTTCTCTAAACAAAAATGTAAGTTTTGGATAAAAGGGAAAGTATTTTTAATAAAAAGATTTTACTTTTTTAATAATAATGTATCAGACATTAATACAAACCTATTTTAGTGGTGGGATACATTTCATTTGGAAAGGTGCTTTGATTTTCCTTAATTAAAATCCAATTTCTTTCGGTATGCTCTTTTTGGGGCATTAAAGTTTATAATGAAGTTGTGCAAGTGGAGTTATACATATATATGTATATATTTAGAGCAACACAGATGTAACAAATAAGCCAATGATTCACGGTTAAATGAATTCAGTAATCAGGTCTATTAATTCGTCTTTAAAAATATTATCACCACAGACAGACATATGAAGTTCACCAACAAATCAGAGAAAACCTCAGATATGTAGGTTACTTTTCTCTGTCCTATGCATCTGATGATGCAACTATGGCAACCAATATTTTTCAGAGAATGGATTAAAGCTTTCATCACTTCACTGATAAAACTATATAAACAATCAAAATGAATTCAAGTATATTCTATTTAATTAATGTCCAAACTAATTTCTGTTAATAAAAATGGCAGTTTTGGATGTATGGAAAGTGTTTTTAATAAAAGGATTTTACTTTTTAAATAATATCAGACATTAATACAAACCTATTTTAGTGGTTGGATATGATATTTTATTTGGATAGGTGCTTTGATTTTCCTTAATTAAAATCTAATTTCTTTTGGTATGCTCTTTTTGGGCATCACAGTTTCTAATGAAGCTGTGCAAGTGGAGTTCTAATATATATGTATATATTTAGAGTAACACAGATGTAACAAATAAATGAATTCAGTAATCAGGCCTATTAATTCATCTTTAAAAATATTATCACCATAGACAGACGAAAGAAGTTCATCAACAAATCAGAGAAAACCTCAGATATGTAGGTTACTTTTCTCTGTCCTATGCATCTGATGATGCAACCATGGCAACAAATATTTTTCAGAGAATGGATTAAAGCTTTCATCACTTCACTGATAAAACTATATAAACAAGCAAAATCAATTGCAAGTATATTCTATTTAATTAATGTCCAAACTAATTTCTCTTAATAAAAATGGCAATTTTGGATAAAATGAAAAGTATTTTTAATAAAAGGATTTTACTTTTTTAATAACAGTGTATTAGACATTAACACAAACCTATTTTAGTGGTTGGATATGGTATTTCATTTGGATAGGTATACTGAGCAGTCAGAAGAAATGGTTCTTTGCGATAAAATGTCAACATTTTGGAGAATGGAGCTGGATGAAATCTGGGAAATACTTCCATTGAACTGAAAAACACAGAAATATTCCATTTATAAATCAGTAATACATTTTAATAAAAACATTAAAAAAAAAAAAAAAAAAAAAAAAAAAAAAAAAAATCTTTGAAGTTTTATTGAAATAAAATTATCCAATAATGAAAGCAAATGATATTGTATTATTATATTCTCTGCCCCCTTAATTTATTAACATTTTCAAGTTTAATGTATTTTTAACAAATAAATATTTGTACACAACAGATCAGAAGCTTGTATACCTGTCTTCCTCCATGGTTCCTTGCCAGTTCAGTGTGATGGAATATGGCTGACAGTCAGTGATTGCAAAGTCCCTCACTCGGAATGTTGGTGATAGAATGGCACACTAGGAGAAAGAAAGAAAAAAATAAAATAAAGAAAATAAATTGCTACAATTTCTTTAGATAATTATAATTATTCCAGATGCATTATCAAATTAGTTAATGGAATTTCTAACTCCAAGGTTAATTTTTACATTTCTTGTGGACAATACAAATGTCGTTCATTGTGTAAGCTAGCAACACCATGTTTTTGTTTATTTGAAAATAGGTTTCAAGGCAATGTGTGGCAGCAGTAAATCCAAAATTTGAGACGGTTAGTATTTCAGCTTTTTGCAGATTGACATCCATAAACTATTTTCAGATTTCATACTTCAATTTAATTAAAAAAGTCATTTTTCTGCATTCATGTTTGTTACTTTACACCAGCAATCAAATATTGTGTATGATTATCTCCCCTGTACTATTTCAGAGAGATTTGTCATGAAAACTAGGTCACATTCAGGTAATAGCTAATTTTCTAAGTGCAGCATTCAACAGAAATTCTGGAATATGAAGTGGAAGACATTCAGCAGATCATATATCTCTAAAAAAGAACAGATTGTTTACTGCAATTTTGATTTACAGCCACTGACAGCATGCAACAGGCCCTAATACAATGTCATTATACAAACATCTGGCATAACAATGTGAGTGTCACTTGTTTTTTAGCACAACCAGGAGGGCCACAGTTCAAAGTTCAGTGTGCATACTGTCATTGGCAATGATGCATGTAAAGAGTGTTGTAAAATGTAATTTTGCTCGTCTTCAAACCCAGATTTTTTTTAAATTCGCTTTTGAAACCTCTATAAATTCATAACCACATGAAAGCTCATTCAGTTATCTTTCAGACAACATGTACCATTATGGTGTGATATCACCAATGCAAAAATGCTCTGCATTTGAAATTGCATTTCCTACTGGTCCAAGTTGCTGTAGATTTTATGTGCAATTAGAAAAGATTAGCTCTGTTAAAAAATATTTTATGTTTATATTTTTAATAACTTGTAGGATGTTTTTCTTCTATGTTCCAACTTTCAGTGTATATGAATATGTAAAGAAATGCTGCTCTAAGACACAGATGTTAATTTTATTTTTAAAATTATTGCACTAAACAGAAATGAAAAAAAACTATACAACAAAAAATATTTTGGGTGTACAAGCAGTATTGATAAAAAATAAACCGCTTTTTTAATATAAAATAATACTTTGTTTATTTTTTGCTTTAACTGTTGACTTATCACCCACACACCTTTAAATTGCCTTTAGTCTCATGATTATGTACATCTTACTGCCCTTAATTAGTATCTACATCTTTCTGGGGTACTAAGGATTAGCTGAGTTTATGTATTGCAGAAGATTATGGTTAAACATCAAATGCTTGTAGTCCTTTTAATTAACAAACACAAACGCATATTTTAAAACTTATTACCTATAATTATTTAATATATTTAGTGTGAAAAAGTACTTGTGTAAAGTTGTGCTGTGCTACATAAATGTGTTAGCCTAGTCCATCTTGGTTGTCATTTAACCACCGTAAAATGCATTGAACTTTAGATGCATTTTATTTTAGTTATAACTAAAATAAAATGCATCTGAAGTTCAAACATATTAAACAGATAAAAAAAAAATTAAAAAATTAAAATTAAAATTAAAATAGTTAGTCTTTCATGAGTGCTAAAGTAGCAGATCTGCTGCTCTTTAAATTAAAAACAAGAACAAATAAATGTTAAACTCTAATTAATTCTTGCTGAAACTACTCTGAAAATATACTTCCAATCAATTTATTAACTAACGAAGTACCTGGAGAGCACATCCCCTAGCAGTTGCTTCATCAGAATTTAGTGTTGTACTGGGTTCCAACCCAAAAACGTCTTTGACCAGTCTCTTAAATGCAGGAATGCGACATGAGCCACCAACCACCTCTACTGAATGTATGTCACCTGGTTTCAAGTCTGCATTTACAAATATGTAATGTTTAATATTTTAACTATAATAAATTTTGTAGATGTAAATAAATTAAAAAAAATAAAACAAAAATAAAAACTTTGTTTCTACTGTTTTCATTTACATTCTTAGATTTATATGTTATGGACGTAACATCAAAAAAAAAAGACAATAACTTGTCTGATCATTTTAAATTTTAGACAACAGAATATCATCATTCCCAGAATACTTACTAGCATTGTCTAAAATGCCTTTCAGTGTTGCTTCTATTCTAAGAAGCAGTCCCTCCGACAGTTTCTCAAATTCAGCTCTGAAACAAATGATAAACTTTTATTTATTTAAAAACTCAATCTTTTGTAAGTAATGCATAATAAGAAGCAAATCCCAACTTAAAATCATTTTGTGTTCATTTTTTAAATTAGAAATTTGTTTTTCCAATCTTTCAATGTTTGAAAAGCAGACTTAAAAATACATTTGGACAAAATCATTATACCAATTTGAAAAAATATTAAAAATATATGAATATCAAAATGGTTCATATCTGCATTTACACATACAGTGGTACCTCGATTTTCAAATTTAATCTGTTTCACAACAGCAAAAAGTATGCATTATAAACATCAAATATTACTTATTTAAGCCTGCATGTATAAAATCATACACAAAAAAATATGAATGCAATAAACAGACGGTGGAAGGCAGAGGAGGTGGTAGGTTACTTTTTGAAAGTTGAATATCTTGCATAATGTTCAGTAATTTTCCTCCTGGGGTTCTTCTTCTGTTCTGTCCACAACTACAACCTGCTTGGTACTCACTAGATTTCATTTTCATGATGTTATTTGTTTCAGCTTTGACAGGGTGAATATTTTATATGGAAATTTTAACTCCCCCTCAATTTACTTTGATAAGTGAACATCCTCCCTTCCTCCTCATCTGAAGACATTATCAAGGCCACCTTTGGTTTGAAACAGTTTACATTTGAGAAGTGAGATGTTTTCTTTCAAACACTATATTCACAAAGGAAGTTGTTCAAGAACCAAGGTACACTGTATTGTTATAAAAAGATTCTACATAAATTTATTAATGATAGCAAACACTCAAATAAGAAAATATACCTTGACATTTTGGTGGAAACATCTTTATCATCCATAAAACACTCAATGCGTAGAGGAATGGCCTCAGTATTTGCACTCATTTGTTTTTTCATTTTTTCTACTTGAGTCATCAGCCTGATGTATGCTTTTGGCTTGCTTTTTGCATCAACTTTGTATTTATCTATAAAGTCTTTAGTACACTGATCCAAAATAATCCTGTCAAAGTCTCTACCTCCAAGATATGGATCAGTAGCTGTAGCAAGTACCTAGAATTAGATGAAATATTTTATCTAAAAACAGAAAACCACGAAAATGTCCTTATTCCCCCTTCTCTCCTTCTTAATTGTTGCTATTCTGTTTTTTCTTCTTTTTCATGAAATGAACAGGTTTTCTTACTTTATTAGTTACTTTTACAAATATACTTACCACATTTTAGAATTTTCACTTATTATGATCCTCTGATCTTTTCTCTAATATCACTCAAAGCTGTTAAATAATGGATTTCAGCTTTGTCTTGCTAGCTCTGTTTCACAAGCAAAAAGTCCATATACCAAATCAGCAAGGACTTTTTTTTGCATGATGTTATGGTTTATTTGCCAATTCAATTTTCAAAAATACTCTTTAAAATTTCTAAGAAATAGTTCCTCCTATGACTCTTGAATATACCTGATTGGATCCAAGATCTATTGAGTTCATTCTTTACATCATTGCTAAAGTCGTAATGGTCACAGACAATGAGTGTGGCATGTTAATCCGCCAGGTGATTGGATCACAACCAGCTTTAAAACAGACCAGCCTGGCAATCATATATCAAACATTTAAATATTTTACCATTACAGGCACTGTAACATTTAACTGTTATCTCTCTCTAATGGAAGTGTTTTTACATTTCTCTAGTTTGGACATGTAATTCTCTTAGAGGAAGGGGGAAGAAATTTAGAAAAGCTGGAAATTCTTTAAAATTATTGTTTCAAAGAAAATAAACTTTTGTAAATAAAGAATTCACTGACATATTGAAGACAAAAATTTAAAGTTTAATGCACATTTTTTTTGGAATTAGCTATTTTAATTATTAAATCAAGTTTAATGCTTAATCTCTCTTTGAAAAATGTAACCAACATAATGTAGAAGAAATCAGATTTCACCCTCGATTCAATTTTACATAAATTATAATTAATAAATGTATATAATTACATATAACGGAAACAAATCTCAAACCTTCAGTTTTCCTTTGTGAAAAGCCACTGCAGCAGCTTGCAGTGAAGAATAGCCAAGATCAATAATAACAACATTTCTTGGTTTCTCATTTTCTGCAGGCAAATCCTGCTTGTAAATACCGTAAGCAAGAGCAGCTGAAATACAAAAAATAACATCTTTAAATCAACTAAATTATTATATTTTATTTTAAATTTATTTGTTTTTAGACATTTTTCAAGGTCTGTGGTACTGGTGGATGAAAAATAACATTTAAGACAAAGAAGCATAATCAGTTTCCGAAAACAAATTTTCAGGAAAAATGAAAAACGAAAAATGTATGAATCGTACCAGAAAAGTCTTATTTGGCTATTGGACTAAATATTTAAAAATTCATGTAGCTACTTCTTCATCTTACCAGCTGTTGTGTCATTCATAAGCCGTAGACAGTTGAAGCCTGCCATCTGACATGCATCGAGCAATGCTCGTCTCTCTGCATCAGTGAAGAATGATGGAACCTGGAACCAAGAAAGTTGTAATCTGATTTGCAAGTAGTAATAATTACAACAGCAAATTATACAAATAGATACTCAAACTAATTTGCATGTTTTTGGTATACTACCTATGTCAAGATATTTATATCATTCAGACAATGACAAAAAAAACAAAAAAAAAACATTTCCTTTAAAAACTGATTACCTCAGTTTGCGTATTTTATAATTATTTCAAACTTACAGATACAACCACATCCACCACTTTAGTCTTCAAGGCAGTTTCTGCAGTATGTTTCAGTTGTGTGAAGAGCATGGCTGTTAACTGTACAGGTGTAAAAGCTTGTTTTTCTCCCAAATAACTGAGCTAAATAAATATACACAAAACATATTTTAAAAATATAGTGTAATGAAAACCTGTGTAGGCTCAATGGTTATCACACACAACAAAAATTTTACCACTAATTGTTTAGTGACTATAACATTCAATTTAATTAGTACACGTAATTATATACACAATTTCAAATGCCCTGGAGGTATCTATTAAATGCAACAATTGCTACATTAGAATCAAGCACTAATAATACCTGAAAAATCATATTTCCATCTTGGTCTTCACCAATTTCATTTGCACGGAATTGATGGTCCTTTTCATTCTGAACATCACAATCAGAAAACTTCCGCCCTAAGACACGCTTGAAGCCAAAAACTGTGTTTTTAAAATTGGTTATTGCTTGATTTTGTGCATTCACACCAATGGCACGGTTCTTCTCATTAAGGGAAACATATGATCTGTGAAACAAAGGAAAAAATTTGAAGTGTATACATATTTATACAGGTAAAAATGTTTTGGTTTAGTCATTTAAAATAATTATTATGTGCAAGTGAATAAACTTGACAGAAATACAGCAAATAATAACATTTTAGCAATTATCTGAATGTATGTATTTGTACATGAAGTTCATTAGCAAACTCAGTTAACCACTGAATCTTAGCTAAAAGCTGCTTACACCTTGTTCTGTAAGAACTGCTCTATCCAGCTTTTACATAGTAATAATAATTATCTAAGTTCATAAAAATAAGTTCACCTCTAGTAGCATGGATAAAAGATTAAAAAAAAAATTCAATAGAAACTCATTGTTAGCATACATAATAGTAGAGGTTTCAGAAAATGAGTGCTTTTTGTTTTAATGATATACAGCTGGTTGATGGACCTTTACAATTTTATTTTTTTAATTTTTGTCCAAAAAGTTGAATGTATCAGGGCAGTCATCCAAAGGGAAATAAATCAAATAAAAATTAAAAAATTATAATGATTTCAAATATTCATTATATAGTTTAACAATACACACTCAGAACCGTCTATGGAGTTTTGGTACGGTATTATGATACTGTATGTGAATAATCATCTTCATTATTTTCTTTTTTGTTTTGATGTATTTTTTGGCTGGTGGTGATGTAATAATATTTGAAACTTACGAGGTGGTTTGAGGTCAAAGAACCAAAAAAAAAAAAGGTTTCTACTTTTGCACCAATTTCTACTTAATAATAGATGTCATATAAATGAGGCATTGTTTATATGACATATTTTAACAAATTGCATGTAATAAGTCCTGTAGATTTGATTGCCTTATGAAGGAATATATGTTTAAATGTTTGTAAACACTGACCATCTTATATTTCAATCAGAAATTTCTGTGTATGCTTGGAAACTGGCACATCAGGGTTTTAAATTTCCAAATTCAACAACTGTATGTCCATTCTCTGTATTTTTTATGATTTAGACTAATAAAGATATGGATGGTTGTTCATATTACAAAACCATTATGCAGAACATCTCCCCTAAGTACATTTTTGCCTAATCAAACTTTTCAAAATAGAATATTTTTATGTAAATGTGTACACTTTCTAGCAGATGAATGTATTAACTTTAGTCAGAACCCATCAGGAAAGAACATTCAGTCGCAGTTTGTACCCATTAAATTGGAGAAATCTGGAGCCATTTTTTGAGCAGACTCAATTTCAGAACGTGTGCCGTTACGAGTTATCGTTCTTGTTGGTCCAAGCTACCTCAACTTTGATATAAATAATTATTGCCGCTTGCTGGCAATTTTTTTTTTTTTTTTTATTTAAACGAAAAGACTAGATTTTGTATTATAATAAACGATTATATATTTTGGACCTTGCATATTTACTACCAACTTACCAAGTATCTTCTACAGATCTACATATACGGTGAATCGCCCCCAAGATCCAAGCTGAAATCAACGCCGTATTGAAAATTTACACTATAATTATTTCAAAACGCTTCCATATTATATAAAAACTATAACAACATTGAATATGAGTAATATATTAGAGAAAATAATAACATTTAAACATTAATAACAAAAAACTTACGGGGTACAACGGTCACTATATTCGTTCGCTATTGTTTCAATGCCACCTGCACGCGCCACAGCTATGTAGCAAGACGACGTTCCAAAATCAATTCCAACTACAGACATTTTTGAAACTGTAAGAACTTCTTTACAAAACTGTTATTATACTCTAAAATACTAAGCCAGTAGTACTGACACCCATACAATACAGGACCTCTTAAATCCGCATCAGAACACACTTAACAAGAAGATTCCAGAAACACGTGAATCATAGCGAACTATCGAGAATACCGATGTTGATTTGCTGTACTATTATCTGTAAAACAAGCTGTGGTAAAACTCTTTTCTTGAACAGTTATTGCGTTAAGCAGAATGCTTTGAGAAACTTTAATAAGATTTTATAAACTGTTCCATTTTATTTTTATGTGTGTTGAGATGTTTCTAAACAAAATATTACTCCTTAACCATCCAGTTATCTTGTAGATGTATGGATTTTAGGAAATAGAGGGTGTCACTATTTTAATAATAATAATAATAATAAAATAATAATAATAATAATAAAAAGTCGGCTAAAAATTGTAATTATTTTAAGAAATATAACTGCAGTTTGTTTTGTATGTTTTTTTTAAAGATGTTGTTCATATTAATATTAAAAATACAGGTACCGGAGGCAATCCGGATTTCTGGTACCAAGGCATCTAAATAGGTAAATAATCAGGCATAAACATTATAAAATTAAGAATATAAAGAAATTTGACGATACACAAATGTGGCGACTCGACACGTAATCAATGCGGCGAGTGAATGAACGCCACGAGGCTTGAAAGAGTAGTTCCGGTCTGGTGAGGACAATACCCGCCCGCGTGAACTATGAAAATAGCGTCGCGAAAATTTTTCCGGATTTCAGGACGCCGGATAATTGATCCGGTACCTGTAATAAACATAATAATTAACAATCAGTTTAACCGCAGATAGTTTAACATAATCAAAAGGAAACCAATTTTATGGTCATAAGTATATTCTGGCCTGATACAGACATGCCTGTATAATTATTCTTAATGATATAATATGTTACCTTATTGCACTGTGAAGTATTTTTATCTGCATGATGTAGTAGTTGACAAATGCCGTCTCTTTGAAAAACAGGCAATTAATAACATCTTTCAGCTTTGGATACATGCCAGCTAAAAACAGCACTCATTCATCAACAATATTAAGTATCCTAAACAAAATATGCGTTGCTTGAAATTTACTGAACCTTTTCTTGAAAATACACTGAAATGAATATTATGAAGAACAATTAAATTTAACATCTGAAAAAAAATGACACAATATAATATACAAAATGAAAATGTTCTATTTTAAAATGTGTTTATATTAATGATAATAGATATGTACTAAAGGGTATTATCGGGCTAGCTGATCTTTACAAGAAGCCTGAAATGCTAACGTTGGTTCTAATGAAACATAATTATTTAATATGCTTCTACTGCTTGTATGTCGATAGAATACTAAATGAAAATGTGCTGAACATATTGTTAAACAGATTTTTCGCGTTAGCAGCATTTTGCAAACTTTTAAATTACCTTAACAGAAGGCAAAGCATCTTGCATTCTTACATTATCTAATATAATAGGCAATGTGTGCAAATGTTGTCTATTATTTCGTGAAAGTGGATACCTCCTTATCGAACACGAAGAATGAACTGGGGCGGATCTAGAAGTGGGGTCCGAGGAATCCGGAATCCCCCTCAAATTTGAGAAGTGCTCCTTTTATTTGTGATTTTTAGCTTTTTTTACAAATTTATTTAAAAAAAAAAAAATGTGTCGATGTAAAGAACAACACTGTAGAATACGC
Source organism: Chrysomallon squamiferum (assembly GCA_012295275.1). Taxonomy (NCBI): domain Eukaryota; kingdom Metazoa; phylum Mollusca; class Gastropoda; order Neomphalida; family Peltospiridae; genus Chrysomallon; species Chrysomallon squamiferum. The sequence continues at coordinate 24,394,153 of CM022670.1, forward strand.
CGGCCAGCGTCCCACTTGTAGCTCAATTATATTATAGTCCATATGATCCGTGTGTAATTTTTCAATAGTGCTTTTTCATAATGTTATGGCGCCCTTTTTGTCACGAACCCCCCACCCCATTCAGTAAAGAGATGAACGTGTATTTTCAGGGACATAATATATCTGCAGCTAATATACCGCAAAGTAGTTTCCTGAGTCTAGACACTTTTAAAAATTAACTTGAGACAGGTAATTTTGACATCACCGCCGTGTCACTGCATAAAATTTATTCAGACTTTTCGGCTGGTAGTCCACGATTTGTGGGTAACTACTGTAGTTATGGCGGCTCCAGCGAGATGGTCATCTCTAATTAGCTATCTTAGGTCTTCAGGACCCGGCTCCTGCTGGGAATCGGCGGTTGTGGCAAAGAGAAATAAACCACGAAAAAATACAAACATAACATTAATTAATGACAAGAACATAATGGAATTTAAATTAGATTATTTCTTGTTTTAATCTTATTAAATGTTTAATTGATTTCACCGCACAAATAGATATATGGATTAAAAAAACAAGAATAATTAAGAGCCAGATGAATTAGTATTTTATGTAATTTATATTACAAAAGATGAATACACACACAAACATATACGAATCTGAATTTTCATGTAGGTCTATATGAAAAAAAAAGAAAAAAAAATACACATTCACAAATATATTATTAAAATATTTTCATTTTATAGTTAAATTAACTGTATATATGAACTATAATTAATGATAAATGGCATTTGAATTTTCTATTCTTTAACTCACATCTTATAATTATTTTTAATTTGTTGGTGGGGTTATACACCTGTTTATTATTCTCCTCTTCGTTTAGCTTTCTAATAGACACTATGAAATGATAACGAAGCAGTCAGTCAAAAAGGCATACTCATAAGAAGACAAAATAAAATAAAACAATGCGAAATCAAAATCTAAAAATGTCTCTTTGCTAATTAGCATATTCATACCAATCAGCTTAATACTTTGAATCGGCAGCTATGATCAAAACTAAGAAAAAAAAAGACTAAATAATTAAAGAAAAGAACACGAAGAGATTTAAATGATTTTCTCTCTAGTTTCAGAATTTTGTTTTAGACTTAATCGTATTAAATCTGTCTGATTTTGCCGCCGAATTGTGATTTATCAGTGTTCGTCTTGTTATCAGTATGATGTCTTTGAAATAATTAGCTGCAAACAAATTAAATAATAACTATTTATTGTGTTGATTCTTAATGAAAGTAAATAACAAGATATTTATATAGATTTCTTGAAGTTTAAATCAGTTATTTATCGAACTCTCGGCGTATTAAGGAGTGTGGCAAGATGGGGAGCTGGGTGCTAACAGATTTATATAACGTATGTGAATGTAGAATGGAAATTAGCGAAACAGCAGAGGAACAAACACTATCAGTGAGTATATTATACACTATCCATAGAATATATATTACATAAAAATTCAAGTCAAATTATAAATTTTAATAACAAAACATAAATAAATACGAGTCATTTTATTTAGAGATATTTTTCATGTGTTCCTTGCATTTATAATAAGGTACTGAGAACATGCTTAAGCATAAGATGTACCTGGGAGTAATGTGCGATTCGTAACACGATTATATCCAGAATCATACACCCCCAAAAAAAAAAAAACAAAGAAAAACACCAGAAATGTTTTTTACAAAAAAACCCAAATATTAATAATAATAATAATAATAAAAAAATCTAAATATAGAACAATCACCATTGCTCTCAAATTCATTCAGATCCACCAATCCAATCTGCTGTAATGCTATTATTTATTTTAATATCGTCAGGAATCATTTAAAGGTAATAATTTGTCTGTCTGTATGTAGCTATGGATGTTTTTAGGTATGTTTATATACATAGGTATGCATTATATATATGTGAGTAGTTTTAGGTCATGGCATGTGTACGCATGCAGAATTAAGTATTTAGATCATGTGATCTCATGCGTCTATGTTATATCCAATTACATTTCTCAACACATGACACGCTTCTTAAGCGGAACAGGGGTTAGTAACAAGGCATGATTTTAAACAAAAGTTATTTCATTATGATAATAAAGTCCAAATGTTGAAAAGTAATTAACTTACACCCTTCAAGGCATCCGCGAATGGCCAAAATATATTTAGCACAGTTTCAAATTAACGTTTTATTCTTCGAGATCTATCTAAAAATAAATTATAAATACATGTATTACAATTTCTTGTAATCGTGACACAAGATATCGAAGCGACACATACAAAGGAAAAATAACATCCCTGATCATCCTAGGAAGCTTCTTATTTTGTTATCATATTTTATTGTTACCATAGATAGTTTAACAATATCAATAACAATAACACAGTTACATGGAAAATGATATTTATTTGTTAACGACACAGAGTCAAACGTTAAGATTTTATTCAAATACAAAAATATTAAAACTTGTTTGTATTTACTATTAAAGATTGAACAAATAAGTGTCATGTTTCTAAGGTGTTCAAATCAAAGCTAGAAAACACTTTGACAATGTTGAAGTTATATACAACTTTAAAAACGATTACAAAGTAAGTGAATAAAAAGGTATTTTATAAAATAAATAATTTAGTATTCATTACACAAATTTATTTTTATGTTGTAAAATTACTTGTTTATTTTTCAAAATAAAAAGGTAAAAAAATTAAACAGAACTAAACCTTTAGGATGTAGTATATACAGGTATTGCAGTCCCGAAGAAAATAAAATGCTAGAAGAAGTTTATAAAACATGTGTATTTTTAATAGTTTATTACTTCCAGAACATTATTTTTAATTATAAAATATTTTTATACAACTATATAGATTATCATATTGTGAAACATTTATTTAAAAATAAATAATAATTTTCCTCGAGATGAATGTCCAATACGTTTCAGAGGCGCGATTTTAAAACGGAATTTGTTGTGTATGAACATTGGCCAGAATTATTGTTTATCACACGCACTGGATTTACGAACATGATGGTTACCTGAAATAATTGAACGATGGTTAAAACGAACACAAGTGAACCGAAAATTTCAGGAATGGGAGAAGTGATCGAGGTAATTTTGTTACGAAGTTTGTACATTTCAATTTGAAATAATATCCAAGGGAGGTAACTCACAATAAACATGTCTGATCCTGTCAAATCTTACTGTGGTAGAGAAACACACGATGAAACGAGCTGGTATTTTGGTAGTCAGAAAAGTGAAAAATATATTATATATTGTTATAAAAAATTAAATTTAAAAAGAATATTATTATGGATTTTTAACTTTATATCATTTTTGGAAAACTATTATTCCAAACCAATTTCATAGTGTATTAATATTATGTATAGAATAATAGAGAATGATACATCTGAACAATGCTGACAGACATCATAAAATGGAGGTAGTACATACATTTATTTATTTGATATAAAAACGTATTTATCAGATATAAATATATGCTCCATATTTTATTATTATTATTATTATTATTATTATTATTATTATTATTATTATTATTATTATTATTATTATTATTCAGCATCATTTTCTATTTAATGATCCATGCAAAAATTATAATAATACAATACTGCTGTGTACTGATGGTCTAGCTACAACAGTTAAATTTGTAACCTTGATAATTAATGTTGCAGATTTACATTATATTTTTTAAACAGTCGTGTCATATGTAATTTTTATTAGCATGCACATTTATAAACAGATAATACATTTTTCTTCATTTTCTGTAGAGTCAGGTTAGTTATGTTAATATTAAATTTAATAATGTGTTGTTAGCATCCATCAGCTGTCTTAGAAATCTGCTGTTATTAGTGTTATAAAGGTTGTAAAATACTAGTCTGGAATCGTAAATATATCTTATAACAAAAAAAAAAAAAAAAAAAAAAAAAAAGAAACCCTAAAACCCAAACAAAACAAACTTTTATCTAACTTTTATTAACCCCAACAACAAACAACCAAAATGTCGTGGTGTTTATAAATATTTTTATTAATATATCTGAGTATATTATTTGGAAGTCTAATAGAAATGAACATAATGTAAGGATGAATTAGAAACATTGTATATGTGTGTATGTACATACATATACATACATACTTTTAAAGTAATCAAAATGAATGAATATAATACATCTAATCTGGTATCAGATAATAGTGATTGTTTGAAAATTCATTATAATACAAAATTAAAAACAGCTGTAGATTAGCATAGATACTTTTTTAAGATTAATATTGTTATCATTTGTGAAAGCCAAATATATTTGTTAAACTAATTATTTAGAAGTAATGTTTTGACCATTGAAAATATAATAATCCTGATATAAAAATAAGAATTTAACTTTAATATTGGGTATGAAACTATCCTTGAGAAAATTATCCTGTAAAAAGTGTATATATGTAAGAAAATGTGAAAATGATATTTCAGTTTGTAAGAAATTTTATCCCTTATATACACAAAATAGATTTAAAAAAAAAAATATTATTAAAATGTCAAATTACATTTACTAGTCATATATAAACTATTATCTTAAAACAAACTTCATCAAACTTACTTTCAGTTTAGAAATAAACATCAAGAAATGGTCCCATACACAGCATGCACATGCAGAAAAGACTTGCTAGCAACACACTGATACAAAAACATCTTGCTTTATCTGTTTACAGTACCAATGTAATTTTAATTACCTCAACAATGTACAAATAATTATATCTCTATCTATTCTAAATGAACATAATCTTCAAAGCCAATCATTGTAAGCTTTTGTTTTTTAGAGCAAATCATTAAAGGTGTATCCTTAATTCATCTTGATCTGTGATTTTGTTTCCATTTCATTACATGTTGTGGAGGAACCCAGGATTCTAATTAGTAGCTTTTTGTTGATGCTTATTTCCCTGATTGTTCTTTCCTGATCACTTCTTTTGACAGTAGTGTTTGGTTACCAGGCAGGCATGGTTGAGTGTTGTGGATATTTCTGTCAGATCCAGCTAATTCATTAGTAGCTTATTTTAAATTGTTTACCCAACAACGAAAAAAGACATCCATATATATAGCATACTTAGAAAGATAACATTATTCAGTTGTCTGTTTGTATGATAATGTTGGATCAGTGGATATGTTGTGCTGAGTGTGAATTATCTGTACCCTGTACAATGCAAGGCTTGGAGGTAAGGCATTACATACATTATGATGCTATTTGCAATTGTTCTTTGTGTAATATGAAGTACAATATTTAAAAAAAAAAAAAAAAAAATACACAGAATGTTTACATGTGTGTGTGTGTGTGTTTTTTTTGTTTTTTTTTTTTTTTTTTTTATTTGGTGAGAATAGTATATACTGATTTTTATTTTAATCATTTCAAACATTAATAATTTTTTCTTTGTGCTTTGTTTCAGGATTATCAAGTTTTAAATTTACTTGGAAAGGGAGGATTTGCCTGTGTTTATAGAGCCAGGTCAAATAAAACTGGACAAGAAGTTGCTATAAAATGGTAATTTATTATTTATATATTAGTTTTCAGATTTTTTGTTGTGATGCATATATTGTAAATTCATTAATGAAATATTGTTAGTCATGAAAGTTAACCACAGCCTTGCATTTTAATATTTAAAATTGGAAAAAAAAAAAGATTTCATATTAATAATATCATTTATATCTAATAACAGTCGGTAGTCTGATTTCATTTTTAATATTATACCAAATGTGTATGTTTATTAAATTAGCTAATTATTTGCACCTGCATTAAAGTACAAAATGAAAAAAAAAAAAAAATTTATGATGTTTATATTTTTCTTTCTCTTTTAGATTGATAAAAAGTTAATGAAAGCTGCGAACATGGTGGCAAGAGTAAGGAAAGAAGTTGAAATACATTCTAGACTGAAGCATCCTGCTGTTTTGGAGGTGAGATATTTTTATATGATTTTGGTGTAAATTGATATATATTGTTTTTATAAAATTATTTTCTGATGTTACATAACAGACATTTTTTTAAATGATTCAATTAAAATAAAAGTTTTTCTAAAGAGCTTTTAAAAGTATGCTATTTTATTTTTAATTTTTAATTTTTAATTATCTGATTTAAACTGTTTTGTCTCCATCTGTAATTAAAACTATAATTTTATTTCATCCTTTATGTTTTATAATTTATTTATCCAAAGAAGATAATAAAAAGCTTAATCTGAAATAAAACAAATGCGGTATAATTATAAAAACATAATGGAATATTTATTTTCCACTTTGAAATGTTTGTCTGTAAATATTAAAATCTTTATTTTTCAGCTGTATAATTATTTTGAAGATTCAAATTATGTATATTTGGTTCTGGAGATGTGCCACAATGGGGAACTTCACAGATATCTAAAAACCAACTGTAAAGTTTTATCTGAAGATGAAGGTACTTATGTTCTTTTATTTGAATTAATGAAAAAAAAATATCAGTTATTTAAGAAAATAAAACTGAAACATAAAAATTTTGGATAGTATGTGTGTGTGTGTATATATATATATATATATATATATATGTTAATAATAATTTCAGGATTAAATGGAAAGAATTTTTAAAAATGATTTTCTAATTTTAGCTCGTCAGTTTATGAAGAACATTGTCGAAGGAATGATGTATCTTCATTCCCATGGAATACTCCATCGTGATCTAACATTGTCGAATTTATTGCTTACCCGTAACATGGATGTTGTAAGTTTGATTTACTTTTAAATGTTACCTCCTTCACCCTTCTTGTGAGTAATAGTAACTGAAACATAGATTGTTGGATTAAATAATTCAGATTAAATTACTTTTTTTCTGGGATTGCAATGGTATTGCAAGAAAGTTTTTTCCTTTTTTTTTTTCAGTTCCATAAAGTAACAGTGATTGAATTCTTAATCTGAATGTTAGAAAGTTGTATAAAAAGCTGAGTTTGTTGGATTAAGTAAATTATATTTTAAAAAGAGGACTGGTTTCTTATCACATATATTTATTTGTATTGTTTAGAAAATTGCTGACTTTGGTCTTGCCACCCAGTTGAGTGTTCCCTGATGAGAAACATTTCACAATGTGTGGAACACCGAACTACATCTCCCCGTAAGTAAACTGTTTAATACTTCCTCAACTTTAAAATGCCAAATACCTATTTTTTATTCTTAGATTATCCTAGAATAACATTTTTGAAACTATTGTGTAAAGTATTGTGTCTCATTTTTTTTGGGAAGATTAATCATTTAATGATTTAAATAATTTTCATGAATTGAATTTTCTTTTAACATTGATTACAAATTATAAGTGGATCAAACTGACTGATTAAAACATAAATATTTTTTTTAAAATGGTAATGGAAAAATACTGCATCTGATCTTATAAAATATTGAATAAAAATGTTTGGATTTCTTCATTGAATTCAAAAATGATACATTTATAGCTTTGATGCTGCTGTAAAAATTAATATAATATAAACTATTTCATTGTGTCTTGTTTTATTTTTCAGTGAAGTGGCAATGAGATCAGCCCATGGTTTGGAGACTGATGTGTGGTCTCTAGGCTGCATGCTGTACACATTTTTAGTGGGACAGCCACCTTTCGATACTGATGGAGTGAAGAAGACATTAAATCGAGTAGTCACAGCACAGTACCATCTACCAGACTATCTCTCACCAGAGGCCAGAGACTTAATCAAATCTTTATTACGTAAAAACCCTAAAGACAGAATATCAATCAGAGGTAAGTTATATAAGTTATTTTTATTTAATACTATTTATTTTTTACTATAACAAAAACCTTTGTTTTCCAAAAATAAATAAGAAATTACTTTAATTTTCTTATGGTTTTCTTATGAAATTGTTATTATTTTTTTCTTATTTATTTATATATATAATGGTTTCTGAAGGTTAAAAAAAGATTACATTTTTCTCCATATTTCCATACATCAAGGATTTTTATTAATACAATGCTATAATCTGTTGTTGGTATACAATCATCCAGTACTTTAGGTCTGGGATGTTTCTAACTTATTGCATTCAGAACAGTGGGGTATTTCATTAATCCTTTCACTGGACAATCAAGCCATCATTGCCCTGTAAATAATATATCCAGACTTGAGAGTTGTGGTAATCAGCCCCACGTTATACGTGTGACTTGAATTTGTAATTGTTGTGTTCTTACACCTGACACTTTCAAACAGAGACATCTCAGTATTAATATGTGTGAAACAAACACCTGTCAGGACAGAAATACAGAGAAATTATAACTGTTTGACAGTTGGTCTGATTAGCAAGTTAAATTACTGTTCATTTCACTGAACAGAACGTGGAATGGATCAATACAAATATATATATCCAAATAAAAAGGAAAAACAAAAACAAAAATAATAAAAAAATATGTATAAATTTCTCTTTCTTTTTTAAAGTTATAAAATTGTGATGGGAGATGATATTGAATTTAAAAAAAAATGAAGACAGCTTGGTTACTAGCAAAATAATTTAAAGTTTTCTAATTAAAATTTTTATTTTTTATAGCAGATGATATTGAATTAAAAAACAAAAAATTGAATATTGCTTTGTTTTAGGTTATGGTTGGGGAAAGGGGAAATTTTGTGATTGCATAAAACTAAAACAGTTTTTAAATATATCATTTATATGAATGTATTGTATTTCTTTTGCAGATATTTTCAGTCATCCATTCATGGCAAAGAGCTCTGTAGTAAATAAAAAGAATTCACAGAAGGTAATTATTTATATTTTAGATAAATCTCACATGTGTTGAAATAACAAATAACAGTAAAAAGGTTTAATTTGTTTTCAGTGATTATAAATATCTCAAGTAATTCTAATTTGTTAGCAGCTGTTCTTCCAAAGACGACTTAGGTGTTTAACCTTATTAACTGATTAACCAGATTATGTGTTTAACGAAGTGTGACTGACAGCAGTTAATGTTTGTGTTGTCAATAATGAAAAGAGGTAATTAAATCTATGTTGTGATCAGTTTGTTTTCACTCTGTGTTAGGTGATAAAATGTTTATAGTGATGTAAAATTTTATTACTCATTATAAGAACAGATGGTTGTTATCATTTCCTTTGTTATGAGCTTATAACCAGCCTTGTTATACATGGTGGTTTTGTTTTTGTTTCTTTTAGTTATTGGTAATTATTAATAGTTTTAAAAAAATGATACTGACACAGTACTAATTTACTGCTAAAATGTATGATTAGTTTAAATGTTATATCATTTAATATACACATCAGAGTAACTGAATTATAGAATGTGTGAAACACAATTAGTTACAGTCAGTATGTTTATAATACATATCTCGAATAGTCAGTGTGTTTGTAATAACAAGTGTTAATTCTGCCATCTGGTAAACAAAGCAAATGTTTGTTTTTTTTTTTTTTTCTGAGTGACGAAAACTCCAGTCACTTACCATCTGATCTAAATAATTCAAGGTCTGTCAACTGGTTTTTGTTTTGTATTGAAATACAAAAACCCAATTTGGATGACAGATTGATAAAGTATACCCACAGGTTGTCCTAATCTGAATTATTGGTAATTAGCATTAACTAGAAATTATGGAACCCGAAACAACTGTTCAGTAGTGTATCATTGCTTTAATTTAGATAGAGTCCACAGCTATTATAATCCTGAATTAATTTTAATCATTAATTTGCAGTCTTTGAACTGTTTAATCAGGTTGACCATATTTTTAAATAATAGATAACTTGACTCATATCAGTTATTTGTTCTTTTTAGTTAATAGTCCCATATTGTATATTAGACAATTACACTGTTCTCTTTTCCTTTCAAGCAGCAGTATTCTGAGCTCTCTATGGACAGTGGTCGTGGCACCATGGCAACTGTTTTGTCTGGACGTTCCACTGTCAGCTCAAGAGGAAAACCATTCCCAGCGTTTCCAGTCCGAGACATGCAGAGCCAGATATCTGAGGATGATGAGCAAGTGTTGAGCAGTCAGTGGTACACTGGTTCTGACAGCGGGAGTTATCCATACTACAACACCACCAGCTCACAGCAGAGACACCCCCCATCTCCCCCAGTCAGGCTGAGAGACAGGTTAGTTGAGTTTTGTCAGTTTGTAAATAATAAGTTTGCTTCACCTGCAAAAATTAGTTGAAATAAAACTAAAAATTTATGTATTTTTTCTGATTATTATTTAAAAATAAGAAATGAATGGTTCTCATATTTATCAGTATTTTAAAATAGTCTTTAATTGCAGAATTAAATAAATGAACATTGTAAATCTATATTTTAGATTTAATAGAGTTTGTAACAGGTTGTTAACTTTGATTTATATTATTTTTGATTTATAGTGAGAAAGAGGCTGAAATGTTCTTTATCAAAAATCCGCAAGAAGGCAGCGGTAATTTAGGTGTTCCACAAAACCTTACCTCAAGTGAACATGATATGCTGCCTAAAATGCACCAAGAAAGTGCTTCAGAAAGCAGAGGAACACAGAATGACTATCTGTTAAGTAATCGTCAAGGTGCTGTCCACCAGTTCGATCCAGCTAGGTACCAAGACAGTTCATGTACTCCCAGCTCATCCAGCTGTAACTCATTCCATAGCAACAGCACTGGGAATGGCAAGTTTCAGAGTCCGGCAGTGCCTTCAGAAGTTAGTAGTGGTGGGGATTTTGTAAGAAATTATCTGAACAATGTTTCTGATCATTCCTCACAGGATGGCCAGTTCAGTCTTCAGGCAACTAAAAAAGTCTTGACTTACGATTCAAAGCCTGGTAGCTTACACGAACAGGAAAATCTGTGTTCAGATGGACATGTGGGCATTAATTCTAATAGAAATTGTGCACAGTATTCTTCTAGTAATGGTGGTTTGTCACAAGTGAGAAATGTTGCTGGACCCATTGAGTTTCATTCACCTTACGGGCATCGAGTAGAGCTCTCGGAGAGAGATATTGTTTCATGCACTAAGTCAGGCTCATCTCAGGAGTTGAGGTCTCAACAGAACAAAGTTAAAAGTGTTGTTACAGAGATTTCAGAGCCCTTGAATTGTGATCGTCTCCGGCCAATAAGACAGAAGACCAAAAATGCAGTGGTATGAATTTAATTTGAATAGTAAAATAAAGAATTAGTTTTAATCATACCAGTTCTCAAAAGTAGTTATTAATTCATATTTGTTTTGTGGTTTAATATTGTGCCATAGTAAAGTATCCCATTTTTTAAATTTATGCATTATGTTATTTTAAGACTGAAAAAAATATTTCTACACCTTCTTATCTTAAAATCCATATTTAGAATAAATGAAATTGTTGGAAAGCTATTTCTATTAAAAGCAAAACATTACTTTTTAAAATATGAATACTGTTACTGATATTTATTGGTTCATTGATTTCTGAAGCATTTATATTATTATTCGTTAATGTTTTAAAATGAAGGGAAAATGTTGCATCATAAATTATTTTTGCTTTTGTAGGTAAACATCCTGGAATCAGGAGAGGTGTGTTTGGAGTTCATTCGACACAAAGGAAAACAGGAGAAAGTTATTGAGGTTTTCTCAATTTCATCTGATGGACAACAAATCAGTGTGTTTCAGCCAAATGATGGTCATGGTATTCCTGTTGCTGATGAACCACCATCCCCAGGTCAAGGTCCTTTGAAGACCTTCACCTTCAGTACCATGCCAGAGAAGTACTACAAGAAATACCAGTATGCTACACGGTAAATACTTTTTCCCAGAAATGTTTTATAAAGATAGCTAGAGATATAATGCGAACCAGATGAATCATACCTGTATAGAACCTTAAAAAATATACAAAATAACCCCAGTAATTACTGTAATAGTTATTTAATTTTAAGTTAAAAGAAAAAAATCAAAGAAAGAAAATTTCAATTTTTCAAAGAAAATTATAAAAGCAGAAAGTTGATACTAGTATTTTCAGAACAGAAAAGCAATGTAGGATAAGAAAGTATCGTTAAACAAGAATAATAACAGATGTTCAGATTTGTTTGGCATTAACAAACATTATTTCTTTGTAAATACTGCACTGTATTGTTTGTGATTTACATTTTATTATTATTTATATTACTATTATTATTATTATTATTATTATTATTATTATTATTATTATTATTATTATTATAATTATTATTATTTATTTTTTCATAGGTTTGTTAACCTTGTGAGATCAAAAACGCCAAAGGTGACGATATATACATGCCGAGCCAAATGTATGTTGATGGAAAACTCACCTGATCCTGACTTTGAAGCTGTATTCTATGATGGTAATAATTTAAAACAATTATTTTAATACTAATAATAAGTAATTAATAAATTAAATTAACATGGCTGGTACATAGCATATTTTGAATAGTTAAAATGGTTACAAAAACATATATTTTTCTTATGTACAGATTTGTACAATATACAAATGATCTTAAATTTTTTTTTCTGTGATAAAAGTATTCATTATGAAAATAATTTATTCCTTGATGTTTAAATACATACTCCAAATATATTAAATTAGTTAAAACATTTCTTGATTATAGTTAATAAGATAAAATGTGCTTTAATTATAATTTAATGCTGATATATAGGTCTTTGTTTTTGTTATCTTTAGGCTCAAAGTTCACAGCCAACTCAAAAGGTATGAGAATTATTGAAAAAAATGGAACATCTTTATCCTTGGAATCTCAAGATGCTATAAATCAACACTTGAATGCTGACACAAAGGAAATACTTGAATATGTCCAAAATGTAAGTGTGCTGTAAATTTTAAAAATAAACTTATTAATTTCTCTATAACTTTGGAAAAGTGGAATTACATTCTATGTATATTGCTTACATGAAAAAAAAAAAAATAATAATAAAAGAAATTAAAAAGAATATTACTTTAATAGAAAATAATGATGTTTTCCAAAAAATAATTTTTCCCCGAGAATCAAGGGAATGTTTTATATTTGTCCAGAAATGTTAAAAATTAACCAAATGGCTTGAACATTAATATTTACAGAACTTTTCTGGTTTTCTTTTAAATAACTGTCACATGTTGTTTATATTTTTGCTTATTATATTTTCAGACAAGAAAGCAGTGTTTCAACATAGAGTCAGTTATCAGTAAGATTCAGAGTTCTACGTGTAGTAAGGATCAGTTGTTTCCAGTTATTGTGGGACGTCGACCCTCTTCCGGTCTGAGTGATGTTAGCAAATCCAGCTACACAACTTCTTACACTGGGTCATCATCTGACCTGAACAATACAAAGTGTTCACAGATGAAACCTTCCACTCCAATGGTATGTGCTTTTTATAATTTCAAAAGCATAACAACCATAATTTCATTTCTGAGTCAATTACAATTGTCCAAATGGTTTTAATGTTTCTTTTGAAATGCATTTATGTTACTAGAAATTTTTCAACATTTATTGCAAGAACCCCTAGTTTTGATAGTCTTAATATCTGAATTTATAAGTGTATTTATTTTTATTTTGTTTGCTTGCTAGGAAAAATTTGTTTCAAGAGAAACATAGGTAGTATGTTTTATTTTGAAAAAAATATTTCTTTAATTAAAGATCCAATAAAATTTTTAATATTTAACATTTTTGACATTAAATAATAGATATTTTCGTTTTTGTTATCTCAGATGTCTTCATTTGATGGCACTGTTGTCAGTAATGTGACAGCCTGTGACAGTCGAACAGTGTCTCGAGTGACAACACAGAATACTACTCTGACATCACAGGTGTCGTCTACCACACGGAGCACATCGTCTGATCTCAGTGCTGGCAGCGTTGTTGTGCGCAAGCCACCCTCAGAAGTCATCCAGCAGATATTTGTTCCAAACATTGGGTGGGCATCTCAGGTATGTGGTATTTGATGATGTAATTTGTGTTTAGAATAACTAATAATCTGCTGAAACTTTCAGATGTTTGTACCATATTTCTGTTTCTTTAAAATCTTTATTCATCAGTTTATATGTTTATACAACAATGCACATTACAGTTAAATAAAATAAGTTATGTAGATTTAATTATTAATTACAAGATTTACAATATTATTAAAAATAATGAATTAAAAAAAAAACAATGTTAAAAATATAATTCTTAATGAGTAAATGTTCTTTATTTAAAGAAGACATGTGTATATAAAAAGTATTTAACATTTCACTGAATATTCTGTCAGACAAAACTAAAATACCTTTTACAAGACAAATATTTTCTACACTTATAAATGGTCAGTAATTGAAAAGACCAATATGGTTATAAAAATTTCTCATTTTTATTACATCTCTTTTAACAGGCAATATTATAAATTAATTGCAAAAAAAAAAAAGAACCCACAGTAATACATATATGTTTGAATTTATCATTTTAAAACGTAAATGTATTTTATTTAAAAATATGTGAAAACTAAACACTTTAATTGAATTAATATTTTATTTCAATTTAAATTAAAATTAAAATTTCTGTTTATCAAAATGTTACATTTGTTAATTTTGCAGCATTCTAATGGAGAAATCTGGGTAAAGTTCAATGATGGTACTCAGCTAGGAGTGAAGTCTACAGCTACAACTGTTACGTTCATGGATCCACAGGGACAGATATTGAGGTTTGTGAATACAAGTTATTTCCACTCAGTAAAAACAAAAAAGAAGATTTTAAAAAAAAAGAAAAAAACAGAAAAAAAAAATAATAAAAATAGATTAAAAAAAAAGTATAATATAAAAAATAAAAAAAAAATAGAAAATTTAAAAAAAAAAATAAAATTTTGTTTTAATTTCAAAAAATGCTTTATTTTAAAAATTTATTTGATTCATTATAAAAATTTAGTCTATTATTTCTATCTAATTTTTAGAACTATATCAAAGACTATAAATGTTTTATTTTCTTATTTTAACAGATATCATCAGAGTGACATTTTACCTAATTTTGTGAAAGAAAAACTGGAAAAGGTCCCTGTTGTGTTGGAGTATCTTCGAACCAGAGCATCGAAAATTTCCATGGTTTCGTCAGCACAGACGTGAATCCATTAAAACCACTTCATCATTACAGTTATTTTTTTTAATCCAAAGTGCCATAATTTTTCTATGTAAATAACTGCCTCTTTTTAATGTGTATGTTTTTATGTACACATGTGATAGAACTATTTATTTGTAAATATTTTAGCTATGTAAATATGTACATAGGCAGCAACATTGTGCTGACGACGGGTTTGTTACTTGTCCAGAGAAAAAAGCTTCAGCTAGTGAAACATATGCATGAATTATGCTTATTCAAAATGAATTAAAACTGGACATTAATCTGACCATCTGTAGAGACGTGGACAGAGTGACTAGTACATTTCCAAAAATGTTGTTAAAAAAAGATACTGTTTTTTTTGTGGTTTTATTGTTAAATTTGTATTTATTTATATTCAGTAATATATTTTAAAACTTTATATTTTTATTTTTATTTTAGTATTTAAAATAATTATCCTTGTCATTTTGTGACAGGTATTTTTAATAGTGTAAAACAGTTATATTTGTTTTCGGCAAATCATTATTTAAAAGTATTCACATGCATCAGTAGATGAAATAGTCTTCCATAAAATAAAGCATTCATAGAACAATCCGATTTTGGTCTTCTGTTATTTTATTTTGTGTTTGTGAGTTTGTCCAAAATTTGGGTTTGTTTATGTACGCATCTGTATTAATACCATGGTAATATTGACAAAATAATCTGTAGTTTGATGGATTTCTGTTAAACAAATAATGTTTTCCCTTTCATAAGTATATCCATTTAAATTTTAAAGTAATAATGTTTATGGCAAAAACTTTTTGGTTTTTAGTGGATTTCACTTCTGAAAAAAAAAAAGCTTTCTGCTGTCATTACAGGTGCATTTCACACAAATTTCTCTCTCCTCATAAAAATTACTTTGATATGCTGCAAGAAACATCTTTTTAATCATTGCAATTTAATATTCGGTACATTTCAATGTGTAAGTCAAAAGTGAAAGAAACGTTTATAATTGAAAAAAAAAAAAAATTTAAAAAATAGTACTAATAATAAAGAAATAATGAAAATTAATGACAGTAAAAAACAATAATAAAGTGAAAAAAACAAACACAAAAAGCAAATAATTATTTAGTTGATGTTTACCTTTAATTACTAGGTATTCAGTATTCAGGCAATAATCGCCAAGTGGAGTAACATTAATCACATATATAAATATATCGTATTAATATGTATGAGTCGAACTGACACCATAAATTCAAAACCGACTGCTTTACAACACATAAAGAGCGGGTATGTAGTCCACAAAGCTCAACAAATATTCTTATTACAAGCTTTTTATCTTTAAGTTAACAATCATAAGAAAATAATAATGCTCATAAATATCGTGATTTTAATAATAATAATAATAATAATAATAATAATAATAATAATAATAAATAAATAAATGACACAATCCGGCTTAGCAGGTTACATCTTGCGAAGATAGCTCGCACATTCCTGCCAGTGCTGTTACATCGTCGCAGGCGGCCACTTCATCATTCAGACAGTAGTCGTGCAGGCACATGAAGTAGTATATGGCAGCCATGTCTCTCTCGTCTGCTTTTTTCCGACACTCGGTGAAAGGACCGTTAGGGTCGAAGATAGATCCGCACAACGATTTACCAAACGCAAATTTCAGATAATCAGGAGTGCAGGATGAGTAAATTTCTTTAGCCTTAAAACATCTACAAATAAATAAATAAATAAATAAATAAATAAATAAAAAGAAACAAAAAAAGAAGAAGAAGAAGAAAAAAAGAATATCTGAAATATTGTAACTGTTGGATCGTATATCTATAATTATTTTAAAACATTTTTTTTAAAAGATGATTCGAAATCGGAATTATTTTGTTAACAAATCATACGTAATACTTAAATTATATAAAAATGTCGTATTATCTATTTTAATCCTTATTTTATTTTTATTTATTTATTTATTATTATTATTATTATAATGTTTTTATTAACTTAATGTGTGTTTATCTTTTAGGAAATAAGTACTATCAGGAAATATGTATAATTCATGAAAATTTCAGTAAATATGTGTAATGTGTGATTTACTTAGGAAACAGGTAATGCAATTGCTGCAAGTAAATCATCCGCTGAACACAAACGATGGGTAATTTCAGAAGGGAGTCTAGGTGATCAGGCCAGTACGAGCACTAGAACCCAGAATTGCCGCAAATGGGGAACAGTTAATTTTACTGTGAAGAATGGAGTTCTTCTGAAACAAATTTGAGTCCAACAGTCCATTCATTTGTATTTTTTTGTCTATCAACCAACAAACGAGCATTATGTCGTTAATGTCTAAGTTTGCTCTTTTTACAGCTCTTTGGTCTGTGAATGCTTGGTTTTCCCCATGGATCATCCCATGGATCATCCCACCTCTGTCGATATTATGTTCAGTTCAATGATTACACATATTGTCTGAAAGTTTCAGGAACTATGCTTTTTTCGGATAATATATATTTCTAATAATATTTCTAATATTAATAATATATATACATACCCTGAAAAAAGGTGATTCACCACATTAGGTAGATAATGTTTAATTTATTTAACTTAGTGAGACTTTGATTCATATAATAATTGAAAACTTTGAAACTGTGTGGTTAACAAGACTACGTTACCAGTATCTGTACATAGAACAAAAAACGTACACACTTTGCGACTTCTCTGGGATGATGTTAGCGAACGAGAACAGTTTGTTTGTTCTTGACGTTCCAGACTCGTTGATGGCAAGAACAGTAATCGTTTCCGTTTGTTTGCCGTCGCAGTCGCCGCAGAGTCCGTACAGATGTTTTGCAGACAGTGTGTCCGGTACATCCAACGACACAGTTAGCTTCCCGTCAAATCTTAGGTCAAGGTCACACAGTGACGATTTGAGAATAAAAAACGTATCAATTTTGTTCAATGAGATGTCGCTGTCTTTGTAATTTGTATCCATTTTCTGCAGGGAGCCTGACACTTCAAACTGTTAAAATGCGATTGATTAGAATGAATTTCGTAAGTGCCACCTATTCCAAAGGATTACGATAATTAAAGTGTAAAAGTTGGAGTAGTGGTAGTATAAGGTTAGTACTTATAGGTATTTATAGTAGTAGAGTAATAGTAGTAACAGTAGATGATAGAAGGTAATTGTTTGTTAATTTAATATAAAACAAAGTATTATTTCAAATCTCCCTATTTGAATGATGTTTTGTTTATTAAATGGAGAGAGAGAGAGAGAGAGAGAGAGAGAGAGAGAGAGAGAGAGAGAGAGAGAGAGAGAGAGAGAGAGAGAGAGAGAGAAACAAAAAAAATAAATAAATAAAATAAAATAAAATAAAATAAAAATAAACTCTCACAGAAACACCAGTACTGTCAATCTGGCCAGATTTAGTGTTAATCGTCCACACAACACGCTTGATCCACACTGAAGAGTTGTCTCTGGCACCAAACCTGTGTTCTGTCTCTAACATGATGCTCCACTCGCATTCAGCACCCTTATACCGCGACATGAGATACATGCAAGGCACTGGTAGGTCGAACATTTCCTTGTCGAATGACACAAGCTTGGGATCACCGTGCGAATAACAGCCACAGCGATCGTCTGAAAGTAAAACAGATCATTTGTTTGTTTATTAAAATAATAAAATAACCTTCTCGAATATATATATATATATATCTTGGAATCTATAATCTTGGATTTTATTATACTAACATTGTTTTCAGTAATCATTAAAAACTCTAAATGTTAAAAATATTTTAGCATTTTCAATTATAGTAATGATAAAAATATGTTGTAAATGAACATTTATCTAATTATTACCCTGTTAATTGTCAAGTTATCACGACTAGATAAACTTTTTCATTTTCGGACGTCAGCATAAAACTAATTTGTAAAACGCTATTCTTACATCCGCATGGATATTCCGATATTTTATAAATGTAAACTGTAATACTTATTAAATAAATTATTTCTGTCATACTGAATGTTGTTGTAATTATTATTATTATTATTATTATTATTATTATTATTATTATTATTATCATGATTATTATGTTTTTGGTACACATATATATACATATATAGTTTGCGAGTCGATATCAAATGGTTCACGTTTGTTTTGAACGCAAGCGACTGATACACACTTTTATAGCAGCCGAAGTATCCATCTCCGTAGTAACCAGCAGGACACGTACATATGTTTTTCTGGCATTCTGCATTTTCGAAACAGTCAAATTCTCCACATCTTACTGAAAAGTAGCAGTAATAATAGAAATTATAAATCTAAAAACTCGTTTCTTTGAAAAGAGGGTGTAGATAATTTTCTCTATTTTCTAAGCAGAAATATTAAAACTGTATTATTAATTCTGCTCTCAGATTCGAAAATTCTTGTGTAGATATAAAATTTGGTATTTATCTCTTTTTCTTCTTCTTTTTTTTTCTCTATTTTTTTTTCTTGTATGAAAAAAAACAACAACAACATAATTCTTATTACTGTTAGAAGATAAACAATGCAATCAAACAATATTTTTGGGGAAAAGGATTTTTAATTCATTTGGTAAGCACTACAATATTATATCTATATAAATGAAATATGTAATAATTTAAAAAAATCATAATATCTTACGTGCTTTACCAGGATGGAAACGGAACGCCAGCAAACACAGAACTAAAACAAACAATCGTTTCATTTATTCTGTGAACTATTTAAGTAAAACGTCGTGAAATATTAAAATCATAAACTAAATTGTCCATTCCAGTCAGTACGCCATAGTTTATCATAGCTCATGGCATGTCTTTTCTTCCCTGTGTATAAAATCCCTTCTAAGATCCTAGCCCATTGGATAGTTTCCACCGTAGAATAGTTATTATTTAAAGAATCACACATAAAACTTTCGTTAATTGAAATATCGTTAAATAAATTTTCTTCAAAGAATTGTTATTTATATTACTACTAATAATTTAACAATATTTTACATTTTCATTACTGACACTTCTTCTTCTACTACAACTACTACTAATAATAAATTGTAAGCTATTCCCTGAGAACAGATCATAATGACATCCATTCTAAAGTTAAAACTATCAGAAAATTACCTTTCGCTTTTTTACCAAATTTATTCTTCAGTTTAGTAAAAACTTAATGAAAATATTATTTATCATGCTAACTTGTATTATATTTGAGACATCAAATTAAAACAGAATTATACGTACCCCTTGATAAATAAAAAAAATGCATTTCCAGCAGCTCTCAGGCTATAAAACAGTGTGTTATATAATAAACAGACTAAAACTACAGACTTTTCTTATACGTGTCAAAACGTCAACCGTGAATGTAACTTAACAAGAAATTATCAAGATTATTGGCAGTTTGATAAATTTTGTAAAAAGGTCATCGCATATAAGTTCATAAGTGAATCGTAGAAAACCCTGCCTACTTTGTTTTCAGCAGATATATTATTATTATTATTTTTTAATACTGAAAAAAGATAATTTCATCTTCAGATGTATATCCACCAGAATGTCACTCCTGTTTTCACAAATGTCGGATCCGACAATCAAACTATAAAGTTGAAAGCTTTGTATTCTCTGTTATTAGTTTTTGTAATTTTGCTTTTGAGCTAATTCTAGAAAATACATCTAGGGAGCATGACCTGAAGAATAACAACGTCAGGCTGAAATTAATTTTCAGTGTAGACAGGCTTATCATCTACGTAACCATCTCAGTGGATATGTCTTTGTTACATGTTTAACTGCTGTTATTTGTTTGTGCCGTAATCATTTAAAACGCTTCTGCTATGTTTATTATATGTTTTTCATGTTTTTAATGTTTATACTTAATAAAGTACATTTTGCCCTATAACAGTATCGAATTATAAACTGTTTGTTTCTGTTAATTGTCTTTGGCAGGTTTTAACCAATGTTTATTTATCGAAACTGGTTTGTTGTTGAATGATGCAGTAACTGAGTGTTTCATTATATTTATTGTTTATTCTAAATTTTCCCTTATGTCAGTGCTTTTGTTTAACAATTTTTACTTTTATAATAACTTATGAAAGAGCTGATGACAGTCATGGTGATGACGATGATGATGATATTACTCTTATTAATATTTTTATTGTTATTATTATTATTATTATTATTATTATTATTATTATTATTATTATTATTATTATTTTGTAGGAAGTAAAATACACATAGAAAAAGTGCCAGTCTCCATACATTTCAAATGAGTTGTTATTAAAACCTTTTTGTCATATTTAATTATTAACAAAGTCTGATCTCCAACTACAATTTGGGAATATACAAATGGTTTTTAAGTATTTTTTATAGTACCAAACATCATTCAATATGTAAATGTCACTTTCACGACGTACGAAAAGAACAAAAAGCAACAACAAACACTTTACGTTGCTGTTCGATAGCTAAGTATTTAAATTAATCTTTAAAATGTGATAATCAGAACAGCTGTTACCTGGGGTTGACATAACCTTGTTTTACACAGCTCGTCTAAATATTAAATATCTGCAATGCATTGTTATTTTACATCTATGAATTACAGCCGAACAAATTTGGTGGAAAGCATTAGCGAAGAGACAGAATGACAATAATTGCAAAAAATTTAATTGAAAACGATAAATATTTGCATATTGTTTAGTAAATCCTCTAAAGCATAATCCGCCACTATATGTGTATGGTCGTATACATATACACACCAATCCCTCAAAAGATGAAAGAATATTTCAGGTATTACATGTAATGACTGGTTTCATAAACTGACTGTAACACAGGGCTCATGCCCATTAATCATACGTGCCAATAGTCATGTACCCAATAGTTAGACAATCAGAGCTGTGGGTTAATGTGCACACCTCTTGTTATAGCTGATCACAGTAACATCTCATCAGTGACGTGCAGAGAAGGTGGCAAGGGGCGAAAGGGAGGTGGCCCCGGGCATCCAAATAGTGGGTCATCCAATCAGAAAAAAGAACTTAATAAATCTGGTTGATTTATATTTAAATCGAATAAAATGTTTATTCTATGTTTCATCTGTGTTTACCTATTCAAAATATCTTCCTTTCCCATAATATTTCTCAGTACTAGGAATCATACTTTGAGTCTGTGGGGCATACAGTCAAGGAGCTGGCCCCGGGCGTCACAAGACCTCTGCCCGCCACTGCATCTCAAATTTTTACAATTTTCTAACGGGAAATGTAAACAGTTATTACTGTTGGTAACCAGGCACTGAGAGTGTGTGTACCCAACCTTGAACTTTGTTATTTTAAACTGTATGACTATTGGCATGTTTGAGTTTGGGAGGTCATTTATCGCATACACATACGCACATATATACACGCACACATACACTTTTATCCTGAAGTATCTGTACGTAATAGTAAATAATTGTATTTTCGTGCCATATAAATAAATAAATAAATAAAAATAAAAATACCGTTAATTTCATTAAATTTTTTTTATTTTTTATTAGTTAGGATTGCAGGATAAAACAAATAACTTGTTACTTTTTTAAGATATCTTGCTGAATTCAAATGTCGAATGCAGCTTGGCATTGTATATACTCTTTTTATTCCATTCAAACCTTCGCCGGATATAGCTATGTGTGTGTGCGTGTGCGTGCGTGCGTCTTTGTACGTGTTGCACTCTACTTTTCTCTCTAACTTTCTAACAGTCTCTTGGGAAGATAAATCCTGTTTTGGGGATTAAGTGTCCAATGAAGACGTGATTAAACTTTCACTTCTAGTAAGTATATTTTATATTTTTTCTCTTTGTATTAGTTATTATTTATGTATATGTTAATGTTTGTCGTTCATTATTATTCAATAACTGTACCTAAATAAATAAAACAAAGACAGATACTTTTTAATTTACTTTATTATACTTTTCAGATTTTTATTAAAAAAAAACGTAACACCGTAAGATTTTCAGTATTTAAATATATTTAACATTATATATCTGTCCGAAATTCTATTTGATAAATTAGTGTTTTTGCTTAATCTGAAATTGTTATCATGCTCTGTGAAAGGTGAATACTACTAAATTTCTGAACATTTTCTTTACAAATTATATATGATTTCACAATAACAATGTAAAATCAACAATTGTTTGCTTTAAATGTAAATGTAGAACCATTTTGGAATTTATATTTTTGTCGTATGCTTATGAAACAAATGCATTATTGATTGAAGTAATAATAAAAATATAATTAAGGAAAAATGAACAACCATACACACGTCAGTACATACACTATATACAGGAAGAGGAAACAAACAAACAAACAAAAATCTTTGTAAATGTCAGAAACTGACGCACTGAGTATACAAAACAGAAATCTGTTTCGAGAAACACATTTCTGTAATACAGATATACATCTAGTTCTAAATTAACATTCATGTTTACCTATCTAGTTCACATGTTATAGCAGATAATACAACATTTACAAAATATTAAAATGATATTTAGAAGGACAAGGATTTAAGATAAAATAAAAATATCAGAGAAGGATTGTCTGCGTTCTGGGCTAATAATATCAATTATGAGTTAAATATTGAAAATGTTAAACATTTGGAAGTTTACACAGTTTTGTCCAAATGCTACGTTCATACACAACAACTGTGATTCAGTACGAGTTGAAAGTAACTGAACAATCTCTAAGCTCACTTTCAGATGTTCTGTCATTATTTTCAAATACATAATTTTATTCTTGGCAAGAAGTGAAACGAAAGAACAATGGGTCAGAGAAATTATGTAGAATTACATAATTTTGACTATTATAATTTAAATGAAGAGTATATATGTATATTGATGCACAAGGGAAGGGATATATGTCCATTGGATCCTATAACCATGCTATGGTCAGTTTGTCTTTTTGTTTCCATGAGCACCTCTGTCACTTTATCACATATAAACTTTCATAATCAACCACAGGGTAACCTCCCATTAGTCATTCGCCCAATAGTCATATGGTCAATAGTCATACAGTTTGGAAAGCAGTCAAGCAGTAAGTAAGCTGGGCACACCTGTGTGGGGAATGGCTGTGTCTCACTTCTAACTGTTGTAATCAGAACTCCGGTGGGCAGCATGTGTTCATGGTTACTCCAATTATATGGAGATGTTGATCTTAAATATGAAAAAGATTTTGAAGGAGACATGTTTTGATATAATAATGAGACGTATCAATTTTTTTTTAACAGAATTCAGTTTATAGAAAGTTTACTCAATTAGTAGCTTTTCAGACATTTGGATATATATACTCATGGCATACTTGCAGCATGGCTGGACTTTGGAAAGTGGAGTATTTATTGTCGCAGAGGGATACGCCCCAAATCCTCTTAGATAGTCACCTCTACAACAAGAATGCTGTTCGAGAGACTTGTACTCATTGGAAATGTGTCATCAAGACTTGCAATGGAAGATGCACTACCGTTCGTGATCACGTCAGGAACACCACTGACCACACCCACCCACCACAAGATTCAGAGCGTCTGAAGTTCCTCAGTACTGAGAATGCTGATGGCCACCGTTTCTTCAAGACTGTTGATGGTGATGCAGATAAGATACTGATCTTCTCCACTGATCAACAGCTTCGTGCTTCGGCAAATAAAATGTATAAATAATTATAAGCCTTTCTTTCATTAATTTATTGCCGGTAGTTATACAATACACAACAATGTGGGATCATACCATTTTTATCCGGGTAACGGGCAAAGGATTAAGTGTGCACCAAACCTTGACCTGTGTTGTTATAACAAATAAGCGTATGACTAATGGGAGGTAATCACCCACAGCGCACATACCGGTATACGAAATCATCATCGTCTAAATACTAAATTTAACTTCAGTTATTCTCCGTAATTAGCAAGACTATCCGAATTTCTTCTGTGTTTTGTTTCTGTATTAAGAAACACGACGTCTGTGTGGGACCCAGTCTCCTGCTTAGTGACGTCAGGGAATGCATCATCGTTTTCCATGGAATATCTCCTCCAGATATCGTTGGAATCGTGTGCGTCAAAGTCTTCAAACCCTGAGGAACAGCGTCGATCAAGAGATTGATGGTCGTTGCCAAAGGAGATGCTATGTTGCGACGTCTTACTAATTAGTCTTAGATGGCAGCTGCCGTAGCTGTCACTGTATGATGACGGTCGCTTTGCGAGATGTGGATGTTCATTGCTAGACATACTGTTGTGACGACTGTCATTCATGGTTATATCAGTGAACTGAGTGTCGATCTGATAAAAATTATTTATATATTACAAATTAGTTTTGTTCTAATATATGATAATAAAATTATCACGAAAAATAAAATAAGCCACAAAAAAAAACCATCCACCCCGGAAAAACAATAATAACAAAACCAGATAACCTACAAAACATGAAACAAATATTCCCAAAGAAACACACACACACACACACGCACAAGCACACACACACACATACACACATACCCACACACATACTCGTATAATCACACAAACACATACACATACACATCCTACACACACCTGTGGATAAATAAAGCACCTAACCAATTAATATCAAGCAAATGGAAAGAAAAGACAAACAATATCGTAATTAAACCACTAATAATAATAAAAAAAATTAAAACAATTTAGATTCATAAATTTCATTTTAAAGCATATTATTTCTATAAGTATTAATGTAATTCAAAGATAAAACGGTTTAAAACTGAAATAATAATAACGTTACCGAGGGTTTTCCACGTGGACTCAGTTCATTCTGACACACTTCAGTCGAAGATAAACGCTTTACTTTAGTCAAGGAAGTATCTACGAAAGACATCGTCCTTTTTCGTGGATATCGCCGTTCAAAAGCAGAATGCACCTAAAAAATAGAAAAAACATAAAATGATTCGATTTTATTTGTATTAATGTTAGTTCAGATATGTTATGAGTCATACACGAACCAGGGATATTTTCCATCATTCACAACAAATTACATGTCATACTGACTGAAATTCAAGTCCACAAAAATGGCGGTAGCTCATTTTCTTTTTTTTTCAATCAATAATGCTAAAGTTCATATGATTAAATATACATAATCAATAATAGATGTGGTTTCTAATTATATTAATAGATATCTTCAACATTATATATAAAATCAAAATATAATTATTCAGAATTCTTACAATTTCCAGGGTCATGTAAATTGTTTTTTAAAAATAGATAATACTTTTAATAATCGAATTTTTATAACGAAATTGTTATATAAAATAAATAATTCTGTAAAAAATACTTACATCAACATTTAACAGGCAGTGAAACATGAAAAACATAACACCCTAAAAATGAAAAAAAAAAAAAAAAAAAAAAAAAAAAAAAAGATAATATAAAATCAAAAAGAAAGAGAAAACCATAAACATTTAACAAAATATCTGAAAAAGTATTGGTATTCTTACATGCTATAAAAAGGCATTTAAATGTATATATTAATAAATACGTTCGTTACCAAAAGTTTACAACTATTTTCTATTAAATCAATTTGTTTCTGATTATGGTACTCTAGTGCATGAACATTTTTTGTTGTTGTTTTTACGCTTTTGTTTAGTGATTGTGTTATCCAAAGTGTGAAAATTAGCAGAGGGATAATAAATAAATAAATAAATAAATAAAGTAGAAGGAAAAAAAGTTGACGTCTATAAAGAATACACTGTGAGAGCGTATCCATGACAACTGATTGTTTGGCATAGTTCCCTTCCACTGACCTGAAAACTGTTACTTATGGTGAAGAGGTAGGTAAACACAAGGGCAAGATCCCTCTCAGTGTTGACCGTGAAAAACGCAAGTGTCCACGTGAGACCCAGAAGTGGTAATAAAATGGCTGTAGCCTTTAAACCCATTCTGCAAAACAGAATCAACATTAAACCACTTGAACCACATATACTGATATGAATTGGTTTGACAACGTTATAAATGAAATCACCCATGACAATACATACTACTGAAATAAATACTCACTTGAGACTAGATTTTTCTTGAACGGTCACTTTTGTGTTGGAATGCAGTGATCTCATCATGACTTTTAGGACTATTATCAAAACGACCGTGTTAATCTGAAATAAATAAGATTTTCTTATAAATTAAATAATAATAATAATAATAATAATAATAATAATAATAATAATAATAATAATAATAATAATTATTATTATTATTATTATTATTATTATTATTATTATTAACATTACTATTATTGTTGCTGTCATTAATATTACTATTATATAGACGTGGGAATTCCACCCTAAATAAGCAACAACAACAACAACAGTAATAATTACAAATATAACATTTCATTAATGCTCTACTTATAATTATAACAAGTGCATTAATATTGTAGTTACAAATATAACATTTCATTAATGATATACTTACAATTATAACAAGTCCAACAGTTGGCACAAAACAAACCAATAGCGCATCCTGGTTTAACCAACATCTGAAACAACATGTGTATAAATAAAAACAATTTCTGTCTCTTTATTAACACGTTCTAAGTTAAATAATATTTTAGCTGCAATAAATCTTACAATGTAAAAATGTTGTTTTACCAAACTGAGTGTCCTGTAAACATGTATAGAGGAGCGCATACGAACATACGTTCACAGTTACACAAATAGTCATGTAGAATCTCAAACTGTCTTTCAAAATCGGGATATCCTGTTATATAGTACGTAATGATGTGTTGGATTTTATACAATATACAACAGTGCGGGATATGCAACAAATAAAAATTAAAAATTAACACATTTTGTATTAATAAAAAAATATATTTTGTGTATCTTCTGATCACAGATTCAGAAAAACACGTACTAAAAGTAAGTAATGTATAGAAATGTATTGATAAAGTTATTTACATATCGCCATCGCCGTAATGCTCATAATAAACTGCAAAGGAAATACCGACCACTATTAAAGGTATACCTGCAAATTAAAAGTAAACTTTAATAAAGGAAAAAAGATATATTTATAACATTTTTTTGGTAACAAATTATAACCATGGCCTGTTTTATAAATTAAAACCTTGTACAATAGATGAGGACTGTTTTATATATATATATATATATATATATAATTCCCTTTTTAATAACTCCAAAGTAACATATATAAATATTACTAAGCACAATAGGTATGTTTTGTTTTCTGAACAGAAAAATCGTGTGAGATTATTGTTTAGTAAGTGATGCTGTTCTTCGTATTTCATTACACAAATATACCAGAAATAAAACTGTCACTGAACGCGTCAGTCGTTCTTAGAGATCAAAGCAAAATTTGTTTAATGTAGGTCACACTCACCCCAGCCTATTCCGACATACTTCTTCAAATGGTTTCCTCGCTTGAAAACTCTGACGAGTGAAACGTAAAGATGAATTCCTTCCACTAACATCCAGCAGAACATGGCGGTCAAAAAGAAATGCACGAGAACCGCCACTGTTTTACAGGCCCACTGAAACAACGCCATATTTAAACTGTGTGAGGAGTTTTATGATGGTAAAATTAATATAACTAAACTTATTTTATATTGCTGTCTGTCATTTAAGTCTTTTTAAAACCACTCTTTTCTAATAATAATGCGTGTTTGGGATAGATCAATTAATGTACTAAATGTATATCATATAGTTTCTGTTACTGTTTATTTTATTATTATTATTATTATTGCTTTATTTCTTGTTGTTTTTATCTCAACATGTATTAATACAGTGTCAAAAATAAAATTTCATTAAATATACAATGAGTTTAATAAATCTAACCTTTTCTAAACATTTATTTATTTATTTATTTTTGATATATTTCTTTCATATTCTGATTTTACAGTAGTGAATTATTCGAATGCTATGTACAAATCCATGCCAAGAAGATGCTTTAAAATGAACTCGTGAGGATACAAATACGTTAATTATTTTGTAATCTGTTATAATGAAATAGCATTCGCGAAAGTTTTCTTACTGTTTTTCATATGAATATTATTATTATTATTATTATTATTATTATTATTATTATTATTATTATTATTATTATACATTATCAAAAACTTGTACTTGCTGCTGTAAGTATTAGAAATGTTTTTGTAACTGATGTTACAGAAAGAAATCTTACTTCAGGAATACTTGATCGCTTCTCTGTTCTGCCAACGCCGATTAGAAAAACCACCTGAACACAAATAATGGAAGCCGCTAAATTTTCGTGTATTCTGATTCTGTCATTCCTTAACCTGCAACAAGAATGACTGCAGCTGTTTTTCATGCTTCTTTAATAAACGATATAAATAAATTTGGTCTCATGAACTCTGTGTCTATATTTTAACTAGATGATAATTTTTATAAACTGACATTATCACTGGATTACTAGTAATTTTGTTTCAATTTTTTTTAGAAACGAGACCTCGCGTGTCTGCATAGGGAGATATATGTATATTAAATATAACTCCTGTTTAATACCTGAAATATTCAAACACTGCTATAGACATAACACAAGCCAGAATAGACAGACATCCACCAATGTAGGACACTGCTGACAGTGCAGTATCATTCACTTCATCCAGGCTTTTCTGAACAACAAAAACAAAATATTCGTGTCCTGTTATTAAAATAATTAAATATCACAACATATTTAGAAAGTGAAGCTAAATTAAATTTGTATTTTACACATTTCATGGAAAGAAAACAAAAAATAAAATAAATTTCAGTATTTTGATAATTTATAGAATAGCTATAAAGTAGATAAATACAAACTTATAGGCTAAATAATTTCAAATGAAATTGATGTGCTGTTCTCTAATATATACTGAACGAAAACAGTTATGGATCACAGATTCTTAATAAACAATTTTTGGTGGCACTCTCTTCAGTAACTAGTATGATGTCATTTAAACAGGATTTTTCAGGACTTAAAATATAAATTTTGGTTCACCAAATAGTAATACGTCAATGATTAATTTACATTGAGTTACTATTGTTGTATTATTTATGAAAATATTTTATGATCTTTAACGCTTTAGTTAATGATAAAACTTCAATACCGAAGTTCCATACACATCCATGAGCAGGGCAAAGTTTGTTAGATGACTGCAGTGGCAGACAGCATGTGTGTCATTTGAAGACGAATCCAGTTTACATCCTGAAGTAGACCAGCGATCTGTACTGGATCTGAATATAAAAGAGAACGTACATACATATATATGTAAACACGTACACATATGCGCATATATGTACATGCATAGTACATACGAACATACATACACATAGTACTCAGATATACATACGTACATAACTAAATACATATAGGTGTGCATCCATCCTTCTATGTACGTACGTACATACATACATACATACATACATGCATACATACATATATACACACATATATGAATTTATTTATTTATTCAAATTTAGCAAGTAAAACAAACAACATTTGAAAACAAAATTATAGTATATATTAAATGATTATTCAAATAAAATTAAATCCTACTGAAGATAAAAGAATATTTGTAATAATTAAGGCGGTTCATATTACTATAACTATTATATAAATAGGGAAATTCAACATTTTACATATGTGGCATGCAAGAAAAATTAACATAAATTATTTATTGTCATTTAATTTATAAGGAAAATACTTACAAGGCAGACATATTTAAGAAGACACACGTTTCATACAGCGAGTTCTTGAGATTAAGATCCTGCAGTAGAAGGAAGACATTATTATTACTTTTACTGTGTAAATTTAATGGACGTCGACAACAAACTCATCCTTTCAACAAGACAATATATATCCATTATAAGATGCTGTCCGATTTTCTGCAACCCAGGACCCACATCTGGACATATAACATGTAGATAGATTCTGTACTGAAATTATTACCTTGTACGCAAATGTGATGACTACAGGTTGTTTGAGATCTTGAAAACTGTCTTTAGAAACACCCATTACTTTAGCGGAGACAACATCCGAATTAACTACTGTGGAGTCAGTATCCTTCGTACTGAATAAACAAATAAATAAGTAAATATGTAAGTAAGTAAATAAGTATGTAAGTAAATAAGTAAGTAAGTAAGTAAATAAGTAAGTAAATAAAAAAATAAAAAATAAAAGTAAAAATAAAAATGAAACAAAATAAAGAAAATAAAAAAATGGAAATATTATTTCGTTTCAGACAGTGTTAGAAGAATGATTTTTGACAAATATTTGCCTAACCTGTTACAAACAGTCTTTTGTTGAACTATAAATTATATAATAACATACTATATTTAATATAAAATGTAACACTGATATAATTTACTGATATTCGTTGATTCATTTGAGAAGAGCTCAGTTTTTATGGTACGAAAGAAAAGAGATTAAAAATGATTTTCTAGACATTTTGATCTTTAAATCTTATGGTTACTTCACAAAGTATTTTTAGCTTTTCTATTTTCTATTGTCACAGACATTTAAGATAATTTCTTATTTTAGCCATGTCATGAAAACAGAATTAGTGCTGGGAGATTTTACCTGTTGTGTCTGTCTTCTCTGATAGATAACAGAGACGCCACAGTAGGAAACTTTCCATAGTAAACACTTACATCTTCGTCTGAAACATAGAAGTTACTGTAGTTATTGTTATAGTAGTTAAAACGTATTACTATTGTTGTTGTTGTGGTTGTGGTTGTTATTCCTGCAGAAGTTAATATAGTTTTTGTTCTAGTAGTTAAAACTTGTTGTTGTTGTTGTTGTTGTGGTTGCTATAGTTGTTGTTGTTATTATTATTATTATTATTATTGTTATCATTATCAACATCATCATTCTCATCATCATTATTATTGTCGCTGTCGTTGTTGTATTAAGTTACCATTTTCATTTTTTTTTATTAGTCATGTTTTGTTATGTACTCTCTCTCTCTCTCTCTCTCTCTCTCTCTCTCTCTCTCTCTCTCTCTCTCTCTCTCTCTCTCTCTCATTTAAGTGCACTATAATAAAGGATGTTTTATATACCTGCGCGATGTTTTCTAACGATATCCACAACAACAGTTGGTAGTTGTATGGAACTAAATCCTCGATGACCAATGAAAGGTGGAAGTGCTGATTTATTCAAGTGTTCAGAAAATTTTGTAATAGAAAATTCTGAAGAAAAGAAAAAACATTATGAATACTGTATTTTTCAGAATCAGAATAAAAGTTGAGTGTCGTTTTTTAAAATGACAATCATTAAAAACAAATAAGAACTAACAACATCAATGAAATACATAAAACAAAAAAAATAAAAATAATATGAAAAGCATAATAATAAAAAAGAACTGTAACATCTGCTTATGAACTAAATCGATCACGGAAAATATCGCAGAAGTTACTGTTTTACGCATTGGGTTAAACGCCAAAGCATTGTGACGTCATAAACAGCTAAAGTCACGTATAGGTAACGACGATTGACACCCTTTTTGTAACGTCATAGTGACGTTCTAGCTATATATTAAATAAACAGGGAAAATTAAAGCAATAATAATAATAATAATAATAATAATAATAATAATAATAATAATAATAATGATAATAATAATAATAATAATCATCATC